>JANRMT010062822.1:26697020-26751182 GCA_026402145.1 Polypterus bichir lapradei | reverse complement strand
ATATATATATATATATATATATATATATATATATATATATATATTGTCACGCACAAGCGCATCGGGAGCAGCTTAAGGACCCGACGTGCACCGCGACAAGTCATACCAGGGGACGAAGGCACCGTACTAACCTCTCTCTCTCTCTTTTCCCATAGACAAGATGAAGCTCTGCCGCCATAAGCCTGCCCGGACAAAACAAAGAACAGCACTTCCGGGTTCCTTTCTTCCCTCTGGTCCCTCAGCGATGACGTCTAGCTCCCATACGCCACCACGACTTCCCAGCATTCCTCACACTTAATTTCCGGTCCCCCACTTTATATTGTCCATCCACCCATTCCATTTTGTCTTATGACTATATATATATATATATAGTGAGACTTGCCCGGACACCACCAGTCAGAGACCACATCTTTATAAAAGTCACACTTTTATTCATCCACAAATAAACACAGTCTCAAACACAGTACACAATGCTCACAGCAATAATCACCACTCTCTGGGCTTCTTCCTCTCAGTCCTTGGCCGCTTGTCTCCTCCAGGGGAACTTTGTCCAGCTCCCACTCCCGACTCTAGCTCCCCGACTGTTAGGAGGCGGGCCCTTTTATTCCCGCCCGGATGCATTCCAGGTGGCTGGAAACGAACTTCCGGCAGCACTTCCTGGTGTGGCGGAAGTGCTGCCCTTAGCCCCAGAAGCACTCCTGGCGTTCCTGGCAGGTTCAACCACCATCTTGCCTGGTGGCCACGGGTCCCAACGGGTTAAAATGTTTTTGTCCCTTTCCCGTGCTCCCTTTTTATCCAGGGCGGTTGCCCATTCTTGACCCGGAAGCTATTATTGTCACCTTCCAGTCCTTTTAGGTGTCCTGGCCAGGTAAGCTGTAAGCTTAGAACGCTGATTCTTCAAAACTTTTAAGGAACATTGAAATATCTTTGTAGTACATGATTAATTATTCTATCCATCCAGTGTCGCACCAGTCCCAGCAAGCATACAGCATGAGGCAGGAACAATCCCTAAACAGGGCGCCAGCTCATCACTACCGCTGTCCATCATATCCTCACATATTAAATTATTAATAAAGGTTATTTAAATGTTGTTAACAATTTATCTGTATAATGTAATAAACATATTTTGGTGCATTTCATCTTAAAACTGATATCGTTATCATATGTAAATACGCGCTTTATAAAGTGGCTCAGGTTGTGCAATATTATAACTGTATCGCAAGTTTACAGTGAGGTAATTGTACTTATAAGTGCAAACAGTTCTAAAAGGAGAACTTGATGGACTGATTCAGTGTGTTTATAGTTGTTAGAATGAAACTGTTTCTGAACCTCGAGGTCCTTATAGCAAAGGCTCTGAAGCGTTTGTCGTATGCAAGCAGTCAATAGACAATGCGCATGGCTGAGGCAGCATGTGCTTGATGCTGTATCCCGATAATTCTCTTTCCGATCAGCTACTGTAGAGCTGTGATTCCACACTCAGATACAGTGGGATAAATACTCAGAATGGTGCATTGACAGGAACAATGCTAAAGCAGCTATGGTATTTGGAATAGTGTGGCCATTCCGTAGACCATTATATTGTTACAGGTTAATTACAATTAGATGCCTTAAACTAATAAACAATATGCGGCTAATTTCAGTGTATTTGATAAAGCTGCATCAGGGATGTGGATCTAAAAAAGAAAGGGAAACCACACAGGAACAAAAGCACTGCTTTGACTCTGGGTGCCGCCAGTTTGCAAAACCGAGTGGAGAACTTGCATACGCCAAGGATTTAGCTGGCATGAAAATGTGCATGGCTTTACACCAAGTTTAGTTTTTATACATCACAATGTGAGCGTGGAAACGAGCATAAGCAACATTTTTTTGCATACACACCGTTTATACATGAGGCCGCAGGTCTTTAGCCACCTTTAAAAACATTTCATCGTCTATTTTGTACTTCATTATCTGTCTTCGCAGAGAAGTCCAGTTTGATTTTACCTCAGTTTGATCTACTTTGGGTTTGCTTGGTAAACAAACGGTGCTCTTGGGTGACAAACAACGCATCTCCAGATTTAATCTCCAATAATAAACACTTAAGCATTTTTGTCATTTTAGCATGAATGGTGACCTTTTACTGTAAATAAACAATCTGAATACACTAGTATTGGTGAAACTCTTTAAACTCTCTATGTTAGTGTGAACTAAGCCTTAGTGTTTTCATAAGCAAATCAGAATCAGCTTATTGAGAAAATGTCTGGTATACACATACAGTATATAATTTTATTTTTGTAATAAAGGTTTTGTTTATTATGATTAAAATAAAATAACACCCTAACAGATTAGATTAGGAAACAGTGGTCTTATCCTGAGATTATGACACTTATTATTTGATATATACAGTTAAATTGAAGTTATGTTAGTAAATAAAACTAAATTTCAGATTATGTAATGTTAAAAAAGACAGCAACATTCATGATGTATTCACTCTGTTTAAGTGGATCTGCTGGTGGATTACTGTATATACTCGCGGATAAGTTCTCCCATGGATAAGTATGAGCTTGATTTTACCGTATAATTTATGGTATTTTATAAGATAGATAGATAGATGGATACTTTATTAATCCCAAGGGGAAATTCACATAATCCAGCAGCAGTTTACTGATACAAAAAACAATATTAAATTAAAGAGTAATAAAAATGCAGGTAAAACCAGACAATAACTTTGAATAATGTTAACGTTTAACCCCCCGGGTGGAACTGAAGAGTCGCATAGTGTGGGGGATGAACGATCTCCTCAGTCTGTCAGTAGAGCAGGACAGTGACAGAAGTCTGTTGCTGAAGCTGCTCCTCTGTCTGGAGATGATACTGTTCACTGGATGCAGTGGATTCTCCATTGATTGACAGGAGCCTGCTCAGCACCCATCGCTCTGATGTTAAACTGTCCAGCTTCATTCCTACAATAGAGCCTGTCTTCCTCACAAGTTTGTCCAGGTGTGAGGCGTCCTTCTTCTTTATGCTGCCTCCCCAGCACACTACCGCGTAGAAGAGGGCACTCACCACAACTGTCTGGTAGAACATCTGCAGCATCTTATTGCAGGTGTTGAAGGATGCCAGCCTTCTAAGGAAGTATAGTCGGCTCTGACCTTTCTTACACAGAGCATCAGTATTGGCAGTCCAGTCCAATTTATCATCCAGCTGCACTTCCAGGTATTTATAGGTCTGTACCCTCTGCACCCAGTCTCTTCTGATGATCACAGGATCCATGAGGGGCCTGGGCCTCCTAAAATCCACCACCAGTGGATGTCGGTTGTATAAGTCGAATGTGGAAAACTCATGCTCTTGGTCCAAGAGATTATGATATGCTAACTCCCACCTGACAGAGTTACCACGGAGCACACTGCGTTTTTTTCGATGTGGGTGTGGCAGTGCACTGTATCAGCATGTGCTCCTAACCTCTCTCTCTCTATTGTGCCTATGACCACACAGTGATATCCAAACTATTCTGAAGCAATGTTTGCACAGATTTGTGTTTTTTGTATCTCACACTCTCATACACCTTTATCGTAAGAGCATCCCATATCTACGATGGAGCATTCGATTAGAAGAAAATATCAATCTGGATTTAAATTTAACGTCGTTGAAGTAGCAAAAGAAATTGGTAACTGCACTGCTGCAACAAAATTCAATGCATCTGAGAAACTGATGTGAGATTGGATGAGACAAGAAGATATAAAAACAAAACAAAATTAAGTGTTGCATTTTTGAACGGGCAAATAAGTCAGATCTGATTTTATGATCGATTTTTCGGGTTTCAAGAACCGACTTATATACGGTGAGTATATACGGTACATAGATTTTTACTTTTTTGGTGGTTTTGGATTAGTCACCATTCTTTGTTTAATTTTTATGTTTTTAAATTGTATTAAGGCAACAAACAAAAAATAAATTGATACACAAATTGATTCTAGACATGCCCAAGTTAAACTTCTTAATACCTACCTAAAATCTAAGTAAAATTACATTTACAAAAAATAAAGAGACAATAGGATTAAAATGTCCAGGCAGTCTTGTGTGCAGGTGTACATAGATATTGAGCAGCACCTCAGACTGATTAGTAAGAATAGCTGCATTTGGAAAAAAAAGTTTAGGTGACATGTTGTTTTAGCTTTCACTGCACAAAGACGTTTGCCAGAGGGAAGTCTTTGGAATAGGTGATTCCCTGGGTGAGTTGGATCAACAATGATCTTTGTGGCCCTCTTCATTTGCCTGGACTCATATAGGACTTCAGTGTGCGGTAAGTTGCAGCCTATGATACTTGCACAGGCTTTGATGATGCATTGCAGATTGGCCTTGGCCTGAACAGAGGCAGCACCAAGTCAGACAGTTAGAGATGAGGTCAGAATGGACTTGATGATGGCTGTGTAGAATTGCTTGAGGGAGACTGAATTTCCTCAGCTAACGCAAAAACAAAATCAACAGTTACTGCCTAGCTAACTAGCTTTTAATATAATTTTCTTGACTGGATTTTGCACAGTATTCTATGTATACAACATTATTTTTCACATGCATTTTGTGTTAGCCCTGCCCGGGGTTTGTTTCCTGTCTTGCGCCCTGTGTTGGCTGGGATTGGCTCCAGCAGACCCCCATGACCCTGTAGTTAGGATATAGCGGGTTGGATAATGGATGGATTTTGTATTATTGTCTGCCATTGTTCTTCTAGCAGTTCTTCATTAGACAATTGAATATCACTATAAATAGAGAGCAGAAAACTGGAAAAAGTATTAAAAATATATTCAAGTAGTAGTATTATTACATAGACAAAATATTACTTCAGTATATGTGTCTCTATTATAAAAAAAAATCTTGGAAGGAGACGAGATATGATTTTCTCAGGGAGACACTTTCATATCCCGCGAGATATTGTCAGACACATTTCTTGTAGAGAGAAAGAAACGATATTCACTCATGGGAAGTTATACATTGCGTTGTCACGATGTAATTCCAAACATGGAATCTAAATTCAATACGATATTGATGAAAAGGCAAAAGCGAAAAGAGGTCAAATATATGGACATAGGTGATATGACAGAAGTGTGCTGTGTGAGATGCAGATCACGTGGCACGGTAGCAGCAGCAGCAATCCAGCAGCTGATCGAGCAACGAGGAGGTAAAAAAAAACTGTATTTGGTTTCGCGGGAGTGACCACGTCTCCTTAGGGTGCATTCAGCCCCCCTCTTCACAACACGAGCGGCAGAGACATGAAGTGGTTGAGGCATAGCACAGGCCAGGGGGCGGGGGGGTGTTATGGTCGAGCAAAGCGATATCAGCACCCTAGTATCTGGTATGGAAAACACCCCAACAAAAGAAAAAATGCAGGTTCATAAAAAATGACCCCAGTAAAGGCATAAGTTAGAAAAAAAAATAACCTAAATTAGGTAATATTTTTAAATATCAGTGCTGTGCACTAGAAAGCATAAGCAGAATATACATAGCAATAAAATAGATTTTATTTATCAAAAGGCCTACAAATACATGTGTATACTTAGAAACAGAAACGAGTTACTGCAGGAAAAAAGCATAGTGATGCTCAAAGAGATTGGTACATTTTAATGGATAATTTAGCCATTTTTCTTTAGCTCTATACTTACTTAATTTCAGTGAAGTGAATAAGAGTAATTCAGATGTGTGGAAGGTAGGAAATAGGAGACTACAATCGCTCCATCCAAATTCTGCTTCCAGTGTTACCGATTTAAGATGAAGCAGTCATGTAGTACCTCTGTTGACTTCATAAAACTAATTTTACTATGAGCTGTCTATGAAGTACAGAATGCTTACTGATCTTCATTGCATCTTGCCTGGTAGTTACTCATTAAGGATTTATTGGAACTCCGGATTATTAGTGTGATTGCACACTTCCAAGACCATTGATCTGAAGGTATCCCGTAAGACATGTGCTGTACCACACAAATGGACTACAGAATGACTAAAATAACACCAGGCTGTGGGACTGCTTTCACATAGAAGTTTCCATGTTTTCTGTGTTTGCTCAAAATAAAAAGTTCAAGGCTTCTATGTATAATATATTTTTAAACCTTTTGTGACTCATAGTTACTCTCTTTAGCTATTACTAATTTTCATAAATTCTGGATAATTCAATGTATACAATTATTTTTCATCATAAATAATAATAATGATAATAATTCTTTGCATTTATATAGCGCTTTTCTCACTACCCAAAGCGCTCAGCAATTGCAGGTTAAGGGCCTTGCTCAAGGGCCCAACAGAGCAGAGTCCCTTTTGGCATTTACGGGATTCGAACTGGCAACCTTCTGATTGCCAGTGCAGATCCCTAGCCTCAGAGCCACCACTCCGCCTTTTTATAAAATGTTTCAATTTTATAACATTTTATTTTCTTTCAGTTAACTTTTCCTTCAGATTTGTTTTACTACTCAAATACTTAAATACAGCAAAGGAAAACTTGTTCTATGTTTTTCTTTTAGGAAATACATCAAAAGTAAGGAAATGCAAATTTGGCAGGAAAAATTCACCATACAGAAATTATACAATGTCATCAAAGGCTTGGTAACTATTAGAAAGGGGGTCATTTCCTATTTGGGCTACTTCTACTGGTATGATACCCTTAACACTATAGAATTAGAACAGTTTTCATCGATGCAGATAATGTAATTACCAAAGTATTTCAATGCATCAGCCATGCCATTAACTGTGAGCTGCATTTGCTCACAGCAAGATTTCTCCAAAACCTTTATCTGAAGCTGCTGTGTGTGGCCTGTTGTTTTCACGTTTTAAAATCCGAGTCTGCTTTAAATCTTTCAGACTACATGGCAGAGGAATGAATGGATTGACTTCAGGATTCCAAGCACTCATCATAATCATTTTGTGAAGGGGTTAAGAGCATTCTGTCTGGAATAGTATTGTGCTGATAATCAAAATAAAATTGACTAAACCCACACACTGGCCATCCTGATTCTTCTTGGTGTGACTTATGTATCAGCTGCTCATTCACATATTTAAGCAAGAGTAGATCTCTACTTACTTATTAATTATGGCAAACAGGTCTGTGAATTTGCAACATATAAACATATCGTATTAAAAAAATCTAAGTAGTATTTTGTGTTAAATTATTATTTTTTTGCTTCTCTTCTGTGTTCAACTTCAGCTTTTGCCCCAGTAACTTCTGCAAGCCAAGAAACATGGCTTAAAACGATTCGCCTCAATAGTACCTCACATGTCACTGCTCAAGTCTTAGAAACTGAGCCCGAACAATTCAATTAATTTTTAATTTCATTGTTAACCTGTTAACATTATGATTTCAGTTTGGGCGTAAACAGATAAATGTTCAATACTATGTTTATTTTTCTTAAGATATTTGTTTTATACCAGTGGGCTACAGCTTGTTTAGTATATACATTTCAGTGGCTATAAAAAGTGTTCACCACTTTGGAAGTTTTCATATTTTTTATCATAAAATATTGAATCATAGTGGATTTATTTTTGACACTGATCAACAGAACAAACTCTTTAAAGTGAAAGAGAAAACAGATCTCCACAAACTATAAAACACAAAATAATTGATTACATAAGTAAGTATTCACTCCTTTAAAATGACACATGACTAATCACCACTGGTGTAGCCAAAATATACATTACACAAGTATACAGTATATACTGTATATATAGATAGTGTTGTACAAACGCAATTGCAAAAATACATCTTAACAGAAACTGCTCAAAGATTGTGATAGGTTCTCTTTTGAGTAGTTCTGGGTAGAAGAGGCGTGTCCAGATGGCCAGACACCGGAAGTGACATCATTAGTATTAAAGGTCTTCTTGGATATTTTCATTCTAACAAACTCTTTAAAACTGCCTCTATGACTGCACACTTTTTCAAATCACATTTTTTAGAAAGTCTCTTTTGTGACATTTGCTGTTGTAAGATTTCTGTTTGCCGCAGCACAACAAAGAGACATTAGCTGGTTTATAACACTTACAAAAGAGTAAGAGATAATGGTCAGGTTAGATCAAGAGTTCCCAAACTTTTTTTGGCCGCAGACAGGCCCCTTTACCAAAAACTTTTAAAACTGTGGACCCCCTAGTCATTTACTTTACTTTCTCAAATTAATACATTTGTACATTACTCAATATTAAATATTTCACTAGATATCAAACTTTTCATTTTAATCACTTGTAATTAATGATTGAAAAAAATAAAAGGACTACGGAATATGGCATTATCTTGTGCAACATTTAATATCGAAACCTGCACTAATGAAAATTAAAGCAAAAAAATATGAGCAGAGTTTTTTTTACATTTTTGACATTTATAAAATTAATATGTAAATTCAAAATAAGTACAAATAGTCCAAGCTGTACTGTCTGCATTTCTTTTTTGGTTCAGTCATATTATTATCTGAGGAAATAAAAACTTTTATTAGCAAACAATTTCGACATCCCCTGTGATAAAAAAGCCCCCAATAAAGTACGTACTTACTTGAAACAGAAGATTTTTGTTCAAACTCAAATAAATAAACTGTGTCCTCTGATTTTCTTTTTCGTAGTACTGCTCCTCAATAAATAATTATATTCAAAGTTCAAATCACAGATAAGTACATGTCACATCAAACGAACCAATTTATAGTGTTTTATGAAAGCATGACCGTACAAGACTGATACGGTTCTGCTAATATGTTTCCTGCCTTGTGCCCTGCGTTGGCTGGGATTGGCTCCAGTAGACCCCCATGACCCTGTAGTTAGGATATAGCGGGATGGATAATGGATGGATGGATGGATGGATAAATAACTAGCAAATGGCTCTTACACAGACTTTGTTATTATTTATGCCAGCCTACTAATCCAGAATTTGCCACAGAAGCACAGAATTGGACAGCAAGTAATCACTAACTGGAGACTTTGTTCCATTCTCTTCCCATACCATGCAGATATGTGTAATGTGTACTTTCATGATATTTTAGATATTATACCAGTGAACATTAGTTTGATTTCAAAACCACAACACACAACTCAAATGTAGCGTTTGCCGATTTTTGACAATTAAGTATGCTGTGTTAGCAACCCTGCTAACTACACGTCTCCAAGATTATGTGCTAATGTGCTGAGGCACACGAATGTCTAGGCCAGGGTTCCTCAATCACGGTCCTGGAGGGCCGCAGTGGCTGCAGGTTTTTGCTCCAACCCAATTGCTTAATAAGAAGGACTTATTACTCAAGTAACACTTCTGCTTCACTTTAGTTGTCTCGCTCGTTAAGATTTTGAGCCCTTATTGCTTATTTTAGTCTTAAACAGCTGTAGTCTTGGTTTTTAGCAATAATATGCAAATGACAAAAGAGAGCAGTATTTCTTCATTGCACCGGTGTGTATTTATCATGCACTATTGGGTTTAATTAAATACTTGGAAGGAAAGTGAAGAGACTAAAGTGAAGGACTGAGAATTACTCGTCCATTTTAGCCTTCAAATCATTTGGATGATATCCTTAGAAAGGGGGAGAAAATCTAGGATATGAGAATTACCTGACATAGCAGAGTTAAAGCACTAACAAGCCATGAAATTAAATTATTGGCAAGGATTGCTTTCTAATTAAGCAACCGGGTTAGAACAAAAATGTGCAGCCATTGCGGCCCTCCAGGACTGTGACTGAGGACACCTTGTCTAGGCAATGCGAATGTTTCGAAACATTTTTGGGCTGAACAAATGTATGATGCTATATTAAACAATTAACAATTAACTCCCACATTCCCATCAACTCCCTTATTCAAAGGTGCAAAAGTACACGTTAAAAAGACTAATAACTAATTTGGTTGCATCATGACACCTCTGAAAGCAACGATGAATCAGGTATTTTTTATTTCTGAACTAATTCCATAAACAGATGAAACTTAATAATGAAAGCTTATTTTTCCTTAAAAACGCAGCAGGATTTTAATTCTACTATGGCATCAAAGCAGCATCCTTTCCAATTGCACTGAGAGGAAATCGTTACTGCATCTCTAAACAGAGGTGTTTCCTGAGGTGTAACCACAACTGCTTTGACCTTTCTCGCTCATGCTGTCTTTGCCTTTGATTGGGTTCCTGCTCCTGACATTTTTTTTTGTGTGTGTTCCCTCGTACCACCCCGTAACCGATGGTATGTGTACCATAGGTTGAGAACCTTTGCACTAGAGGTCAGTTTTCATGATCTGTTTGAGAGAATATCATTATCCTAATTGAAAGCTAAGCTGTGAAACCAACAAAGTAGGTGGCTCCACTGGCCTGTTTTTTTATTTTAAATCCTTCCCCCCCATACACACTTCTGAAAGTTTTCTCACTTCCATACAAGCCCTTCCAAAGCATGAAAATTAACTCTTGTTGGTCTCCTACTGGAATACTTTCCTGTAACTTTCCAGAAAGTGCTGCATATATTTACATGGATGAATATAAGTTGATTTTAGGTTACTTTCACTTTGGTGTTTGTTGTAAATGTCAGATTGGTTTGTCCTTTGATAATTGTGCGTGTTGTGTGATGACTCAGACCTGAGGTGCCTGACTTATGTCTATACTGTGATAAAAATCCTAAGCAGTATGCAGTAAGCAAAAGGCCATCGATTTCCTTTCTCATCAAGAACACTTGAAAATAACTACCACATGTGTGATTTTTCTTTTGTCATTTTAATGGGTTTACAAATGCCACTTTTACCAGCCTTTCAGGTGTTGGTAATACTCTTTCTAGCTGTCTCTACTAACAACTACTTTTATGGTGTGCATCTTCACTGGTGCACACTACTAAAAACAGCAACATGTAGTTTAAAAATAATGATTTAGATTTATGCAGCAACTGAAAAACACTGTTATGAAATAAGCTGAAGTTCTATAATTTGGAAAACCCTGAACAAACACAGCTACAACAAGAAAAGGCAGAACCGTTTTACAATTAGCAATGCCCTCTCATTGCTCCGTAGTCTGCCTTGAGTATTTCATTTCATTTCACGTATCCATGTTTATCACATTTTGGTCCCTGTTCTAAATGAATTGTGCATCCTAAGCAATAAAATGACACTAAAAAATGAATTTTTTACTCGAATCATAACTGATTGCTGGCAGAGTGGTGGCTCTGAGGCTAGAGATCTGCGCCGGCAATCAGAAGGTTGCCGGTTCGAATCCCTTAAATGCTAGGAGTGATTCCACTACATTGGGCCTTTGAGAAAGGCCCTTAACTTGCAATTGCTCCTTCCTCGGTTTGACATTAACCTACATCCAGCCCTGTAAGCAGGCCCTCCAACTTGCAGGAAAAACTTGGAGATTGGTGGCAGGATTGGCACTCCAATCACTGTAAAAAAACTTAACACTGTTCTGTTCCATTTGAACTAGTGTGGTGCTGAAGTGTCGCCCGTTGCACAACTGTGCTTGGGTCCTAATTTGGGATCTTGAGTTTGTGCGTCACGTGGTGGGTGCGGCAGTGTGCTGTATCAGCGCATGCTCCCAACCAACCTCTAACAGATTCTGCAGTGCACACGGGTGCAATGGCCTAAAAGTATATCATAAATTTCTTGGTAGATAACAAGGGAGAGTTTCCTAGTGGTACTATAATTCACTCCATCTAGCTGCTTAATGAGTATTAAACCTGTAGCTTTAAAACCTAATAAATATAAAAGTGTGTCTGCCAATTTGAGACAGTTGCGTTAAATGACAACACTTTACCAGTCTGGAATAGGCCAATTATTTTACACTTATCTTACTTTGTACTTTATTTTTCACTTTTATGCTGAAGATTGTGCTTAACCTGCAATCAAACAGTAATAAACCCTCCAAATCACAAAAATAAAACATGTTGAATAAAAAAAAAAAATGTTTTCCTATCCATACATTTAAACAGGACAATATCTTGAAAGAGTAAATCAAAAAATAACAAACATCTCAAATGCCAAACAAATTCAAAGGTAAAATTTGCAAGTGTAAACTTCCTTGCTACTGTTCTGCACTTACTAGTTATGCATACTGATGAAAAGAATAATAAGTAAGCCAATCTGACTGCATATTTAACAGTATCACGCTGTTTAGTGACATAGGCGAGTTACAGAACAATTCCCATTTAATTATGCCATAAATAGGATGACCCAAACCAATGTGTCATCCTCTGTGTGGCAAAAAATTTAATTAATGCTGAATGTAATTTCTCCTTGCAGCATGGTTCCACAATGCAGTGCGCTCCAGTGATGTCAGTTAGAATCCCTGTTTTCATTTTCTATATGGTTGCTCTCTTTTTGTCCACTTGGTTTATCCTTAGTACTTTGTTGTACTTCTACACCCCAGAGACATGCATGTTAGATCAACTGGGCACCTTACATTGGCACAATGAGTGTATGTGAATGACTATGCCTTATGCTGGTTTGCTTAATTCTTGCCTTTTGCCTGACCCTCCCTGCCACCACATAATAAATAAAGTGTTTTCAGGGCATTTAAGGGTGTATGAGTGAATGTAATTTACCCTGCTAATTAGGGATATATTTGGCAATTATATATTTTTCTCTAAATTCCCATTACAGAATTATTTATGAAGCTTAACAGTAGAGTAAGTATTAAAATAAAACACTCTCTCTGTTGTTTAATTCTCAATAGATCCATATTGCAATTACTTAATAGACTGGTATTTGAAATAAACCACTGAAACCTATTTTAAGCACAATCATTTCTCTAAGTGCCAATATCATCCTTCCAGACATTTTTTGTGGGTGTTAATCTGAGCCGCTGAGCAGCTTTATTTTTTTGGTTGCCATGCAATACATTATAAAATACTAAATTTGTTTCCTGTTGGCTGATAATCTAAGACCCTACATTGTTCACAGTGACTGAGCCAGCTAAACCTAGTTTTTTCCAAGTGTCTATGACAACCTCTTCAGATGATCATGGTTTGCTTCCTTTGGCAAACAAACGTTTGTTCTCACATTCTTCACAATTTTTGGATTTCAGAATTAGTATTTGAAAAGAATTTTATGTCAAGAATAAACCGGCTTGGTTTACTAATATGACCATTAGGCTAATTATAAATTGTCAGAATGTGGAGTTCTGCGCTGAGTCCTTAGCAACAGAAAGGTAAGGCTAGTAGGTGAAGTGGGTGTACCTTAAATATATTATGTGTCTGTAGCTTGTCACACACGTGCGCATGGGAGGCAGCTAAAGGGCTTGAGTGAAGGCGGTTCTGAGGCATGCCAGGATGTGGCAGAGTGCACTGACTCTTTTTCTCCCTTTCCTGTAGACCATTCCCGGGAGATTCCACCTGGCTCACTCTTTGCTCACACGCACAGCCTTAACTTCGGTATGGACTTAAGTCCCAGACAACGGCAGGAGCTAGAAACAGTTATCCGGGCCGTTCGGGAGGTAGTCAGTGAGAACCCAGGAAGGACCTCTCTGGTTGAGCACAACATTGTGACAGAGCGTGGGGCTATTGTCCGAGAACGCCCGTATTGTCTTCCTGAGGCAAAAAGGGCTGAAGTGGAGCTTGAGATCAAGCGCATGCTGGAACTAGGTGTGACTGAGGAAAGTTATAGTCCCTGGTCCAGTCCCATTGTACTCGTCGGTAAGCCTGACGGGAGTTGGAGGTTTTGCAATGACTTCCGTCGGCTTAATCAAGTCTCCCAACTTGATGCCTATCCAATGCCATGAGTGGACGACCTCCTCGAGAGGCTTGGACAGGCTCGGTACTTGACCACACTGGACATGACAAAAAGGTACTGGCAGGTTCCTTTAACAGACTCTGCGAAGGAAAAAAACGCGTTTAGTACCCCTAGCGGACACTGGCAGTATTGTGTCCTTCCATTTGGGTTACACGGGGCTCCAGCAACCTTCCAGCGTCTGGTGGACACAGTGCTCAGGCCTCATAACTCATACAGTGCTGCCTACCTGGATGACGTGGTCATCTATTCCAGCACATGGAGGGAACACCTACAGCATGTCCAAGCGGTATTGCGGACACTTGGTGAGGCCGGGCTCCGGATTAATCCCAAGAAATGCTTCTTTGGATTGAGTGAAGGCAAATATTTAGGCTACCTGGGGGGTCGAGGTACTGTAAGGCCACAGTGCTCCAAAGTTGATGGCATTTTGAAATGGCCTCGTCCGCGAACCAAGCGGCAGGTCCAAGCCTTTCTTGGGTTAGCGGGGTACTACCGGTTCTTGGAGAGAGAGGTGCCCTTGACTGATTTAACAAAGAAGAGGGCCCCGAACATTGTGGTGTTGTATAGCGGGTCCACAGTTCGTTGAGTAAAGGCCATTTTTTTAAATAAATAATTGCTGCTCTCGCGGCGGTTTAGCGAGGGGGCGTTGAACCGTAGCAAGCCGCGGGACGATCCACAGTGTGGCCGTTTCTCACCGAGTGCACAGGTGAGGGACTGCCCACATGAATGATTGCTCCCGTGGCTAATTTGCTATGGCCCCTCGCGTTATAAAAAAGAAGCACGAGTCAGTTAAGGGGAGGGAGAAAGAACGAGAAAGGAAAAAGAACGAGAAAGGAAAAAGAAGATGGAGGTTACAGGGAGCGAGGAAGCAGGCGGTGTAGGAGAGACAGACACGCGTTGCGTGCGTGTGGTGAGCATGCGTACGAGAGCTCGAGGGCAGCTGCGAGGAAGCGGTGTGTTAGGCCGACACCCAGGTGTTGGAATTGTTGTTGCTCCCGCTGAGCGACCAGGTAGCGGGAGTGACCAGGGGAAAGCGACAAGCCGCAGAAGGCCGCGGAAAGGCAGCGGAAGTCGGGAGGCTTGGTGGTTGGAGTCCCCAATGTGTGCGTCCTGGCCATTGGTGGAAACCAAGTCTCGGGGACTGGGATGAGAGTCAGACCGATGCCAGGGATCGGGAGGTCTCCAGTCTCGTGTGTGTGTAGAGGAGGGCAGCTGCAGAGAGCGTCTTGCCTGCTGCTAAGCCCAAACGGGATAAGCAGGTGAGACGCTAACAGAAAAGAAGCACCGGACTTGTTGTGGATTTTTAATGACTGCTCCTGAAAGAAATGTTTTTTTAACTCTGAATTTTAACGGATTGGTTTTTTCTATTTGTTGATTTTAACCTCCACGTTTTATGGATTATTTATTTATTGAAGAACTTTGGCACCGCACTTTATTTTGAACACCTGTTTTGTTGACTCTTTTTAATAAAAGCACTTTTGCACATTTTTTACCATTCCCCTTGCTTAATTGTTGCCTTCACTGACTAGCTCATCGGTGACATTACCGACGGTATTGGGTTCAAGGGCTTTCAAATAGCGATGGGAGCGTGGAGCCAGAACCCGCATCGTCACATGTGGTATGGACTGAGAAGACGGGTGCTGCATTTAGTGACTTAAAGCAGGCCCTTACGTCCGCACCTATTTTGATGGCACCTAAATTTTCTTTGCCTCTCATCCTCCATACGGACGCTTCGGACACAGGCCTGGGGGCAGTGCTGAGCCAAAGTGTCGATGGTGTGGAACACCCCATCATGTTCCTGAGCCGGAAACTGTTGGACCAGGAGACCAGGTATGCAGCGGTGGAAAGGGAGGCTTTGGCAATTAAATGGGCAATTACTCAGCTTAGGTACTACCTGTTGGGCCGGGAATTCACCCTTGTCACGGACCATGCACCTCTACAGTGGATGGCCCTGCACAAGGAGTCTAATCCGCGGGTCACCCGGTGGTTTCTTGACCTACAGCTGTATAAGTTTTCGCTCGTTGATCGCCGAGGTACTCTACATGCCAACGCTGATGCTCTTTCTCGGGTTCACGACCTCTCAGTTAGGGTCGCCCGACCCGACGGGTCTGGGCTAAGGGGGGGGCCTTGTCACACACGTGTGCATGGGAGGCAGCTAAAGGGCTTGAGTGAAGGCGGTTCTGAGGCATGCCGGGATGTGGCAGAGTGCACTGACTCTTTTTCTCCCTTTCCTGTAGACCATTCCTGAGAGTTTCCACCTGGCTCTCTTGACATCACTTCTGGGACCGAGCCAATGGAAGTAGACCTTACCGGCTCCGGCCCCTGTGATGTCACGTCCGGGCTCGAACCAATGATTGAAGAACATGGGCCCTATCCTTATGACCTCACTTCCTGTCTTCCCCTTTAAAAGCCTGCCCTTTTTCCCTTTTCCCTCGGTCTTGTTTTGGACTCATTTGTATGCACATCAGTGCTGTTTATGTTTGATAACAAACGACTTTGCAGCCAGGATACCAGAATATACGGGTGGCTGCCCCAAACCTTTATCGGAGTATGTCTCGTTATTGTGACAAGCTGTATAAAACAATCTAGAAGTATCATATAGTATATCTAATTGAACTGTAATGTATCTTGAAAGCCAGACTTAATTGGAATTTAACAATCTCTTTGACCAAGACAGAAACATCTTCCATCTGCAAATTCAATGGGTCTCCAATATTCAGTACATTTTAATATTGCAGTATCCTATGTCCTTCCATTAGTTACACCACAGCTATTAATCTTTGAAATGATGGATTACACAGTAATGAATGAGTGACTTTTTTGTTGTTTCCAAAGGATTGTTTCTTCTTTTATTGAAATAACATATTTGTGGATTCTACACACAGTAATATGCCTCATTTTTGGGAAATAAGAATGTTCATAACTGAATGAAAGATAACTTTTGTACTTTGGTATTTTTTCAAAATACAAGTTTCAAAGGCATTATAGAGTTCTGGATTTAAAGTATTGGTATAAAGCAATTACACTTTCAGAATATTAAAATTATTTTTAACAGTGATATACATTAGCCATGCTTCCTGAGTCTTGCTGCTATAGCTATGGCTTCTTCACTCACTATGTTCAGTTTCCTCCAATATACAATCCAATACAATTTATTTTTGTATAGCCCAAAATCACACAAGAAGTGCCACAATGGGCTTTAACAGACCCTGCCTCTTGACAGCCACCCAGCCTTGACTCTCTAAGAAGACATGGAAAAACTCAAAAAAAAAAAACTTGTAGGGAAAAAATGGAAGGAACCTTGGGAAAGGCAGTTCAAAGAGAGACCCCTTTCCAGGTAGGTTGGGCGTGCAGTGGGTGTCAAAAAGAAGGGGGTCAATACAATACTATAAAATACACAGAACAGAACAAATCCTCAATACGGTATAAAAATAAAAATTTTATAAATACGTAGCAGAATTTAACAGTAGATATCACATAATATGATTTGGATATGTTTAGAGTCCTGGACATCTCATCCCTCAAGCTGCCTCCCCCATTTGGCCATTACATGGCTGAAACAGAGCTGGGCCAGCCAATCCGATGAAAGGACCCCTCTTTCCCACGATTCCTGCGATCCTCCATCAAGGATGACTTTACCTTAGGCAGGCAAAACAACTTGCCACATTTGAGTACCGAGAAGAGAAACAGAATAGGATATCACAAAAAGCAACGTATTAGACTGTGTAACGACAAAAATTTGACTAGTTTAAATGAGTGTTGGTATGTGCAAGAGTGTACATGAAGTATAGTAGAATAATGTCCCATCCAATGGCAGTTTCTGACATATTCCAAAAACTGCTTAAAAGAGCTCCCACTTCCTATAGCTCAATAATGTAAAAAAAGAAGACTCAAAAAAAGAATGAATGGATGGACACCTCCCTCACTCCTTGATTTACTTGGCACTGATTTCACACTCACATAAATGTAATGCATATATAATTGAACCCATAGGAATGTCACAGCAACAAAGGTCTTTCCTCTTTGTTTTTGTCTTTTATCCCCCCTGCTCCCCTTCTTTAGCTTTGATTATGTTTCATCCTGTGTTGTTTTTTTTTTATCTCCACTCTCTTTCCCATAACCTTTGGCAATTTTGCATGTTATGAATACCATTTTTTCAGGTTATAGTTCATTGTTCTATATTTGTAATTTCTGCTTATTGTATATTGTATGTAGCATTTTAGAAGGGTCACTGGGTTGCCATTTTGTTTTTGACTTATGCTTGTGGGCACAACTATTTTAGTATTTTGCTCATTTTATTGGTAGAAACAGTGTCCATTGCTAGCCATAGGAAACCTGCTGATGCTACTATTTAAGATGGTGGCTCTGTACAAATAATATATAGGATTTGGAGAAAAAAGATCAAAATTCCTCACAGTTCAAATGTGATTCTGATTAGGGGGGTAAACTCTTTTTTTAGTTCTTTTTTTTTTGCCTTTTTGCAATGTTTTAGACTTTCCCTTTTGGCTTTGTTTTCTCTTCTTGGTAATAAGCCTGCCCCATTTTGCTTTACATCTCCCTGCCTTTAGCACACACTTAGCTACAATAATATGCAAGTATTCCATGGATCAGGATGATATGCAGCTTGTGTATTGTTCTGGAATCACACAAATTGTAATCAGCAATTTTGAACATGTGCAGGAAGTTTCTAAAAACACATAGCATTTGCGAAAAAGCTTTTTGGACCCTGAAACATCCAACAACTGGTGGAGCTGTGCACACTGGCCCTTAATTCAGAAAACCCACTATTCATAATTAATACAACCAGACTGTCTGTTTATTATAAGGAAACCACATTCCAAACTTTCTGACATAGTGGCACATACTGTAGAAACTTCTTTAGCATTGCTATTCCAACTAAAGCAAGTGAGTAACATGCATTCCTAGACTACACCAGTATTATGAAACCTTCAAAAAACTCACATACAGTCTGTACAGTACATACACCCAGATGAAATAGGTTTCAGTATTTAATATATAAAGTTCATTGTGTGTATGTTTGGTTCCAGGGGTAGCTTTGGGTTTAGTTTTTCCTTTTTGCTTCAGTGAGTTTTAAGGACAGTGCCACCTGGTAGCTTAGATGCAATTTAGACACCAGAAAAGGCTGAAACCAGACTAGCAGACAGAGGGACCAAAGCTTAAAATTACTTACACGGACAACAACGGATGATGCTGCTAGTTCAGAATAAAAGTGATTGATACTCGTGCTTTAGAGAGAGCTTACATTAGCCAGCTTAATGTACAAACTAATAAGTTGACATACTAAGCACACGTACCCTCAGACTAAATGGGCAACTGAGGCAAAGGCTTGCAAATCAGTGAGACTCTGGCAACATGTACATTCAGACAGACTAACCTGGCAACTCTATTCTAAGCAAAAGCGAGTGAGACATACAGTTTAGAGAGCATATATTAGCTAACGTATAAACTAGTAAGATCTGTGTACTAAATACACACACTTTTTTGGCAACACATTTTAAGTAGTCACTTTAGTTTCTTGTTGGAGAAATAAGAATTCCGGCAAAAATATACTTTTAAGATGGGAAAAAAGGATGGATGGAAGATTGACTGCTATGAGTTTGTCAGAATCATTAAACAACAATAACTATTACAAAATACTGCATAACAAGAATATGTGTTACATGAAGAAAAGCACACATTTATTTGTAAATATTGCTACAAAAAAGCAATATTTAATCATTGAAATGTGGTTTGTGCAGTATTTCTAGATAATGCCTCAAACTTCTAGAAGGCTGGGTTAAAATCTCAGTGTGGCGCTGTGTTTAGTTTGCACACTGTCTTTGTGTCCTGCATTGGACCCTGCATTAAAAATGTAATGGTATAGAGTAAATTGTGTATCTACAATTTGATGGGCCCTAGTGCCAAAAAAATAAATAAATGAAGCTCTACCCCATATGAAATTAAACTAAAAACAATTGTGGTAAATAAGTTGAGAAACACAACTCAAAAAGTGTTGGGGAATTGCCCCGTATATTGCTCGATTGCAAAAATGGTCAAAGTAAATGAAAAAATATCCAAATATTCGACAAAACAACTGGGTGAACTGGTGGCTTTTATATGGGAGACAAAATGGCTGCAGGAAGTGATGAAAAGGGAAGTGACGTCATCAGAGGGGGACCGGAAGTGACGGCATCAGTGAGGGACCGGAAGTGACGTCATCACCAGGAGCCAAACGTGACATCATCAGTGAGGGACCGGAAGTGACATCATCACCAGGAGCAGGAAGTGACGTCATCAATGGGGGGACCGGAAAGTGACGTAATCACGGAGGGACCGGAAAGTGATGTCATCTCCAGGAGCCGGAAGTGATGTAAATGATGAAGTGGTGGATGTCCCAGTCTCTGAATTATTGTTTATGCTGTGAGTATTTGTTTTAATTGTCTTCTTTGGTTCTGTAAGGTCAGTGAGAGAGGTATTAGTACCCTGAAACAAACCCTCATCAATTGTTATATCGCTCACCTTAGGACTTGTTGACTGCTTCCGAAGCGCACGTGTGAGACACAATTTTAAAAGTTACATAAAAGGTCAATAGTCATAATAAAGCTTTATGGAGTTGTGAAAATAAGTATGCTGTTAACCTTTTCATTCTTATGTCAAGTAGACAAGCATGTTAATAATTAAACCTTGCAAAACAACAAGCATGCAGACATCGTGGGCACCCCACCCCAGCCCTGGTGTAAATGCCCAGCCTACTCTGCCTGCATCTGCACCATTATAGTGAACTCATTATAGTTTAAGAGTGGCTGCTTTAATTTTTAGTTCACGGTTTCTGTTGTAGGTTCATTGATGCGGTGGTTAGCACTGCTGCCTTGTGGATCCAGAATCCCAAAATAATCTCAAAAAATAATCTTTTTTTAAAATAAAACAAAGCATTTGCTTTTAGTTTGACTGGAATTAAGAGACCATTCCTTTATGAATATTGTTCTTTAAAGAAGAAAACTTTTTTTAGTTTTCAAAACAGTATTACCCATAATTTACACCGAATTTAATACATCGTGTCACTCCAGCATGGCTGGAAACTGTTTCCTTCGCAAGTTTTAAATAAATATTGCAGACAGGTTCTTACCGATGATAGCTCTGTCACTACAGAAATCATAAACCAGTTCACATGCACAGCATTTCTTTTGACTAGCACTGAAACAGCAGGATAACCTAATTATTTTCAAACCTGTTTAATCCTGACCCAGTTGTATCCGATATAAGGCAGGAACTAAAGCTGGGCAGGCCACCAGTCTGTTACAGGGAAACTGCAAAATATAAAGTCCAAAACCTTGCTGTAAATGTGCAATGATATCAATACAATAAAACATTATGCAAATTATTTTTGTACAGCACTCTTCACTGAATGTAGGCGCAGAGCACTGTGAACAAATTCTCAGGTAAAATACAAGTATAGATTATTCTAATTACTAAATATGTAATTAGTAAATATACAGATACACACTGAAAACAAAGTAAAAACTAATTAACATAAATGGAAACCGACAATATCTGTCCATTAATTAACTGTTGAACTATAGCCAGTTGACAACAGAGAAGATCAGACGCAGTCACAGTCCTGAAGACCTCGGCCAGCTTGTCACCTACCCCCTCTTGGGCACATAAGAGTCTGATGAGTGAATCTTTCCACCTGATGATTCCAATGTTCCTTTATCTTAGGATGACTTTTACATGGGCACAAGAGCAACTTAGAAGTAGAGCAGTAGCATCAAGTGCCACATAAAGATATTGAAAAGAGAATCAGAATAGTGGAGGGTTAGTAACAGTTTATAAATACTGTATTTCTTATATTTTTAAGACACATTACAAGCAAACAAAAATGCTGTATGCACAGCTGATCAGCACCTCTAGTCATGATATGCTAGAATTAAGTATTGAGTCGCATGGTCAGGATATAGAAGATGAGGCTGAAAACTGAAAAGTTAGTTTGGTTTCTCAGAGACCAATAACATGGATTCTCTAACCGGAACAAATGTGGTGTTTTAGAAACAAGGTAAATGCACTCAGTATTATCAATACACCCACTGCTACAGTATTAATTCAGCACACTGGACACAAAAAAGCAAAAGTGGTATGGTTGTATTTCCACTGAAAGGTTTTGAAGTGTGTGTGCTGCAGCTTGTTCACAGTTAATTTTGCAACCAGATATGAGGTTAACAAAATAACACAGAACTTGCTGATAGAAGTAGAAACCCCCATTGACTGCTTTATTTTAAAGTCAAAGGCACAGCTGATGAACTGTTTACTGTGCTTTATTTTGTGCATTTGGTAAAGAAATGTTTTTGATTCTAAACCCCCAATATTAATTCATTTGGATGTGTGTGTTTTCATTCATATGCATGTCTCAAAAACACTGCAGAGCGATCCCATCTCTCATATAATTTAAATGCAGTCTTCAAAGTAACTGTATGTGTATGTCCTTTGATGGATTTTTGTCTCACCCAAGTTTAAATTCTAAATTGCTCAGGAGCTCTGAAATGGAAAAACCTTGTTCAGTATATTCTAGGAGGAAGCACACATCTCTGGGCTACTTGCTTCACATTATACTTGTTATGATTAGGATACACCAACACAATAAAAGTGGTGTGAGGCTTCCAAAATAAACCGCAAAGGGCAGGCCAGGACCTTCACCAGCCTTCCCAGATGAGGTCCACCCCAATCCAACTTACTCCAACTGCTTACTGCTGGTTCTGGCCTAGAAAGCTTAAAAAATGGAAACCTGTCTTAAATAACCAGAAAATTCCCAAAATATATGAATAGCCTCACAATTGGAAGGATGAAGATGAACCCTTGGCTTGTGCACAAAAAGGTAAAGAATACTTAGAAATGAAGGATTTATAAAAACAAAAGTAAAATACAAGCATAATACTCAAAAAGAGAAGCAGTTCACAAAAAGGAGTTGCCTAAAACTCAATCCTACGTAAACGAGTTCCAAAACACAACTCAAAAGACAAAATCTATAAAAAAAAGTAACAAGAACCAGTTAATCCAATAAAAATATCAATATGCATGATATACCTAGCAAAAAAAGCAATGATTTCCTGATCTGAGTTTACTTGTCAGGGTGGACCTGCCTCCTGGGTTTCATCCCACAAAACCAAAGAACATACATTACGATCATACACAAAAATGTGAAAAGTAACAATTAAAACACAACCATAAATCATAGAATACACATAAATACAGGGCAGTACATAGCAATGCTGTATTTTTGAAACCTCTGTTCCTTCTTCTGGTTTGACTGTTGTGGTGTATGGCCGGCCGTTTATCCCGGCCAATACCCCCAAGCCGCCAGGTGGAGCCCTCCCTGCAGTATGGAGGTTCCCTGAAGACCAGCAGGGCATCATGGACATTGCAGTTTTTATACACAGCCCTGCTGGATGCCATGGGGGCCACTAGGAGATGCTGCAGGGGGGAACAACAGTTATTTACCCTACGCCCCGGAAGTACGTCCGAGTCACATGGACAAGGGGAATGACGTGCTTCTGGGGTGAAGAAAAGGACTTTTTACCTGACCCGGAAGTGATACAGGATCACATGGACTGGGGATTGGGAACACTTCCGGGTCAGGGAATATAAAAGGACTCTGGGAACTCCAGACGATGAGCTGAGCTGGGTGGTAGGAGGGCAACGAGTCTGGGAGTGGAGGAATTGTTATTGTATTTATGAGTATAGTGGAGGAGAGGGTGCTTTGTGCACTGTGGCATAAAAATAAAGTGAACCTTTGGACTTTTTCCTGGTGTCTGGAGTCATGGACAAGGGTTCAAGGGAGTGATAGCGCCCCCTATCTGTCACACTGTATTTGGAGTACATGTGTTTAGTTGGTTTTTATTTTCAATTTGCATTTCTACACAACAAAATCACATGTACAAAACAGTGAGAGAAGGTGGGATAGTACAAAGGGTAACCTAGAAATTTCCCATAGCATTTGACTACAGTAAATTACTAATAACTTTTTTTTAAAATAAAAACCTGACAACAGAAAGCAATCATGTTAGTGCTGGCTCCTGCAAACATCTATTGGCAGAAAGGTTTTGTGCAGTTGGTAAACCAGAGGCATCAATGCCACAGCCAGCTGCAGGCCTGCCACGAGTGCTGTACATCATTTTTACGGTTTCAACTGTAATGTTTGCTCAATTATAGATAGCAGAGTTTCCACACCTGTGTGAAGTGTTGGCATTGCAAGTGGGCCAAGGCCAACCCCAGATGAAACCTCACGCCCAGACCCCCAACCCCACCACAGCTTTGACAAACACACCTGATTGACAGTGGCAATATTGCACGTGGATCACGGCTGACCCCAGACAAAACCCCATCCCCCGGTCCGGTGATTGTCTTAAATCATAAAGGTGGAAAAGCATTGATAGTCATGCTTGATTCATGTAATGCTCTGATAATCATGTGGGAACCAGCCCCGCTTTTATGGTCACATTTGATTTACTGAGGGTGACCACCCCATTTCCCCCACTCAGGTAATTACACTAAATTAACAGTTGGGTTGCATACACACAGGAATGTGAAGAACTGGGTTGTGGCATCATAAAGGTTGGGAAACACTGGTATATAGGCATCCTTCTGTCTTAAGACATGACAGAGTAAGTGCAGTATGAGTTGATCAGTCTGTTGTTGCGCCACAATGCTTGACTGTCTAGTCCAATTTTTGAATGGCAGACCTTGTTGCAGATGAACGTGAGGTTGGCCTGTGCTGCTGCTTGAGCGAGGTTTTGGTGTCTACACTCCTCTTCTTTTGCCCATAGTCTGCTTCTCATTTCCTCACTCCTCATCATACCTGCTCTAATGGCCTGTCCTCATTTACTGCAGTCTGATGCAGTGATTTTACATGTTGTTAGGTCGATATTGCATGCCTTCATGTCACATTTGCATATGTCTTTGCAACACAGAATTAGCCTTCCAACAGTTCTGGTGTCTGTGGGCATCTTTAGGGAGGGATACAACCATCTGCTAGTTCTATGAATAAAATAAGAGCTCACAAATTTTGCTATGACTATTCCCTCTTTTAAACTGTGTGTTGCATTACCAAAATATTTAAACATTAAGCATTTTTTATTTTTATGCATGTGTGAAAAAGGATTGCGGACTGTGGAGTAAGAAAAGTTGGCCGGTGCAGGACCGTGGATGGCAACCTGCATCATTCCACCTTGAGATTGCTCTACCAAGTATAGTAGAAACTATTGTACTTGTATCAAAAATCACACTTAGCAATGAGGCAAAACAGACTTAGTTTAGTTTTATTTGACTATACTTTATGACCATGAAGATGATCAGGAGTCAGTGATACTTGCACAGATTCGGTTGTTCTCGCAGAAAATGCTGCTTTTCAGTCAACTTGTCATGTGGATTGCTCACATGTCACCTCGCAATATCTTCAAACCTCAAGATTCAGATATTAGAATAGATGTACTTTTGCAAGAGAATGCAAACTTTTTACATATTAGTTCATATTAGATTTCCCCCTCTCATCAAAATTATTTTCTTTTCTCATCTAATTTTTCTTCACAATAATTTTTTTTCTCCTATTAAATCTTTTTCATCCCATCAAAAAAAAATGTTTTCCTGCAATCAATTTTTCCCCAACTGATTTTTTTGTATCCATGTAATTTTATAACACTCTCCCTTATTTTTTTTTCTTTGACCGATGACGTGATGGGCTCAATACAAAAATAAGCCTTAGTAAAGAATCTTCTTGCTATTTTTAGTCTTTAGTCTCTTGTTTTGCCAATCTTTCTTGAAGCATACATCAACTGTTGTCATGTCCGTTGTGTCTCACTCATGGAATATTGTAACTCTTACTCAACCTAATATTAAACAGTATTAAAAGATTTAAACAAATCCCTGAGTAAGGAGTTAAGAAAAAAAGCAGAATAAAAGGCATTTGTGTAATGAAAGCAAGTCAAATAAGTCCAGCACTAAGCTCAGGGCTTAATAGTACAAGAAAATGGCCAGTGATTAAGTGAAGTGTATTAAAACCTGTTAAGGACGAAATAAATTATATCAAAAACATACAAGGAAAAGGAAATAGCAAATGCTCTCAATTACTAGTTGTTGAAGTTTTTGCTTGTGAAGATGCCAAAACCCTTCCAGTAGCAGCAGGAGATATTAAAGAAGTACTAAATAATGATAAGCAGTGAAAAATATACTAAAAGAACTAGGAGAGCTAAAATGAAATATATTGGCAGGGTTGGAGCAGTGACACCGGTCACAATATATGTATATATACTGATATATATGAGGGGGGACTTAAAAATAACAAGAATTGTTTTCTGGAGGGTGGAGGGGAATTAGTTCTGACGTTTGTTGTTAGGTGTGTGTACTAGATTGCCCTCTGCGTCATTTAGCCAAGCAGCGTCCTTGAAGTGCTGAAGCGATTGCATAATGCAGTGCGAAGAAAACAACCCGAATTGTGGTGATTAGGCAAGTGGCTTCTGCATCACAACAACGCTCCCACCCTCACAGAATTGAGTGTGCGGTAGTTTCTCATGTAAAACAGGATGACAAAGCGCTGCTGCCTCGCAGTTAGGAGACCCAGGTTCACTTCCCGGGTCCTCCCTGCGTCGAGTTTGCATGTTCTCCCCGTGTCTGCGTGGATTTCCTCCGGGTGCTCCGGTTTCCTCCCACAGTCCATTTGTAAAAGATGTCTGGTCACACTCACAGGTAATCTAACTTAGACACCATTTAAATATCCGACTATGCCACCCAGGTTTATTAAGAGACAGGGAACTCCTAAAATTTACCAATAATAGCACACAGGTTTCTTTAAATTGGGCGGTGAGTAAACACACAATGAAAGACACAACAGCAATTTCAGGAAGCAACAGTAACTTCTATTACACTAGACAATAATAAGTACATGAAAAAGACAAATGAACATAAAGAAAATCTAGCAATATCAAGAACGAATTTCCTTTTTTTAAAAGGAAAACACACAGTCCACACTCTAAAAGTCCGAAAAAAACCAGAATTGGAGGATACAACCTTTAGTGGTGCAGAGTCTAGTTTGCGCACTGTGTTACCCCCACACTTAATCATTCAACTGTCCATGGATGTACTCTGTTCACAGGATACTCGTTTCACCACAGAAGTTTTGTCCAATCGTGGAATCCCTGTCAGCTTCTCCTTGTCGTTCGTTTTCTCCACTCTGGGCTCCTTGTCTTGCTGTGATCTAGGCACGCCTCACTTTTCGTCTGCCAGCTTTGTTTGGTCCTTTCATGCGGCTTCCCTCTCTCGCTGGACCAATACCGGCATCTTCTTGTGGAGCTATTTCTTCCTCCCTGGAAGAAAGTGTTGCCTTCCTTGTGCATCACGTCGTGCCAGCCAGGTACCCTCGTCTGCCTACGAGCCCCTGTGCTCTGTCCGTGTGTCTTGGCAGCATTCTCAGTGGACCGACCCTCCTGTATTCTCCTGCCCAGGAGTTTTAAATCTCCTTCAGTCCCTGCCATTATCAGTTCTGGACAATCAGATTAAACAATGGCACATCTACATTTCCTGGGTTTAACAATTAATGAAAACACAAATTAACAAAATGTATTGTTACCAATCATGAATAAGTACAGATATGCTGATTAGAAATCAATAGCGTCAGACATGTAATACCCAAGTCAGGTAAATACACACATCCTCCAAGGGAGGAGCAGGTCTATTATCACAACTTTGTATTGTTTGTATACTCAACCAGCCAGACTTCAAAGCGGTGACTCCTTTGCCAGACAGCAATACCTACATCCTGCAGTCAGCCATGACACAATCAGTAACTGGATTATCCAGGAAATTAAAAAACAAGGTCCCCATCTGACACATTGATATGCAGGTTAGGTGTATTGGTATTTGTAATTTGTCCCTACTGTGTGCTTGGTGTGTGGGTGTGTGCGCGCGCCCTGCCCGGGGTTTGTTTCCTGCCTTGTGCCCTATGTTGGCTGTGATTGGCTCCAGCAGACCCCCATGACCCTGTAGTTAGGATATAGTGGGTTGGATAATGGATGGATGGATTTTTTGGTCCCCCCCTTTTATATATATATCTATATCAGTATATATACATATATTGTGTACTACATATACATACAGGTAGTCCTCAGTTTACAAACACATTTGGTTCCGATGTACCAGTCACAAGTTGATCTGAACATAAGACAAACTGCTCCCCACAACAGCACAGTACAAACACCAAAATATCACAGTTCCTTCTTCTTCTTCTTCTTTCTCCTTGTCGTCCGCCTCCACTCTTCCTCTTGGCAAGCTTTGTCCCTCTTCCTCCCGACCCTGTATCTCCAAATGGAGTGAGGTGGCTCCTTTTAAGCCGATACAATACAATACACAATACAATTTATTTTTGTATAGCCCAAAATCACACCAGAAGTGCCGCAATGGGCTTTAACAGACCCTGCCTCTTGACAGCCCCCCAGCCTTGACTCTCTAAGAAGACAAGGAAAAACTCCCAAAAAAACCCTTGTAGGGAAAAAATGGAAGAAACTTCGGGAAAAGCAGTTCAAAGAGAGACCCCTTTCCATGTAGGTTGGGCGTGCAGTGGGTGTCAAAAAGAAGGGGGTCAATACAATACAATACCGATCCTGGGAGTGTTCCAAGTGGCTCATTAATCAGTATATATACAGTATATATATATATGCACACCGTATATTTTAAAGATAATTTTAAGTAACTCATATTTGCAAAAAGATGACCTGAATTTAAATGGCAGGGTTAATATTTCATCAATATACTGCAATTTTATGAGGAACAAATAAATCACTTGATTATAATTGTTATGGTCAAGCCTGGTTTCATACCCAGCTTAAGCCTAAATTGATTTTATTTCTTCTTTTAATTATTGTACATTGTTTTCCATCATTTTTATAATACTGTTATGTTCAGTTATTATTTGTCTAATTATGTTTTTTTGTTAATTTTATTCTGTTTAGTTTTTATTTATTTTCTGTATGTACAGTATGTTTTGTGCTTTTTTGTCTGGTTCTTCTGACATTAGACTTTTGCTCCGGACTTTGGGATATCTTATGAATTGTGTTTTTGATACTGTTTGCTTTGGATTGCCTTCATAAACTCCTTTTTGGCCTTTAAAGCTTTTTTTTTATTTTCCCCTTTGTTAGTAAAGTCATAATTTATAAATATTCCTTTTTGACTTGTCTCTGGTGAGAAGTTTCTACTGTTTTTTGAACTTAAAAGGTTTATTTCTATTCTGAGGTCTAGCCAGGGATCTTAAGCCTCCCATTTTCTTGGGGACTTCACCTGCCTTAGCTGCAATTGAAAAAAGAAGAAATGTAACCAATTATATCTTTCAAATGTTGTAAGTTGCCTTAGATAAAGGAATCAGCCAACTAATAAATAATAATAGATGTTACTTTAGAATGAGTTATTCAGGAAGAACATGTGGGTACAAACAGAAGTTCTTAAGAGTGAAAAATTCACCATTAGAAACAATTTCTTCACACAGAGAATAATACAGGAGTGGTAGAAGTCACAAAGTAGCAGCAGATATTCATCCTAATTAATGTCTGCTGCCAAATTTCAGAGACCATTATTTTATATGTTAAAGGTAATGTTTAAAGAAAAAGAGACAAAAATTAGGGATCAATATCTTCAAGTGGCTCCTAAATAAAAAATGCACATTTTATCGACTCTATGCAGAACGATCTTTTAAAATGAATTTGTTTAATCACTGTGATAATGAACTGACAACATGAACTTTCTCACAACAGGACACTCACATTGCGTTTTGCAATATGATTTTCAAAATACCACATTCATTGCTGGAGCAACTCACAAGGTTTTGCCGATTATACAAACATCAGTGGCTTCTTATAGTGTCTTCTGTATCCTAGAAAAATACAAATTTAAGTAAAAGCTGCAGTTAAGTGATGTGGCTGGACACAGCTAACTTGACTACAAATCATGGTAGGACTCATGTCTAATGTTCAACCACATTAAAACTTTTTTCCCCTAAGAGACTAGTCAGCTTTGTTGCCATTGCTGTCTTCCATCTGTTCCAGTGTACATCTATTATCATGAAATTATGTAGTAAAAGCAACATACCGTTTTAACCTAAACTTGGTTTATTGACACCACTAAGATATGTATTCCCAGGGTAGTATTACTCTTAAATGCTCACACCCTATAATTTACACAAGTTTTGTTTTGTAGCCCTGGATACTACAGGTCAAGAACACCGATATGAATCTTGCCTAATTTGCAATCAGCTGTTCCAGTTATTTGAAGGAACTTATACAGTGAGAGAACCCTGAAAGTATCAATTTAAAAGCTTCCCCTGTAAAATTTAAAACACATGTTCACGACATATGTAAGCAATAAACATCACTGGGGCCATGTCCCTGGTTTGGGTAGACTCATAGCAGACCCCAAATAATTAGGCTTACTGTTAATTTGGTAAACAGAATCATTTTCTCAGGTCACAGAAGATTGCCGGGCTGCAAGTTGTTTCTTCTTGGAGTACAGCTCCGTTTATTAGGGGTGTGGAACACCTGGTTTATAGCGGACATACTTAACTGAAAAAAAGGCAAAATGGAAATGGGCTACAGCTTTCCAGTTTTCGCTGTTAATATAATCACTTATCTATAGTGAACATGCAAGACAAAACAACCACATTTCAAAAATCAAGCAAATTGTTTATCTAGATTTTCCAGGTATACAAAAATAAGTCAAAAAGTTGTTAAAATGATAACATACGTTAAAAGAATGATATTTGCTTTAATTCTCAAAGAAGATACATCAAAACTCTACAGTTCTATAATGGCTTATATTCATGAGTATTTATGCTCATATATGTTCACAAAGACATGTGAAGACCTCCCTGAATGGGGTGCTCAGTTTATGCTTTTGAAAGAGGTCTAGAAATCATGCCAAATTACATCAATTAGGCTGGTGGTTTTCTGACATATACCGCAGATCACTGGGGAGCTTAGTGAGATCTCCTAATGCCCCTAAACGAATGTGCTAGCATGAGCCTGTAAAGGTGAACACAAGGGCCAGAGACAACTCTGCTAACTCATTTCCTGATTGGTCATGCTTGTCTAGACAAAAGCACACATACGTCTGCACTGTTAAAAAGGGTTTGCATGAAGAAAAGAGCAAATAAATTCTATTCATTATATACTCAGCAAAAAAAGAAACGTCCCCTGACTTTCAACTGTTTTTACTTTCAGTAGACTTAATGTGTAAATATTTGTATGAACACTAAAAGAGTCAACACCATCAGACATAAACTAAAAATGTTTCACAATGTGTCCCTGAATGAAGGGAGGCTCAAAATCAAAAGTACCAGTCAGTATCTGGTGTGGCCACCAGCTGCTTGAAGTACTGCAGTGCATCTCCTCCTCATGACTGGACCAGATTTGTCAGTTCTTGCTGTGAGATGTTACCCCACTCTTCCACCAAGGCACCTGCAAGTTCCTGCACATTTCTGGGGGGAATGGCCCTAGCCCTCACCCTGCGATCCAACAGGTCCCAGACGTGCTCAATGGGATTGAGATCTGGGCTCTTCGCTGGCCATGGCAGAACACTGACATTGTTGTCATGCAGAAACTCACGCACTTTTTGCCACTCCTGTCTGGTCCAGCGAAGGTGGGTTTGTGCCCATAGGCGGCGCTGTTGCTGGTGATGTCTGGTAAGGACCTGCCTTACAACAGGCCTGCAAGCCCTCAGTCCAGCCTCTCTCAGCCTATTGCGGACAGTCTGAGCACTGATGGAGGGATTGTGTGTTCCTGGTGTGACTCGGGCAGTTGTTGTGGCCATCCTGTACCTGTCACGCAGGTGTGATATTCGGATGTACCGATCCTGTGCAGGTGTTGTTACACATGGTCTTCCACTGCGAGGATGATCAGCTGTCCTTCCTGTCTCCCTGTAGCGCTGTCTTAGGTGTCTCACAGTGTGGACATGGCAATTTATTGCCCTAGCCACATCAGCAGTCCTCATGCCTCCCTGCAGCATGCCTAATGCACGTTCACGCAGATGAGCAGGGACCCTGGGCATCTTTCTTTGGGTGTTTTTCACAGTCGGTAGACAAGTCTCTTTAGTGTCCTGCGTTTTTAGAACTGTGACTGTGTCTTAATGACCATTCCACAGGTGCATGTTAATTAATTGATTATGGTTAATTGAACATGCATGGAAAACATTGTTTAAACAATTTACAATGAAGATCTGTAAAGTTATTTGGATTTTTAAAACATTATTGTTGAAATACACAGTCCTGAAAAAGGGACGTTTCTTTTTTTGCTGAGTATATATATGTTAGGAAGGAAGGACTAGCCCTATAGGATCTGTATTTTAATGAAAGTCACACACAGGGGCTGAAATTTTGCTTCAAATACCTTTGTGTGTAAATGGGGATCAGCAGGATAGCTTGGTTAAATGGTCCCCTTGAATTAGTACCTCTGAGGGCATTGAAGTAAGAAAAGAGGGCTTGGGGGACTGGAGGAACACAAAGAGAATTCCCCAGGAGCTACAAAGGCCAAGAAAGAAAATGGGGGCTTGTGGATGTGGGGATACACGTGGCTGTTAGATGACAACCTAGATGTGGTCACTTTACAACATATGTACTGTATCATAAGTAATAAATATCACTGTTTGCATATCAGATCCCAAAACCAGCAGAGATACTGTTAGTTTTAAACATCTCATGGCATTTAATGGCCGCTCCCTGCCAGTGGTCCCTTGAGGTTAGAGTTAAGAGGTGATCTGATCTCAGGCAATTTTACAATTAATGTTGCCATATCAAGTATCCGATGATCATTCATTTTTATTTGCTTTATGAAGTTCTGCCATTCATTAAGTACTGTGCTACTATTTACGTACTTTATATATTTAACTTTACTATTTTTAATATTTTGGTTAACTTGTTTCTGCAATTTATCTTCTTAAATTTCTTAATTAAGAGCTTTTATGAACACTTAAAAAGATATGCACATCTCCAGTTTATTCCATTGTTAAATTTCAGTAGGGCTCATTAAACTATTTTTAAAGGGATATAAATAAACAATATTCTGGCCATTGAAGTTGTCTCTGTATTTTACTACAAACGTATTTATTTGAGTCTGAATATAAAGTGAAGTAAAGAGTGAGAGTATTCAGATGACTTTTATATGAAAACTGCTCTTTGCTTGTTTGTTGGCATTTGCTCTGAACATATATGACACCTGTCTTATTCCTTAAAAGTAAATTACTCAAGATTTAACACTTCATTGCACAAAAAAGGGATATAGTCACAGTCTCAAGTACTTACTATTTTTGGTAGTCAGACTTTTATGTAAAGTGACTGATTGATTTTAGTGCAAACTGCAATTATTTGTATATTCCTGTAATTGGAGGCTTGGCACCCTTGAGGTCAGGGAGTGAACTGGGGTGAGGCTTAAAGAAGCAGCCTTATCCTGTGCAATGTTGTAGTTAACAGGCCTCCCCTAAAAAAATATGATTTTTGATTAAAAAAATCAAAAAGGAAATGGACTGAAACTTATCTATAATAATAAAAGGCAAAGCCCTCACTCACTGACTGACTGACTGACTGACTGACTGACTCATCACTAATTCTCCAACTTCCCATGTAGGTAGAAAGCTGAAATTTGGCAGGCTCATTCCTTACAGCTTACTTACAAAAGTTAAGCAGGTTTCATTTCGAAATTCTACACGTAACGGTCATAACGGTCGATAACAGTCGACAACGTCCGTCATGTTGAACTTTCTTATTTATGGCCCCATCTTCACGAAATTTGGTAGGCGGCTTCCCTGCGCTAACCGAAACCGATGTATGTACTTATTTCGATGGTATGACGCCACTGTTGGCCGCCATATTGAACTTTCCAACGTCACCAATTTTCAAACTTCCCGTGTAGGTAGAAGGCTGACCCCATCTACACGAAATTTGGTAGGTGACTTCCCTGCGCTAACCGAGACCGATGTACGTACTTATTTCGATGGTATGACGCCACTGTCGGCCGCCATATTGAATTTTCCAAACATCACTATTTCTCCAAATTCCCGTGTAGGTAGAAGGCTGATATTTGGCAGGCTCATTCCTTACACCTTACTTACAAAAATTAAGCAGGTTTCATTTCGAAATTCTACGCGTAACGGTCATAACGGTCAACAATGTCCGCCATGTTGAACTTTCTTATTCATGGCCCCATCTTTACGAAATTTGGTAGGCGGCTTCCCTGCGCTAACCGAAACCAATGTACATACTTATTTCGGTGGTATGACACCACTGTCAGCCGCCATATTGAACTTTCCAACGTCACTAATTCTCCAACTTCCCGTGTAGGTAGAAGGCTGAAATTTGGCAGGCTCATTCCTTACAGCTTACTTACAAAAGTTAAGCAGGTTTCATTTCGAAATTCTACACATAACGGTCATAACAGTCGATAACGGTCGACAACGTCCGCCATGTTGAATTTTCTTATTTATGGCCCCATCTTCACGAAATTTGGTAGACGGATTCCCTGCGCTAACCGAAACTGATGTATGTACTTTTTTCGATGGTATGACGCCACTGTCGGCCGCCATCTTGAACTTTCCAATGTCACTAATTTTCACAATGTCCGCCATGTTGAACTTTCTTATTTATGGCCCCATCGTCACGAAATTTGGTAGGCGGATTCCCTGCGCTAACCGAAACTGATGTATGTACTTATTTCGATGGTATGACGCCACTGTCGGCCGCCATATTGAACTTTCCAACGTCACTAATTTTCCAACTTCCCGTGTAGGTAGATGGCTGACCCCATCTTCACGAAATTTGGTAGGTGGCTTCCCTACGCTAACCAAAACCGATGTATGTACTTATTTTGGTGGTATGACGCCACTGTCGGCCGCCATATTGAATTTTCCAAACATCACTAATTCTCCAACTTCCCGTGTAGGTAGAAGGCTGAAATTTGGCAGGTTCATTCCTTACCGCTTACTTACAAAAGTTAAGCAGGTTTCATTTTGAAATTCTACGCGTAACGGTCATAACGGTCAACAATGTCCGCCATCTTGAACTTTCTTATTCATGGCCCCATCTTCACGAAATTTGGTAGGCGGCTTCCCTGCGCTAACCGAAACCAATGTACATACTTATTTTGGTGGTATGACGCCACTGTCAGCCGCCATATTGAACTTTGCAACATCACTAATTCTCCAACTTCCCATGTAGGTAGAAGGCTGAAATTTGGCAGGCTCATTCCTTACAGCTTACTTACAAAAGTTAAGCAGGTTTCATTTCAAAATTCTACGCGTAACAGTCATAACGGTCAACAACGTCTGCCATGTTGAACTCTCTTATTCATAGGTAGAAGGCTGAAATTTGGTACTTATTTCGGTGATATGATGCCACTGTCGGCTGCCATATTGAACTTTTCAACGGTCTTTGTTACTTATGGGCCCATCTTCAAGAAATTTGGTACGCGGTTTCCCAACGCTAACTGAATCCTACTTACGTACATATATACGTCCATAGCCTGCAGCTCGGTCACCGTGTGAGGCGGCGTTGGGTCCCCCATCCCAACGCCTCCCACGTTGTTGGCTGCCTGCCTATATAAGGCCGTCTGTCGCTCCAGTCTCTACATTCCCTTCCTTGCTTCACCACGGTATTCACGTCTCCCTGTTGATAACTACAGCCTTTTGTATTTAATCCACGGCTTCTCCGCTGTTTTATTGTTCATTTATTACGATTATATTTATTGTATAGGTATTTTAGACTTACTTTACATTGTTCAGGTACCCATTTCCTTTATCATTCCAACCGTACCCCCATTAACATGTCTATCGAGGTAATCACCATCGATCAAAGAACTGTTACTTACCAAGTGGTTTCCATGCCCGGAGATGGCACCTGCCTTTTCCATTCTCTTTGTTACATATTGCACAGCCATATCAGGCTCACTATTGATATCCGGAGGAACATTGTGTCTTATGTATTGAATGACTGGGACAGGTTCAAGGTGTGGACTGATGACGGTACAGGAGATAATTATACTACACAGGAGCACTAGAAGAGTGAAATGCTTAAGTGTACCGAAATGGCCAAATATTTTACACCTTTGGACAACCGCCAATGCCTCTTAAACATCTTAGCTTCACAGGTGACGATTTCAGTAGTGGACACTTTGATGTTTAGAAATGTTTAAACTCTCAAAAGCTGGATGTGAAGTTATCAATGAAACTGGTTGTATACTTACAACGCTTGACAGATGCCCGAATGTCTCTTCAACACAAGTCCTACAAATACTGTCGTAACTGAAACAAACCATGAAACTCAAACCGATTATGACAGCAGCAATCCAAGCTGTGAGATTTGAAACAAGATTACTGTTCACATGGCCAACTGTACGTTGCATGCTCAAGAGTAAGCTCAGCGCACAGCTACAGCTTGGTCATATTGCAACTGGAGGGCCGAACTGACAACGTGGCATACAAAGAGATCCTTAACAAATAATTATTGGTATATTTTCCCTCAGTTTAAAAAGGTTTAATTTTCTTCTTAATAAAAATTTTAAGGCAGTACTTCACCGCTGCGAAGCGCGGGTATTTTGCTAGTATATATATATATATATAGTACTGTATATGTTTTGTTTACGGTATATTAGGTTTGTCACCTCAGATTCCTTTAAATGTTAATGTACAGGGTGGCACATGTAATTGTAGTATCAAAGTCATTAAGAGTTTTATTAGAAATAATTGTTCAGTGCACTGTAGCATTCATAATAACAGCTTTGACTTACGATGCCTTCCTTCAGTATGTAAAGCACTGTGAGCAACTAACATTGGGGTACAGATGGAAGGGTTGTTTTGGATTTTGTGCATTGTGCACACAACCAGTAGTATGTAATTTTTTCACCAGTTACTGAATTTTGCATTTCGTAGGAGCATTTGCAATGGGATATTGGCCTATGAATACCTTGTGTGTCATCTTGAAGGAGCATGTGCAAATGTACAGCTCCAAAATCAAACCACACTATTCCAATGAATACAGCATTTCATTTCTTCAGAATGCACCTAGATAAGAGAACTAACAAAATAAAACAAAAAATGCGCAGGCTGTTCCCAGTTCCTTTACCTGACTATACTTATTAGTGCCAGGAGTGGTGGCTCTGAGGCTAAGGATCTGCACTGGTATCCCGAAGGTTGCCGGTTTGAATCCCTGTCACTGCCAAAAGAGATCCTACTCTGCTGGGCCCTTGAGCAAGGCCCTTAACCTACAATTGCTCCAGGGGCACTGTACAATGGCTGACCCTGTGCTCTGACCCCAAGGGGTATGCGAAAACTAAAAAATTCCTAATACAAGAAATTGCATAAGGCGAAATAAAAGAACAAAAAAAAAAAACAACCAGGATGGAGCTCCTTATTGTGCACTTCCCTATACAAGCCCCAGCATAATTGAACTATTTAGAGTCTTGAAGGTACTGGTGGCAAGAATAATTATTTACCCAATGTGTGCTCATTTTATCCAAGATGTACCTTTAGTATTCTAGAAAAATAGTTTATATAATATAGCCATTGTCACTACATGTGTGTCAGTAGGTCGCCTTCCAGGCTCTGCTGAGATATGTATTATCACCCTGAAGCAAGAGGGGACACTGTTGCTAACCTTGACCCCTGTTTCTGCCTCCACAATTTAGTGAAAATGACAAATGAGGGCCAGTTCTCATAAAGCCAGGCATCCCCAGAGGGAGGTGTCTTACTTTCAGTTGAATTAACCTAGAAGATCGAGCTCCACAAACAGCAAGGACCTGCTCAACTGAGCTATGACAACATTATAGAGAAGGCAACTGCCAGTGTTTTCTGTTTTGCAGCTCCATTGTGTGTTTATTTTATTTTTTGTCAAATGAATTAAACAGAACAACTCAGTTGGTGACCCAACATTTCATCCTTGATTTCAGATTTCACTACCATTCGACTACACCTCATAAAATGTGTAACAATTTAAGATTAATTTTTTTCCTCATTTTCTTATTCAAATGCAGAAATGTAACAAAAATAATTCGGATGAAAACAGGTCATTCAGCTTAACAAAGCTCATTAATGCTATCCACCTAATGATTCCAAAAGTCACATCAAACTGAGCTTTGAAAGTTGTACTGTTCACCACATGACTAGGTAGCTTATCCATGGCAATTATGGTTCTTTTTAGGAAGAAACGATTTCTGGCCTTTATGTGAAATGCACCCTTAACCAGTTTTCTATCCATGTTTCTCTGTTCTAGTTGACAAAATGTTTAAAAGTAACAGCTGGCATCCAATGTATATAATTGCTCTGTATAATGTCTGGATGTAGAAATTAAGATTCCACTATAACTCCTACTGTATGTCCTTCTCATAAGGGGTACTTGAAGTTTTGAAACTCCAATACTGTATTTAAACATAAATTAATCTGTAACGAATTTGCCAAAGTCTGAATTCTTTCCTGCACTACAAAATATGAAATTTAAACAAGTGAAAAATATTTTTGTCAAGCCATTAAACCTCATTTTCCTTACTGTGACAGGAAATTTATATTTCAGATTATTTACATTACTTTATTAAATCTTGTCAAGTAAATTTAGTTTAACCCATTGGAAGATGTTTTTTTAAAAAAAAAAAAATCTGCCAAAGGGGCAAGTAACACTTCTTAAATAAACTAAATAATCTTAAATATAAATGTCCTAATAAGTCAGTAAAACTTACAATTAGGAAAACAAAATTTACTGTCTTTACTAGGGGGTTACCCACTGCTCGCTTCACTCGCCAACCCTCCAGCCTGCGCTACGTGCCAGCCACTTCGCGTCTCTGCCACTCGCGTTGTGAAGAGGGGGGCTCAACACACCCCTAGGAGACGTGGTCACTTCTCCAAAACCCCCTCTTAAACGGTGATACAATGGGAAACAAATCATTTTTTTTTTTATCCACCTTTGATCGATTGCTCGATCAGCTGCTGGCTTGCTGGTGCTGGGTGCCACATGATCTGCATCTCGCGTGGTGCTTCGGACATTTAAAAGCCTGTATAGCAGCTGTCTTTGTCATCTACTCTTTATCTTTTATTTCTATCCCCGGGCATGGTTAAATCTCTTGGCACAAAGTCTCGTCTCACGGGAAGTGAGTTCTTGATATTTTTTTAGTTTATAATTTAAAAAACGGAATAAGAATCTGAAAATCTAACAACATCACGTTAAAGTTTGATAAATTCTGAGAAGAATGATACCAAACATATATATGTAGGTTTTAAAATAAGCCCGATTTAAAGCGTGACAAAAAAGTGACATAAAAACGTCACATAAAATCGTTGCACAAAAATCATTGCACTTTTAAGCTTAGGATTTGATGTATATGGAGTAGATATAAAAACTGTTCACTTGCTTAGATTTCATCTTTTGCAGTATGGACCCTCTGTGATGATTTATATCTGATTCTAGATTAGTCAATCTGTCGTTCCACCTCGATTGATATCATCGGCTTATCAAATTTACTCTTTATATTCTTATCAAGATCATTTACATACAGTATATTAGAAAGATTAGTGACCCAGCCTGATGTCCAATGGAACTGGATCCTATCCTAGAAGCATGAAACAAAAGACAGGAATAATCAGCAGCTTATCATGCTTACTCAACATGACAATTTAAACATGCCATTCATCCTAGAAAACTGCAATACTTGGAGTAAAACCCACAGAGCTATCCAAAAAATATATACCCTCCACATAGAGAGTGATTGCACTGGTATTCTAACTCAGTTTCTTGGAGCAGTGAGACGGTAGCATTAATTGTTGGTCCGCCATGCTGCCTATACATGAATAATGAATTTTTAAATCAATAAGTCCAAACACATGCAGGTTAGGTGCATTGGTGATCCTAAATTGTCTGTAGTATGTGCTTGGTGTGTGGGTGTGTGTGTGCGTGTGCCCTGCAGTGGGCTGGCGCCCTGCCCGGGGATTTGTTCCTACCTTGTGTCCTGTGTTGGCTGGAATTGGCTCCAGCAGACCCCCGTGACCCTGTGTTGGGATATAGTGGGTTGGAGAATGACTGACTGACTAATCAGTTGATGAAAGAAACAAAAAAATGAGGTTTTCTTACAATTATAAATTAGACAAGCAACTTCATGTGCATTCTGAACTTTACCATCTCAAGGCAGTAAGTATGTTTTCATACGTGTTTGATTCAGATCAGGGTCACAAATGACTAGAGCCTATATACCTTGTAGCAGCGGCCACTAAACAGAAAACAACCCTGGACAAAGAGCCAGTCTGCCACAGGGCACTGTCACACAAGCCTAGACACACTGACATCCGGCCAGCTTAGAATTAGCAAAGCATGTAATCTACACATCTTCTGATGTTAGAGGAAAACTAGACACGCAGATATGAGGAGAACAGTCAAACTGAACACAGACTGAGCCAGGATTTGAACGGTGCCATGGTTCCAACCATGTTTTGGTAGTGCAAATTTAAATGCCATGTATTTCTACTGAATTCATACATAGAGAAAAAAGCTGAATGCAGGAAATTCTGGAACAACCAGCAGCAAAGGAGTGACATTGTAAGCATTATTGTTTCTGTTCCCTTATTAGAGAGTGGGGAGAATATTTTAAAATTATAGCAAGAGAATAGAATATTTAGGCACAATAAATAGACTTGTTGTTGAATAATGAATTAATTGATCAATTAATGAAGTGCCATTGTTGCAGTTGGTCAGCCTAGTTTAGCAGAGTGCCATATATTGTGACAACAAAGAGCAACAAAGAGCAGTTTTTTGCTGATTGTTTTCATTAGTATAAAATATTTTATTTGCAAATATCTCTTTATCAGACTCAAACAATTCAGAACAGCATTTTTTCCTAGTTCTTCTTTGATTCCATCATCTTTGCTCAAGGGTTTGTGTACAGGCTGATGAAGTGAAATGCTGCCTGCCTCTCCTCATTGTTTTCATAATTTGTTCTGGCACTCAGTAGAACTTTATTCAAGCATAACATTCAATATAAAAGATTGCACAACAATATGATCTGTTTTATTTCTCAGTTTAATGAGAATTGTAGCCACTTATTTCTCAATGAAAAAAAGATAATAAAACTTTATTAACTCTAAGCTAAATATGCTTCAAACTTTAATTGATGCTTAGATATTTAAAAAAGTATTTTGCTTGTAATCTAAAATAAAGGTCAAATAAAGAGAGCTGGGAAGCAACTCTTGAGAATTATTTTAATGCACAAAGAAAAAAACACCAAAAAGGTGTTAAATGATTTCCAAATAAATTTGGCACAAATTATGACACTAATATGCAAACCAAATGATTAGATACACAAGGTTCTGTTACAGGTTTTTAAAGTTTTATTACAAAAAAAATCTGTAAGTTGTAATGCCCAAAAACTACAGCAGTTTACAAACAGTGCAAATGAATGAAATGTGTACCCACATCTATAAAGCATGAATGCAAATGTCAAGATCCTCAAACATAAAAAGGAAAAATTAAAACAATATTCAAGTGAAAAGGCTTCCACTATAGTCCCAAGCACACAATGATTTGGCACTCGGTAAGTGACTCAGCCTTTCTTAAATATCGTCCCCCATATAATAGCAGAATTACCAAAATCTAAAACTTAGGTATTAGAATGTGAAGTGGTATTCAGAATCAAAAGATCAAAAGCTGGATGCCTGCTGGTTGTCCTCCGTACTATAAAGCAACTCAAAGTAGAAGAAACCCATTCAGGCTTAGTCACCTCATTATAAGCAAAATTTAGTCCAAGTCTATCAAAAAGGTGGTGACAAAATAATAGTGATATGTGCTTTATTTTGTTATAATTTAATTGTTGATTATGATATTTGTCTAATATGTTTAGGAATAAGTAGTTGCATGAAGCTTTCTTCATCATGGCTTGTAGTAAGGAGATCATGGATTCGCTTCCCAGGTCCTCTCTGCGTGGAGAGTGCTTTGAGTAGTAAAAAAAGCACTATATATGTGTAAAAAATTATTATTATTATGCTCTACTACCCAATATAACAAAACTTTCATTACAATAAACTATGGACAGTTCCAACTCCCTGATTCTACATTATCTGTCCTTCCACCTAGTTTGGTACCATCTGCAAACCTAACCAGCTTGTATATTGTTATCCAAATGCACATTATGTATGTTAAAAATAGCAACAGTCCCAGCACTGGTCCCTGAGGGATACTACTTTTAACATCACCTAATTTTGAAAACGTTCCCCTCACCATAGCCCTTTGTGCCCTGTGTTTTTAAACAAAAATACCCAACTCAGGGACTCTGTAATGGACCTCTGAGTGGCCCACAGGAGATGTTTTGGCTTCCTGCTCGTCTCCCAGTGAGACGCTCAAACACAGAAAGTATCTAAAACTGTTACTCCATCTGTCAGTTGGTGTAAGACCTTGGGAGACCCTTTCCTTTGCCTGTTGCATCATTGTCCCTGGCAAACCTAAAACAGTCAAGTGACCCTACACCATATATAGCATTATTTAAATGCTTAGAATGCTAATGAACCCCCCGTTTCTAAGTTAAACTAAACGAAAAGGTTTCAGTTTCTTTAGATCATAGATCTGCGAAGTGAATAATGTGTTTCCTTCAAATATTCATCATTCTTATTTTGCCAGACACAGCCTGCTTTCCCTATATTGTTTTATCTGCGGCTCATTTCCTTGCCTGTCTTCCTTAGCTTTACTTTTATCTCTGTGTTTTCTTGTGGAGTCACTCAAGCAAATTGCTCTCATCAGAATTCGGTCTGTCTCATCCTTTCCTGCTGAACGTTTTCAACATTAAAGCAGCTTTTAGGCAGGCTTTAACTCCTCATCTACGCTAATTTTTGTTATCAAGCAGTCTGACAGAAATTGAAAACAATCATAACAATTCTTCTCACTTAAAGTTAAGAATACTATTAAAAAGTCATTATAATTATGTAAATACACATTCCTTTTATAATTCCTTTGATGTTTTAGCCTTGCCTTCTTTTATTTTACGATCCACACTTTTTGCACTAATGGGAGCGGTAACAGCAGCCATGCATAAAGTACACATTTTAGAAATTTTAAAAGAAACTCAAAATGATATGAAATTAATCACACAATACACTATTACAAAAAATCAAAAATATACAAAAAAATAAACAATTCAGTCTGTATAGAAACATCGTCATGCCTAAGATGACTGCTTTTTTGAACTCCCGATCAAGCAGAATAGACAACACCTAATTACCTCAACCAAAGACATTTATCAGACGTCTCACAAATTAAAGTCCAAGTATTGTACTCATGTACTGTAAATAGCCATTTATTTTCAGATTCATAAAAAAATATTACATAGAATATTCTTTTGAAAGTAATGTGCATTTTCTCCTATGCTGAAAAATCTTTTTTGTTTTATAAAGTAAAGATAACAGATCAGAAACCAATACATACTGTATTTCAATTATTATCTAAAAAGGGAAAAAAATCTCATTAAGAACAAGAAACTGCAGTATATTTTGGGTAATTAGTTTAAAAAACATAAGAAAGAATGTTATTTTCCTACTGTCTAAAGTATTTAGGATTTTATGGTGAACATCTGTTAGACAATCATGAAACTAGTTAAAAATGTCTTTAGGAGAGCTGCACATAATTTGGGTTGGCAGAATAGCTGAAAACCTGTGAAACCAGCTGAGAAACAGAATCAGTGAATTTTAATGACTTTTGAATGTGACTATATACTTTTCAAATACCATGCTATTTTTGTGGGGAGATTTCAGTAGTTACTATTGCCTGTGTACAGTTTCATATCATTCTATTTTAAAGTTAAATTTACTTTAAAAAGTTCAAAACATGGTACCAAATGTCAACAGAAAAATGCATTCAGATGACAAAAAACCTTCATTACAACAGCCATAAATTTGCCAACTACATAAAATTACACGCTCATTATACTTAATCTATTTCAGGACCATGAGGGTACTGCCTCCACTCCAGAACATTGTTGTTTTTAATCATTCTTGTGTAACTTTGGCTTTATGCTTGGGATCAGTGTCTTTCCAGGGTCTTCTGTGGAGAAGTATCCCGTGTGGAGACCAGCCTCGACACAGACAGGCAGACACCAATGGTTTAAAACACCACACACGTTTATTTTCCATATTTTACAAAATAAAGTACTGCACACAACCCAGTGCCCCTGCCCCACACACCCTCAAGTCCGGGCTCTCAAAAAGTCCTTTCTCTGCCGCCTCCACTCCTCTCATCCAAGCTCTGTCTTCTTCTACCCAGCTCCAGCAGATGACTGGATGGAGGTGGCCCCTTTTATGTCCACCCGGACGTCCTCCAGGTGCCCTCTGACAAGCTTCCTGCGGCACTTCCTGCCGCACGAGCACCCGGAAGCACTCTGGGTGTCCCTAGTAATCCTTCTGCCAGCACCTGTGCGAAAATGTTTCTGCTTTAGGTATGTGTTCAGCATTTCTTGCCTCACATTTCCTTTCACCCTAAACTTACCCAAATTGTTGTACACATGGAACACACATGAAATGCATGTGTTCCAAATAACTTTAAATATAAAAATATTTAAAATATACTTTGTTATTTACCCTATAAAACTCCAGGCACCTCACACGCAGATAAAGATCCTTGAGCTGTAGAACTTTTTGCGCGAGTTGAGCTTCTGTGGGGGGTGGGGGGACAGGATAGCAGGCTGCTTGCTGCTTGTGCTGATCAACACATTTACAAAACAAAAGATGCTGATGTAGAGGTGCGAAGGAATTTAAGGTGGGCAATAATTACGAGTTTTTTCATAGACTTCAGGGATTCTAGTGTTAAACATAATTAGGGGTTTCAAACATGTTGTGTATTAATGTCTAAAAAAAATGGTGTAAACTGTAAGAGTGGAATATATCTTTCATTTTACTTTTTGTTGGAAAAAACCTTTAGTCTGAACCTATTAAAGGGAAGGAAAATAAACAACTTTACTTAACCTTTGATACTTTTGTGTAATGTTTGATTCCCTGTTTATCATCAGGCGCCGCCGCGAGTGGCAGCCATTCCAGCAGCTACGTGTATGACTTTATCTTTCTACCTTTTTTCTCTATTTTTCTCTATCTTCTCTATTTCACTAATCACTCCTACCACTTTCTTTTATGTGGACTCGTTCCCTTGACACTTTTTACTACTTTTACTACTTGGACATGGATTTTTACATGCCGAGACTCGCCTATTCAAGTAGTCAACTTCAAGCGCGAGAACAAATGCCCACCCGGTGTTGTTCCCTATTTACCTGACGAGGTAAGAAGGCGGTATCGGGGCAGCAGAGCCGGCGCTAAGATAAAAGCCAAGCGTCTAGCAAGAAAGTGGCGCTACAAACCTTCGGTGCCTTCTTTGATTCTGAGAAATGTGAACTCACTACCAAATAAGATTGACAAACTGGCTGCACTGGTGAAACATGTGAGGACCTATAGCAAATGTAGTTTGCTGTGTTTTAGTGAAACGTGGCTAAAAACTAACATCCCAGATGCTAATGTGGAGCTACCGGGGTTTAGCACAGTTAGAGTGGACAGAGATGCAAATACCTGTGGGAAGCAGAAAGGAGGGGGACTCGCACTCTATGTCAATACAAGATGGTGCAACTCTGGACATATAAACGTTAAAATCTCCACTTGCTGCAGGGACATCGAACTGTTGGCCATAAGTTTGCATCCCTATTACTTGCCCAGAGAGTTTGGACACGTCATTGTTGTTATTGTTTACATCCCTCCTTCGGCGAACGCGGAGATAGCGGGTGACGTAATCCATTCTGCGGTTGCTAAGTTACAAACACAGCACCCTGAGGCACTTGTACTAATCACTGGAGACTTTAACCATATGATGCTGGACAAAACGTTACCTGCCTTCTCCCAGTATGTGGATTGTAACACCCAGGGAAATAGGACTATTGACCTACTGTATGCAAACACAAGCAAGACGCATACAGCACCACCCCGCTGCCTGCACTTGGGAAAGTAGATCATAACCTGGTTCTGCTTCAGCCTCACTACAAACCAAGAGTGAGGGAGCTACCTACAACCACATGCTCATTCAGTAAGTGGTCCCCTGAGGCAGAGCACGCTCTGAGAGAATGCTTTGGAACTACGGACTGGGATATACTGCAGGGGTCACATAGTGAGAACATTGAGGAGGTTGTTGACTGTACTGCTGACTACATCAACTTCTGTATGGACATTGCAGTTCCAGTAAGAAAAGTACGCTGCTATGCTAACAACAAGCCATGGATTACAAGTGACATCAAGGGCCTTTTGAACCAGAAGAAAAGGGCTTTTAAAGGCAGTGATCAGCATGAGCTCAAGTGCGTGCTGAAGGAACTCCAAGTCCAGCTCAGGGTGGCAAAGGAACAGTACAGGAGAAAGCTGGAGCAGAAGTTGCAGAATAACAGCATGAAGAAAGTGTGGGATGGGATGAATCGGGGTGCCACCATTGAGAGAGACGTGGAGAGAGCAAACCAGATGAACAACTTCTTCAACAGGTTTGACCACCCTAACCCACCCTCATCTCAGAGTACTGCACCCTCCACCCATCCTTCTGCTGATACCAGCATAGGAGAGAGTTTCCCCCAACCCACAATTAAAGCAGCCCAGGTAAGCAGAGTGCTAAGGAGACTTTCTGCCAGCAAAGCAGCGGGTCCAGATGGAGTATCGCCATAACTGCTGAAGGCCTGTGCGTTGGAGCTGGGGAGTCCTCTACAGTGCATCTTCAACCTGAGCCTGGAACAGTGGAGAGTCCCGAGGCTTTGGAAAACATCTTGCATCACCCCAGTCCCAAATGTATCACGTCCTAGGTAGCTGAACAACTTCCAGCCTGTCGCTCTGACGTCACATGTGATGGAGCATGAGACCATGGAGCGGCTGCTGCTTCACCAACTGAGGCCACAAGTCTGCCATACCCTCGACCCTCTGCAGTTCGCATACCAGGAGAAGGTGGGAGTGGAGGATGCCATCATCTATATGCTACACCGATCCCTCTCCCACTTGGACAGAGGCAGTGGTGCTGTAAGAATTATGTTTCTTGACTTCTCTAGCGCCTTCAACACTATCCAACCTCTGCTCCTTAGGGACAAGCTGACAGAGGTGGGAGTAGATTCATACCTGGTAGCATGGATCGTGGACTATTTTAAAGACAGACCTCAGTATGTGCGTCTCAGGAACTGCAGGTCTGACATTGTGGTCAGCAACACAGGAGCACCGCAGGGGACTGTACTTTCTCCGGTCCTGTTCAGCCTGTATACATCGGATTTCCAATACAACTCAGAGTCCTGACACATGCAAAAGTTTATAGACGACACTGCTATCGTGGGTTGCATCAGGAGTGGGCAGGAGGAAGAGTATAGGAAACTAATCTAGGACTTTGTTAAATGGTACAACTCAATCCACCTACAACTGAACACAATCAAAACCAAGGAGCTGGTGGTGGATTTTAAGAGGCCCAGGCCCATCATGGACCCCATGATCATCAGAGGTGACTGTGTGCAGAGGGTGCAGGCCTATAAATACCTGGGAGTGCAGCTGGATGATAAATTGGACTGGACTGCCAATACTGATGCTCTGTGTAAGAAAGGACAGAGCCGACTATACTTCCTTAGAAGGCTGGCATCCTTCAACATTTGCAATAAGATGCTGCAGATATTCTATCAGACGGTTGTGGTGAGTGCCCTCTTCTACGCGGTGGTGTGCTGGGGGGGCAGTATAAAGAAGAGGGATGCCTCACGCCTGGACAAACTGGTGAGGAAGGCAGACTTTATTGTAGACATGGAGCTGGACAGTTTGACACCCGTGGCATAACGACGGGCACTGAGCAGGCTCCTATCAATAATGGAAAATCCACTGAACAGGATCATCTCCAGATAGAGGAGGAGCTTCAGCGACAGACTACTGTCACTGTCCTGCTCCACTGACAGACTGAGGAGATCGTTCCTTCCCCACACTATGCGACTCTTCAATTCCACGGGTATAGAGAAAGCAACCTGACCCTCCCCTATTCAACAAAAAACACTTTTATATAAATGACTGAGCTGTTTACTAGCTCAGCCTTTCATCAGATTGTCCTCTGAAATTTACATAATCACCAGAAGTGTTAATCATTTGCGGGATCAAGAGGTGCCCAAAATAACATACATCTAAAACATTACCACCAATTATTACGATTATTATAATCAATTATTACAGTTATATCACAGGCACTGCAATTTTGTTATTGCAACACCTCTCATTACCATGATATATATATCCAGCAACCACAGAGGGATCACTCGAAGTCTCAGGATGTGCTACAGAGCAGCTTGATCAACTGAGTCAAACACTTTATTAAAATTGACAAAGGCTGCAAAGACACTCTGCCAATACTTGTGTTTGTGCTTGATGAGAACCTTCAGTGCCAGGATGCAGTCAATGATAGATTTCTTAGGCATAAAACCAGACTGCTCCAGTCTCTGGGAGGTGAACACTTGATCACAGATCCTATTAAGGATGACCCTAGCAAGGACCTTACCCAGTTCCAAGATCAGTGTTAGCCCCCTGTAATTGCTGTAATCCAGGTGATCACCCTTCCCTTTCCAGATAGGGATGACAAGTCCCATTTTCCAGTCATTTGAGATGATGCTTGTCACCCAAATTGAAGCAAAGATTGCTTGCAAAGCTAGTTGGATATCCTTACCACCAGCCTGGAGAAGTTCAGTCCTGGTACCACAGATCCCTGCAGCCTTCCCTAACCTCAGCTGGTTAACCACAAGTGCAATCTCAGTAAGATTGGGTGGTTTGCAGCTAACTGGAAAATCAGCCTCAAGAACCGTGGACCCAGAGATGTCCAATGTCCTAGCTAGAGGATCGGCTTTAAACAGCTGCTTGTGGCTGGCCTGTACACTGGCACTGTGAGTGCTGTGCAGAATGGAGACAGAACCTCCGTGCTTTTCCTAGTTGATTCTGAAGTTTGTCAGGGGTGTGTTCTTGCTCCTACCCTGTTCAATGCTTGCATGGACTCGGTGTTGGGCAGCGTCATGGTGTCCAGTTCTTGGTGAAAAAAGATTCACTAATCTTGACTTAACTGATGATCCTGTAATCTATGGGGAGTCAATGGAGGCTCTGATCAGGGCTCCTGAGAGACTGAGTGAGGAGTATGAATCTCTGGACTTGCAAATGTCCTGGATACAAACCAAGATTCAGGCCTTTAATGACCTTTTGGGTGCAGCCATCAGCAATGTGTCTGTCTGCAGAGAGAATATTGACCTTGTTGAGAGGTTTAATTACCTCAGCAGAGACTTTCATGTTTCTGGTGGCTCTTCATATGAAGTCATTAGACGTATTGTGAGAGCATTGGGTGTCATGAGGTCACTAGAAAGGGGTGTGTGGTTCTTCTGATATCTTTTGAAAAAGGATGAAGGTCCAAGTCTTTAGAGTCCTGGTGCTTACTGATTTGCTACATGATTGAGAGATATGGATGCTATCCAGTGACCTAAGACGAAGATGGACTCCTTCGGTACTGTGTCTCTTGAGAGAATCCTTGGGTACCACTGGTTTGACTTTGTGTGAAACAAATGGTTGCTTATGGAATACCAAATGAGGCACATTACCTGCATTGTGAATGAGCGTCAGTTACAGTTCTACGGCCATGTGGCAGGATTGCCCAAGGGTGATCCGGCTTGTAGGATTCTCATTGCTGAGGACCCAGGCGACTAGACCAAGCTAAGGGGACACCCATGTAACATGTGGTTGTGGCAGATAGATCGTCATTGATATATGGTGGGATTGGACTGTCTGTCTGGCGGGTTGCCAAAAAGGTTCCCAAGCTGTTTCATTGTGTGGTGGGTGTGGCATAGCGCTGTACCAGTGCATGCTCCCCAACCTGACCTGATCTCATTGCCAGTCATGTGACTTATGTAGCTATTGCAGCAGTTGTAAGGTCCTAGTTTTAGGATATTTTTTCTTAACAATAAATTTGCATCCTAGCAATTTCTAATATTTAAACCCAGTTCCGGGTTACTGAAATCTTAACATTGGTTTTGACTTGATCTGTGACTTTTTGCTGTTTGCTTGACCTCTGCTGACCCATTGACAATGAGTGTTTTTCATCCCCTGGTCTTGGTGTTTTCTCAACTATTAATTTGGTCAATAATATTAAAATAAAACACTTTCATGATTTGTACCTGGAAGTGCACTTGGATTAAACCACTAAATGGTACTTCTTCCATCAAAAACTAGGCGAATGTATTTCATAAGTTTCCATGGTGGATTGAAAGTACTCTCTTTGGATTCTTTTCATTTGTCTTTAGGGGTCTTTAAGATGGAGACATTAATATTCATGTGGACATCCTGGGAAGATCATTAGCTCTAAAACCAGCTCTTCAAAGAAAAGCTGGGTGTCAATTTCTAAACCTAATCTGACAAGAAAAGCATTCATTTCAAGAAGAAAATCTCAGTGATTAAACCCTTAGCAGGTCGGCTTGTCATATTGTGGTGCCAAGATTTATGGTCTTCTCTGTGAAGTTGCAGAGAACACAGCAAAGAGCCTAACATCCAAATTGAGCTGATGACAGCATTTCCACCTCAAAGTCATGGACAAAGGATCAAATGGCAAAGGTAACAAGTCCACTGCTCCATAAGTAAAGGTCATCAGTCGTGTAACTGTTTAGTGCAAGCTTTGTGTCAATTGGAAAGAAGTAAGTGTTGAATCACAGCACAGCATAAGCCCCCTCTCATTCATGGCTGTGCATATGAGAAAGCAAAGGTGAAGTGTAACAACACACTAAAACTTCTACTAACTGCAAATGCTTGTAAATCAATAAACTTTAGAGAACCTCTAAATAAACTAAGAAAAGCATCTTCTGTGTTGTAAATTTGCCTTGTGTTCTTCCTTTTGTGTTGACATGGAAGCAGTTATATTTTTATAACTCTTGGGTTTACCAATACATTTTACTATTCTGTCACTTAAAACAAGTGTGCTTCAGTCACTTTGATACAAGTCTAACAGCCAGAAATCCTCATCTACTAAAATGTTGTTGCTAAATAGCTGAGTGCCATTATTGCCAAAGCTGATATGCACTGTAAGTAGTTGATTGACATCATTCAAGCCATTCCTATTCCCACAAGAATGAAACTAAAGGAGATCTGGAGACTGATAAGAACAATAGTAAAGAACATGGAAGGGATAATGAGGCAACTGAAGAGGAACATGCTGCTGAGTGTCCCAAAAAGTTTATTGCCATGTAGCTGGCAGAAGGTTTCATTATGATTAGGAAGGCAATGGGCAGTTTGAAGTCTCATACAGTCTGAAGTTTACAAAGATTACAGCAGCTGTTCTTGGGGTAAGCTATAACCTAATTTATGCAGAAAAAAGAAAATAACTTTTTACACATCTATTTTTAAGAATGTAAAAATAAACAACAAACACAGCAGAAGTACCAGTAGCCAATTCATCAGAAGGTTTTACAGCATTTATAACAATTTCAAAATGCACAGGATTTTATATCCTCCTACTACTTCATATTAGGAACAGACTAACATGCAGATTGAAACAACAAATTATTTTTGAAAAAGTAGTATCAGGAGATGAAAGGAATGGATGAAACCTCATAGTCTAAGTACTAAGTCCAAAACATAATAAGTTTTACCATCAGATGAAAAGATTACATACAGCTTGTCAAAATATTTATATTCACAATAGTTTGCTTGGTAATCGAATTTGCAGCACAGGACCATACATAGATGGTGTACAATTTCTGTATTATAAGATAAGATGAGTAATTAATCATCATTTTGCACAGTGATCAACTGGTGTTTTCCTTAATATGAAAATAATATTTTAAAGTGTTACTGATGTGAGCATTCAACATTGCTCTGTAATGCTGTATTTTATGAGATTCATTTCGAAACAATTTTTGTGTGGTTGGAGTTTTGTAAAGCATGTGTGTTTATATTAAATAACAACATCAAAAATCCTTATTATGTTGTTGATTTTTATGTCTGTGGTGCATATGGCACAATAATATGGGACTCTGGAACCCAGGCTTACTTGTGTTACTAAATAATGAGAAACCAAATAAATTCAATATGTCCTTCAATATGGCTTCCACTTCACTATAAGGGCCAGGCTGTAAATGGGAGACGTGGCATTCTTCTGGAATTAATTGAGACTTTCTGTTACAGTATATTTTCATTATGAGCAAAGTGTCGGTAATCCATTGGCTTATTTAAGATGTTCTTGGTTATACATTTATGCTATTAAAATTTTAGTGTCTTAGCATTATCATGCAATTCAGGCAGTTTATAGTGGTGAGTATTTAAATGTCATAATTTAAATAAGGCTTTCTATTTTTATCATTGGAGAAAAAACAGAAATAAAACTCCCTCAAACAAAAAAAGACGACAGGACAAGGGCAATTCAGTTTGCCTACATAAATGTTGTAAATAATAATAATAATAATTCTTTCCATTTATATAGCACTTTTCTCACTACTCAAAGTGCTTTAGTTAGTGGGGAGCCACTTCATCCACCACTAATGTGCAACATCCACCTGGATGATGCGATGGCAGCCATTTTTGCGCCAGTACACTCATCACACATTAGCTGTTAGGTGGTGAAGGGGTGAGAGATAGTTAGCCAATTAGAGACAAGGGATGATTAGGGGGCCGGAATTACTAGGCTGTTGTAGTCATTTAACCAGGACATCGTGAATCACCCTACTACTTATGAAGGATACCCAGGGATCTTTTATAACCACAGACAGTCAGGACCTTGGTTTTACATCTCACCTTAAGTTCAACATCATTTTTACAGTGCAGGGATATTAGGATCCACATTCATACCAAAGGGTAAGCGATCCCTGTTTGCCTCACCAACACCTCTTCCAGAAGCAACCCAAGCTTTTCCTGGTTGGTCTCCCATCTAAGTATTGTTCGGGCTCCAACATGAGTACCCTCAGGTGGATTATCTATTCTGAAGTGCAATATATTATGGTATATTGTGAAAATCCAAATTTTAATGAAAGTGGTAAAAAGTGCAAAGTGATGCAGAGCTGAAAAATAGCATGTAAGCCCCAGTGGTACTGTTAAGAACATGCCAATCTCAACTATTTACAATGAACACTCCTCCACGAAACTGTAGACATTTACATTGTTAATGAGCATAGACCATTAGTTGTGAAAGCATGTGTAGACAATCTGAACTGATGTTGTGAGCATCACAGCAATCCAGAGTTTTGCCTCACAAATCCAGTACTTTAAGCTTGCCTTCTGAAATCAGTCACTAACTTTTTAAGGGTTTCCAGGTACTCTTTGTATCTATGTGAATTGTTCTCCCTTATCACAAATGCCCTGTAAAGATGTATGCATTAATGATTCTTGCAAAAAGACTGGCGGTCTGCCCATGGATGGACTTTCAAAATACTGCTAGGGAATAGAGGCACCATGATTTAATGAAAAGGTGGGCCTAAATTTGTCACAAGTGGGCCTAAAAGTAATACAATTAATGATCGTACATTCATTTAAAAAAACATTTTTAAATGTCCAGTCATACCAACACAAACAGAAACAGTTAAGAGAACAAGAGAACAATTAAGAACAAGAGAACAGTTAAGGAGGAGGTCAAGTGCATCAGGAATAGTAAAGGGGAATTAAAAGATACAGACAGTGAAATAGCAGATGCCCTAAACTTACATTTTTCGGAGGTGTTTACAAGTGAGCATGTGGATAACCTCCCAGAGGTAAACGTGACTACTAAAGAGGTACTGAGGGATTTGGAAATTGTAGAGGGAGAAGTGCTGCTCAGATTAAATAAGATGAAATCAAACAAATCACCAGGACCAGATAATATTTATCCTTGTGTTCTTAAGGAGGCTAATGAGTACATATATAAACCCTTGACACATATTTGTAGGAAGTCACTGCGCACTGGAGAGATTCTGAAGGACTGGAAAATGGCAAATATCATCCCATTATATAAAAAGGGTGACAGGGCAGATCCAAGCGACTATAGGCCAGTAAGCTTAACATGCATCACAGGAAAATTAATGGAAGGTATTATTAAGGATAAGATTGAGCAACACATGGCAAGGACAGGTGTTATCCTGAACAGTCAACATGGGTTCAGGAGAGGGAGGTCATGTTTTACTAACATGCTGGAATTCTATGAGGAGGCAACAAAAGGATACGATCAAAGTGGAGCTTATGATATTATTTATCTGGACTTTCAGAAAGCATTTAATAAGGCACCACATGGGAGGTTGGGCATCAAATTAAAAGAAGTGGGAGTTCAGGGTGATGTTTTTACATGGGTGCAGAATTGGCTCAGACACAGGAAGCAGAGGGTGATGGTGCGAGGAACCTCATCAGAACTGGCCGATGTTAAGAGTGGTGACCAGCAGGGGGCAGTGCTAGGGCCGCTGCTATTTTTAATTTATATAAATGATTTAGATAGATAGATAGATAGATAGATACATAGATAGA
>JANRMT010062822.1:26657248-26697010 GCA_026402145.1 Polypterus bichir lapradei | reverse complement strand
ATAGATAGATAGATAGATAGATAGATAGATAGATAGATAGATAGATACTTTATTAATCCCAAGGGGAAATTCACATAATCCAGCAGCAGTATACTGATACAAAAACCAATATTAAATTAAATAGTAATAAAAATGCATGTAAAAGCAGACAGTAACTTTGAGTAATGTTAGCATTTAGTCCCCCGGGTGGAATTGAAGAGTCGCATAGTGTGGGGGAGGAACGCTCCTCAGTCTGTCAGTGGAGCAAGACAGTGACAAAAGTCTGTCACTGAAGGTACTCCTCTGCCTGGAGATGATACTGTTCAGTGGATGCAGTGGATTCTTCATGATTGACAGGAGTTTGCTTAATGCCCGTCGCTCTGCCACAGATGTTAAACTGTCCAACTTTACTCCTACAATAGAGCCTGCCTTCTTAACAAGTTTGTCCAGGCGTGAGACGTCTTTCATCTTTATGCTGCCTCCCCAGCACACCACCGCGTAGAAAAGGGCACTTGCAACAACTGTCTGGTAGAACATCTGCAGCATCTTATTGCAGATGTTGAAGGATGCCAACCTTCTAAGAAAGTATAGTCGGCTCTGACCTTTCTTACATAGAGCATCAGTATTGGCAGTCCAGTCCAATTTATCATCTAGCTGCACTCCCAGATATTTATAGGTCTGCACCCTCTGCACACAGTCACCTATGATGATCACAGGGTCCATGAGGGGCCTGGGCCTCCTAAAATCCACCACCAGCTCCTTGGTCTTGCTGGTGTTAAGGTGTAAGTGGTTTGAGTCGCACCATTTAACAAAGTCTTTGATTAGCTTCCTGTACTCCTCCTCCTGTCCACTCCTGATGCAGCCCACAATAGCAGTGTCATCAGCGAACTTTTGCACGTGTCATATTGGAAGTCTGATGTATATAAATTGAACAGGACCGGAGAAAGTACAGTCCCCTGCGGCGCCCCTGTGTTGCTGACCACAATGTCAGACCTGCAGTTCCCAAGACGCACATATTGAGATCTGTCTGTAAGATAGTCCACGATCCATGCCAACAGGTGTGAGTCTACTCCCATCTCAGTCAGCTTGTCTCTAAGGAGCAGAGGTTGGATGGTGTTGAAGGCGCTAGAGAAGTCCAAAAACATAATTCTTACAGCATCACTGCCTCTGTCCAAGTGGGAGAGGGATCGGTGTAGCATATAGATGATGGCATCCTCCGCTCCCACCTTCTCCTGGTATGCGAACTGCAGAGGGTTGAGGGCGTGGCAGACCTGTGGTCTCAGGTGGTGAAGCAGCAGCCGCTCCATGGTCTTCATCAGATGTGACGTCAGAGCAACAGGCCAGAAGTCATTCAGCTCACTAGGACGTGATACCTTTGGGACTGGGGTGATACAAGATGTTTTCCAAAGCCTTGGGACTCTCCCCTGTTCCAGGCTCAGGTTGAAGATGCGCTGTAGAGGACTCCCCAGTTCCAACGCACAGGCCTTCAGCAGTCGTGCATCTGGACCCGCTGCTTTGCTGGCACGAAGTCTTCTCAGCTCTCTGCTCACATGGGCTGCTGTAATTGTGGGTGGGGATGTCTCACCTATGCTGGTATCAGCAGAAGGATGGTTGGAGGATGCAGTACTCCGAGGTGAGAGTGGGTTAGGGTGATCAAACCTATTAAAGAAGTTGTTCATTTGGTTTGCTCTCTCCACGTCTGTCTCGATGGTGGCACCCCGCTTCGAGCTGCAGCCAGTGATAATCTTCATCCCATCCCACACTTCCTCCATGCTGTTGTTCTGCAACTTCTGCTCCAGCTTTCTCCTGTACTGCTCTTTTGCCGCCCTGAGCTGGACTCAGAGTTCCTTCTGCACGCACTTGAGCTCATGCTGATCACTGTCTTTAAAAGCCCTTTTCTTCTGGTTCAAAAGGCCTTTGATGTCACTTGTAATCCATGGCTTGTTGTTAGCATAGCAGCGTACTGTTCTTACTGGAACTACAATGTCCATACAGAAGTTGATGTAGTCAGTTGTGCATTCAACAGCCTCTTCAGTGTTCTCACTATGTGACCCCAGCAGTATATCCCAGTCTGTAGTTCCAAAGCAGTCTCTCAGAGCCTGCTCTGCCTCAGGGGACCACTTCCTGAATGATCGTGTGGTTGTAGGTAGCTCCCTCACTCTTGGTTTGTATTGATGCTGAAGCAGAACCAGGTTATGATCTGCTTTCCCAAGTGCAGGCAGCGGGGTGGATAGGAATTTAGATAGGAATATAAGTAACAAGCTGGTTAAGTTTGCAGATGATACCAAGATAGGTGGATTAGAAGATAATTTGGAATCCGTTATATCATTACAGAAGGACTTGGATAGCATACAGGCTTGGGCAGATTCGTAGCAGATGAAATTTAATGTCAGTAAATGTAAAGTATTACACATAGGAAGTAAAAATGTTAGGTTTGAATACACAATGGGCGGTGGGAAAATAGAGAGTACACCTTATGATAAGGATTTAGGAGTCATAGTGGACTCTATGCTATCAACTTCCCGACAGTGTTCAGAAGCCATTAAGAAGGCTAACAGAATGTTAGGATATATAGCATGATGTGTGGAGTACAAGTCCAAGGAGGTTATGCTCAACCTTTATAATGCACTGGTGAGGCCTCATCTTGAGTACTGTGTGCAGTCTTGGTCTCCAGGCTACAAAAAGGACATAGCAGCGCTAGAAAAGGTCCAGAGAAGAACGACTAGGCTGATTCCAGGGCTACAGGGGTTGAATTATGAGGAAAGACTAAAAGAGCTGAGCCTTTACAGTTTAAGCAATAGAAGATTAAGAGGTGACATGACTGAAGTGTTTAAAATTATAAAGGGAATTAGTACAGTGGATCGAGACTTGTATTTTAAAATGAGTTCATCAAGAACACAGTTGGAAACTTGTTAAGGGTAAATTTCGCATAAATATTTCTTTACACAAAGAACGATAGACACTTGGAATAAGCTACCAAGTAGTGTGGTAGACAGTAAGACGTTAGGGACGTTTAAAACTCGACTTGATGTTTTCTTGGAGGAAATAAGTGGATAGGACTGGCGAGCTTTGTTGGGCTGAATGGCCTGTTCTCATCTAGAGTGTTCTAATGTTCTAATGTTCTAAAAACAGTGTCATGTTTTTTTTGTGTACATCTAGTTTGAATGTTTTTTTTAACAGAGTTAAATCCACAAATGGTGAAAATATACTTACTGCACATCTTTTGATAACATGTACAACATACCACCACACTACAAGGCAAAAATGCCCTAATAATATGTGTGATAATTCTGATCAGTAGCATTATATACTGTAACAGCAAACAGATGAATTAGCACTTTTCAAACCCTTCTAATTTATTTATGCATACCTGATGCATGCGTTTCCACTCTCTGAATCCACACATGAATCTGTTCTCAATTAAGTTATCACCAAAATGCCCAAATCATATCAGTGAGCTCCTACACAGCACACCTTACTTGTGATAATAGAAGTTACTACACACAGTCCAGGGTTACTTGATGATGTTTTCCCCAGAAGTCATTCAGAATTGCATCATCAGGCAACAATATAAAATGCTGCTGGTTAAAATAGTTTACTGCCTAAATTTTGTCAATTTTCAAAATCTTAAAGCTATAGATTCCCATCGTTATTTTTGGTTTTGACTTTAGCAACATTTACTGACTTGTTTCTGAAATATCTGTTTGCCTTAGGTTATTTAGTTTTTGACTGAATTCCTGGTTTTGATCTGTATTTGATATCTCTCACCTCCTGATCCTTCTCCTTATCAACCTACCCCCTGTTTGGAGCAGAACATAAATTTGGACCATGAACTGATCTATGACCTACTTATACTGTTGCACTGATGCCATGATTCAGAGTGATTTCTGGGAATTACGCCCCCTAGCAAACCTTGCAGAAGCAACTGTGCCTAAAAATGGTTTCTTGGTAAAATATAAACAATGCTGTTAATAAGCAGGAACACATTATTATCTTTGTATTTCTTTTACCCCCAACAGTTGTAAATATCAATTTGTGTTCTTGTTTACTAACTGCAACATCCAGCAATAAACATTTGAAATTAGTTTTAAGGTTGAAATCTGAAATAACTCACTGCTTCGATCTAAGATCACAAAATATCTCCAAATATTCAGAAGCAATATACCAATTATTGAACTTTGTTGGTTGGAATATTAATGGTCTCAATCATGACCTAAAGAGAAAAAGTATTCCGCTATCTAACAGTCTTGAAAGCCAAGATAGAATTTTTACCGGAGACCAACCTAACAAGGAAAGACCAGTCTCAACTGAAAAAGAGACAGGATTGGGCAATTTTTTCTTAACAGTTGAAATACCACATATACTTGAGTATAAGACAACCCGAATATAAGCCGAGGTACCTAATTTTACCTACAAAACCTGGAAAAACTGGAAAAACTTATTGACTCGAGTATAAGCCTAGGGTGGGAAATGCAACAGCTACTGGTAAGTTTCATCCATCCATCCATCCGTTATCCAACCCGCTGAATCCAAACACAGGGTCACGGGGGTCTGCTGGAGCCAATCCCAGCCAACACAGGGCACAAGGCAGGAACCAATCCAGGGCAGGGTGCCAACCCACCGCAGGACACACACAAACAAACCCACACACCAAGCACACACTAAGGCCAATTTAGAATCACCAATCCACCTAACCTGCATGTCTTTGGACTGTGGGAGGAAACCGGAGCGCCCGGAGGAACCCCATGCAGACACGGGGAGAACATGCAAACTCCACGCAGGGAGGACCCAGGAAGCGAACCTGGGTCTCCTAACTGCAAGGCAGCAGTGCTACCACTGTGCCACCGTGCCGCCCCTGGTAAGTTTCAATAATCAAAATAAATACAATAAAATTACCGTTCATTAATTGAGGCATCGGCTCATTAACTGAGCATACAGCCTGGAATGAGCCTCACAGAGGCTACACAGCACCACACAGAGCCTGCAGCAGTTCTTCTACCACCCGCAGACCAAACCAGGTACAGTGGAACCTCGGGTCACGACCGTAATTCGTTCCAAAACTCTGGTCGTAACCCGATTTGGTCGTGACCTGAAGTAATTTCCCCCATAGGATTGTATGTAAATACAATTAATCCATTCCAGACTGTACGAACTGTATGTAAATATTTCTTTTAAAGATTTTTAAGCACAAATTTAGTTAATTATACCATAGAATGCACAGCGTAATAGTAAACTAAATGTAAAAACATTGAATAACACTGAGAAAACCTTGAACAACAGAGAAAACCAACACTGCAAGAGTTTGCGCTATAGCGCTACAAACTGCTCGCTAAAACCACTTTTTTAATGAGTTTTAAGCACAGGGAAAAAAATGAACATTTAAAAAATCCGTAATTTATTAAACCACCAAGAAGAGTAACATTGCAACAATGCACGCTACGAACCGATCGCTGTAAACAGAAGTAAAGTGGAAGTTAAAATCCAATAGAAATGCTTGAATCTGTCTCTTTAAAAACAAGCCCAGTACATTCTTTAACTGTCTTCTCGGCCTTATGTGGCCAGCCCTCTCTCTCGCTCGCTCGTGTGTGTGTGTCTCTCTCTTTGGAATGCGCGCGTGTGTGTGTGTGTGTGTGTCTCTCTCTCTGGCATGTGTGTGTGTGTGTTTGTGTGTGTCTCTCTCCCTCGCACGTGTGTGTGTGTGTGTGTGTGTCTCTCTCCCTCGCACGTGTGTGTGTGTGTGTGTCTCTCTCTCTCCCTCGCACGTGTGTGTGTGTGTGTGTCTCTCTCTCTCTCTCACGTGTGTCTGTGTGTGTTGCTCTCTCTCTCTCTCGCTCACTGCACAGGGAGAGACTGAACACGTGCAGGTTGGCAGGGGCAGCAGGACCTGACAGGAATATAATGTAAGCTGAGGTTGAAGTTTTTCAGCACATTTTGGGTGCTGAAGAACTCAGCTTATATTCGAGTATATACGGTAATAGATAGATAGATAGATAGATAGATAGATAGATAGATAGATAGATAGATAGATAGATAGATAGATACTTCATTAATCCCAAGGGGATTAATAAAAAAAAAAAAAACAGAGGCTTCAGAATTTTAATGCATAAAACAATCACACTTGTAGCAACAAATGTAATATCCAATCTTGAAGGGTGTTATGTCATGGTGGTGGTGAAATTTTTCAGCTCCAAAGTAATTCTGGTAAACATTTATACACCTAATATGGACAACAGAGAATTTATGCAAATCAGAGGTTTTATTGTCTTTGAATGCAGAAAAAGCCTTTGATAGAGTCAATTGGAATTATCCATTTACATCACTACACAAATTCGGATTTGGTCTCTGCATGGATTAAACCACTTTATAGTAGTCCAGAACTGTTAGTCCACATTAATAACAAAAACTCAGACTACTTCAAATTAGAACGAGGTACTTGACAGAGGTGCCCACTATCACTGATTTTCTTTATATTAACCTTTGAACCTTTCATTACTAGTGAAGGACTCAAACAGAAAATATCACTATATGCAGACAGATACATATGAATTCTCTTTTCCTCTGCAGACCAACCACGGGAAATTCAACCTGGGCTCGATGATGTCACTTCCAGTTCCAGACCCGATGACATCACTGCCGGTTTCTGGATCTGATGATATTACTTCCAGTTATAGCCCAGAATACAACACTTTCGGTTCCTGCCTGGATGAGTTCATTTCCCCTGCCTGACTTTAAAACCTCCATGTTTTGTCTGTCTCGTCAGTTCTGTTTTGGATTAATGTCTGTTTATACCTTTTTGAACAAACCTTTGCTTTTTGAAAGCTGTGAGAGGTTGCCCGAACACCATCAGACAAACACCAACACTTTATAAAACACGCGTTTATTAAACTCAAAAGTCCCTCACAGCACACTGTGCTCCCACACCAAACACCCCTACACAGGGGCTTCTCCAATGTCAATGGGCCGCCTTTCTTCCTCCTGTTGCTGGAGCTTCGTCCAGCACCAGCTCCCGACTCTAGCTCCCGTTTTATATTCACCTGGATGTGCTCCAGGTGCTTGTTGATGACCTTCCGGAGGCACTTCCTGCTGTGGCCTAAGTGCTGCATGAGCACCCAGAAGCGCTCTGGGCATCCCTGGAAGGTTTTTCCTCCACCTGCCCAGGTGTGGCGGAAGTGCAGATTTCCCAGGCTCCATGATGCTTGGGGCACCCCCTGGCGGCGGCCATGAGCCCCAGTGGGTTTGAGCCTTTTGGCTCTGTCCCTGTGGTCCCCTCATTATCCAGGACAGTTGCCCCCTCGTGGCCCAGAGGATGTATAAACTGCCTCCTGGTCCTTCCAGTTGTCCCGGCTGGGTCTGACACCCAGCCTGCTGCCACACAGCCTATTTTCAAGTATACGGATGGCTACCCCCAAACCTTTTTGCTGTATTGTTTGAATCATTTCATACACTGTATTAACAACATAAATGATTTATCATAACAGGTAATAAGCTAAGAAATGAATTGCCCTAACCAAAGTTTTTTAAACAGCAAGGCTACTGCAAAAAAGTCTGTTAGCAATTCTTCCAATTTTAAATAGGCAGAGAATGATGATGCAATATGGTACATGATTTCTGCCTCATGGTATTGGCAAAAGGTACAATAACTGCAAACAATATGACACCAGCCATACAAGAACAGTCAAAAAATGGAGGCAGTTGCTCTGACACAGCAGAAGTTTGATGGATGGAACAGGAAATGAAATGTAGTCAAAACAAAACACAAGTCCAAACAAAAATAATCAAGGGAAGCTTTTATTGTGGCAAAATGTGGAATTAAAAAAGCAAACCAAATATCACAATATCCCCAAACTTCGACAAAGAGGAATAGTCTGATGTTGAGCTTTATATCTATGACTCTGTGGTGTCACACATTACATACTTCCTGTTGACCTTGCCTAGCAGCCAAGATAACAAAGTGTAATAAAATGGTGCCACCCATAACAAAAACAAAATGACACAGAGAACAGTAACTTGTTTTTAACACAGTGAAAAAATAAACGTAACATTCACATTCCTCAACCTCTCAAACATAACTTTACACTAAAAGAAATGTACAGAAAACTTTTGGAAGAACAAAAAAAATTGAAATCATAACTGCAGTGACCTTTCAAAAAAAAGAATACAAAGTTGTGTCACAAGAACAATAATATATCTAAACAGCAATTTAAAATATTAAATTAATTCATTTAAAATTAAGCAAACGTGATCCTTAGAAAGCAAAAACAGGCAATCATGACCAATAGTAATTATCAGAACAGGTGTGCTGGTTTTTGGACCTATCATGAAGTATCTCATAGATGAACTCCTTTAACACTTGTAGTCTCTGTCACTGAACTTCTAACCTGTTTTTGCTCTTGACAGCTGCAAATCCCTTCTCTCTCACTTATAGATTTAAAGCTTAAAAGAGTGTCTATGTGGTGCCATTAAATTCCATCCCAGGGGTACACACTGCCATGACCCATAGTTACTACCAGGATCACGTCTGGCTTTCCATTTGTTCTGAGGACACCAGGTTAGAGTTCCCTCTACAGGCTTCTGGAGTGCCCACACTGCAGATCATTCAGTTACCTTTACAGGGCCATGACTCTAAGGCAGGTCTCAGGGGCCATGGTCCCCTACTTTCCCCTATAGGTCTATGTGCCACTTGTTGACATGCATTTCCTTTTCAAGGAAAGAGTCCAGTTGCTCAGGCATGCACTCAGTCTCCAGCTGTAGTGTCTCAGAGTAGAATTCCCCACTTCCATCAAAGTTGCAAAACCTTAAAACTTTCTTATGCTGGTACCCTCGTTTAACACCCTTCCGGGGAACTCCACACAACATAAACGCAACGTTTACTGCTCTCAAAGACTCCTATTCCTCTGTGCTGGTATACACAGGACCTCTTGTTACAAACACAAAAATTAAAAAAAAAATTTGAAAAAGCTGTTTGAGGCGCTAGCTTGCTTTACAGTATTTGTTCTTTGTTTTTATTCATATGTCAATTATGATAACCAAAAAACAAAAATATCTCACTTTCTACATCTGTATATTATGCAAAACTAATTCAACATAGCTGCAGTATGCCTCCGACTATATGAAAATGAGCATCATGTGTTTTATTTGCAGAACTTGTAAAATGTAAGCCAAGAAATACTTTCTAAAGGAAACAAACCTAATATTTGAAAATATAGGTCAATGTAAGTTGTACTGCAGAGTGGAAAAACATATATTAACTGCATGGTATATTTTACAAAGTAAAGTAAGTGCAGATGGATAGCTGGGTGATAATAAATCAGCATTTTACTAGAATATATAGAAAATAAAAATTGTTTTGCTACTTGAACTAAAATAAAAAATGTAATTTTTTTTTCTTTTTTAAAATTCCATTATAGTAAAGGGAACACATACATGTGATTTTTATCTATCCATTTTTTCACTTCCTTAACCCAGTCATATTTGTGGGGAGAAAGACTCTAACCAGGTTCATATCAGGCAGAGGCAGGAACCAACTTTGTTGAAGGCTGAAGTCTGTCACAGAACACCCACACGCTTATATAAAACCAGTTTACAGACTCCAATCAGTTTTTTGTTATGTGGAAAATAAAAAGAACCCTGAGAAATTCACATGCAGAAATGGGGAGGACATGTTAAGTCCTAAGATGGGGTGGGGCCATAATAGCTATAGCTTTGCTTTTTCTGCAGATAATAAATTAAAATCTCTGACTGTATTCTGCCAAGAGGTGGAACTCAGCAGGCCACAAGGGCTAAAAAGAAAAGAGCCAGAAGAAGGATCAGAAGTCAGAATACGAGCATAGTCAAAACTATGGAAAACAAGCCTAATCGGCATTTAAACCAGGACGGTGAACACGAAACAAACCTACTACACCTTTAGTAGCTGCAAAAATCGAAACCTGAAACACTTTTAAATCACACTTAGAATAGTCAAATTCGGACAGTGAAATAGTTGAGTTACTGGCTGAAATATTGTCACTCCAAAGACTTCACTCAATGTGCTTTTCAGATTTCTGTTATCTAGCTACCAGGGTCATATATATGTGCACAAAATAGCGGTGCCTATAACAAAAATAAAAATCATTAAATTAAAAATAAGCAACAATTAATTTGTACCATACCTTGAATTTCATCCATCCAACAAAAATAACTGAATAACTGAAATCTTAATGCTCAAAAATATGGCAAAAAGTCAAAGAATCTTATGAGAAAAATGTACTGAATTCACAAGTATTCACAACAAAGTGAGACAGATTTTATCGGTGCACGGGAGAAGGGAATGGCTGATGCATGATCTCTGACCAATTTTCTGCTTCCGCCCTTAGAGACTGCTCAAGAAGGTGATTAATGGTGACAATTCCATGCTGCCTTTGACTCCACATCTTTTGGCTCCTCTGACATTAAGAGCCCCGGTGAAACATTTGAAGGACCAACGCACTGGAAGACACTGGTCTTTCAATGCACCAGAGGTGTTGATTTATATAGTTATTTTTTTTCGTCTTCTTTGGCCCATTTAAAAGGGGCCTGCCACCTGGGCCCCCAACTCTTTATGCACTCACTCATCTCCTTTTTTACAATGTGAATTTTCAAATTACTCTATTTAGTATTTACAGTCATTTCAACTGTTAAGAAGCTTTATTTGTGGGTAAAAAATATTCCTTTGTAATAAAACATCTAGCAAGTCATACAATGCTGGAACTAATCTTCATATACAGTATAGTGAATGTGCATACTTTATAAAACTTGAATTACAAGAGTTACTATATGAGGGCAATAACAATGACTATTGTTTTAAATGTCATCATTACTCGTTTGGTGATTTAGACCAGAGGTGTGTGACAGGTACAGTATATAGGCGCTTTTCCACTGCATAGTATGGCACGACACGGTTCAGTTCAGCTCACTTTTGGGGGGTTTTCCACTGGGAACAGTACCTGGTACCTGGTCCTTTTTTTAGTACCACCTCAGCCGAGGTTCCAAGCGCGCTGAACCGTTACCAAAACGAGACGTGTAAACTCTGCTGGTCACTGATTGGCCGTCATTACTGCGTCACTGAACTTGAGACACAACAGACCCGCTAGATTTTTAGCACAGCCAGCGAAGGTTCGGACGCACCATTTTTGTTTTAACCAAAAATGGCTGTTTCGTGGTCTATTGAGGAAGTACAGACGTTCCTCTCGTTGGTAGCCGAGGAGCGGATCCAGCGAGAGCTGGATGGGGCGACGCGGAATGAAAAAGTTTTTCAGGAGGTCGCTAAGCTCTTGGGCGCACACGGCTACCATCGGACTTACAAACAGTGTAGGGACAAGTTAAAAAAAATGTCATGGCAGTAGAGGCGGCGCAACTATAACGACACGTGAATAATCCCGCCCACTCTAAAGCGGTACTAAACCGCAGTCGAAACGCAAACCGAGCCGAACTGAGCCGAACCAAGGTGAGCTGTACTGAACCGTGCTGTGCCGTACTATGCAGTGGAAAAGCGCCATTTAACACCTTGCTACTAGTTTTTAGCCTATTTTTAACTCCTTTTTCCATAAAGTTTAAATGAAGAGTGTCTGCCAGTTAAGAAGCTCCCATCAGTATAATGACACCATGTCCTTGGGAAACCTTCCATTTCATGAGCACCAGTACAAAGGCAGTGATAGACAGTAGTTTGACTTTAGGTTTACGCTATCAAAAACTAAAAAATAATGTAATTTTTGGAGTTATACAAAAAAAGGCCTTCTTTAGGGAACAAGCAACACGTTATCTTCAACCATTCTAAATCTTAAAGCTGTTGTTCAGCTTTAGATATTCCAAACTTGTTCCTGTCAGAGTTTCCTCCTGTTTACAGGTTCCTCTTGATGGTGTAGGAAACTGTACTAAATGACACCTTGGCTTTCTTTGCAGTTTCTCTAAAGGAAAGTTCTGTACTTTGAATGCTTACAGTGGTCTGTCTGTCATTCTTTTTTTAGTTGCCATTTTCTTGCCATTATGATACCAAAATACAATGCAATATCGTCCAAATTATGCTTCAATGGCTGTAGCAACGCTGCTTTTATTGAGACAGAGGGTTTTTTAATGATAAATAAGAGTTGGGACACCCGTAGGAATTGTTTGCATCAACCTTCAAGGCTTAACTAACTTCTGTTGCTGCACAAACGCTGTAAGTTTTTCTACTGTTCCATTATCAAGAATGCTGATAACACCAAGACGCATATCTGGGGAGAATGAAAGCCATGATTTACATCAAATGGACTGTTTGGTAAACTGGTGCATTACTCTAAATGTCAAAAAGACCAAACAAATTATATCTGACATTTAGAGACAAAAATCTGCATTGTAACCCTTCATTGTTCTGGGAGAGAGGTAGAAAGAGGAGACTCAATATAAATACTTAAGAATTCCCCCAGATAATAATCTTAATTATATAAATACAATGCAACCAGCAATTGTTTCTCCCCTAAAAACTCAGACTTAATAAAAGTGGACAAGGGCCCTATTGTTATCCTTTAATCGCAGTGTCATCCAGTATGTCCCCACTTTCAGCTTAGCTTTATTGCTTGGTTTGGTAGTTTGACAATCCAAAATTTAAAAAAGCTCCGGCAGGTTACCAAACATGCAGCTGAAGTTATTGGGTCTGACGTAGATGATTTGGTAAGTGTGAGTCAGAGGGCAATGTTAAGAAAACTGGAAATCATCTCAACTGATGACAGACACCCATTACACGCAGAACTTAACTCCAGTAAACCAGGGAGGAGTGTCACAGTAAAAATCCACACACAAATTGCATCAGAAATTCCTTTCTTTCCAGTGCCATATGTCTTTTTAATAAAGAATATCAGAGAAAATAAAACAATTCCAGACATTTAGAGTTATCAAATGTATCATGTGACCACTTAAGGTAAACACATTCTATCAAATTATTAGAAGTGGTTAGCAAAGAATCTGTTTCTCAGATGATGTGCTGGGCTGATAACATCTCTTCAAGAGAGGCCAACCAAATCAACAAGCTTATTTAAAGGGCAGGCTCAGTTATAGGGCAAACTCTGGACCCCCTGGAGGTAGTGGTAAAGGGGTGAATTAAAACAAAACTGAATGCCATTATCAACAATGCTGCACATCTCTTTGACACACTAACACAGGACTTTCAGCCACCAAATCATTCAGAAGAGGTGTGTCAAGAAACACAACTTTATACCAACAGAAATACCCCTACATAATGCCTCACTGTGACTGTAACTGCCAAGTCAGAAGTTTTTTTTCTTTCTTTTTTAAATTTTTCTTGATTTTTAGTCATTCTGGAGTGTGTTCAGACCATAGTGTGTGCAAATGTATATTTATTAGTGCTGGGCAACAATTAAAATTTTTAATCGCAGACAATTACAAAAATCATATTGTTATGCGCAATATTCAATAATGAACTCAAAAGTAGTGTTTGGTTTGCAAACACTTTAAACAAATAAGGTGCTTTTTAACAGCAGTATTCCCTTTACATAGTAGCAGTTAAAATATTTCTTGTAAATCTCAACTTAAACATTAAAAATAATCAAATCAAATATAAAACCAAAGCTATTTGCCACTGCCCGGGGCAGGGCCAAGTTACCCTCAGAGTCCAGAACCACAATCATAACATTATAACAGGCACCTTCCGAGCAACAGCAAGTTAGCATTTCTAAATCTGTTTTCTTTTTTATCTGAACAGATACCAGCAGAAACATTTTCTTTTATCAGGGAGCAGCATAAACAGTCTATATTCAGTAGCAACTCTTTTTTCCAAAAAACTCAGTTTTCTGAAAAGCACATAAAGCAATAATTTCACACATAAAATGTCTGTTGCTGCCTGTTTTGCATGTCATTGGCGTCTGTTTGCAGCAGCAGCGGCTCAACGGCCAACAGGAATGCATGGTGGGCTGGCAGCCTTGATGAACTGTGAGACAGGTCCGCGCGGGTGGCAGTTGCAGTGAGATGCAATATGGTTTGTACCTCCTGTCATCGTGTCTGTCCTCCCAGGCGAATGTTGCCATAGGTGCATCAGCTACACAAATGTGTTCAGCACCACGATCAGCTGGGGAATGATCAGGTGAGGCCAGTACCTCACTTTTGTTTTTGATCAACATCTCTAAATAACTTACATCAAAATCGGAGTCCAACAAATCAGAGTCAGATTCAGAGATAATACAAAAAAAGTTTTGCTTTGAGCATTCATTTTGGTATCTCTCCACATGCCATTTTAGAAGCTGTTTGATCTTCACTACTCATGCAAACGCAGGGAATTGAGGTAAAATCAACAAAGCTAACTTTCCTTCTAGCAAAAGTGTATCAAAAAGTGCTGTAACAAGATCACTGCTCTCTATCGATCGCTAGCGAGACTGAGGCTTTCAAAATAATAATAATAATAGTAACAAAAACTGCGTTAACGCACAATAAAATAATTTTCGGTGTTAATTAATGCGTTAACACGATAATAACTCATTAACTTGCCCAGCCCTAATATTTATCTATCTGTTATTTATTTATTGGAAGTGCTTGTGTAAACAGACAAATTTCCCCCTGGAGATAGATAGATAGATAAAGTTCTTTCTATCTATCTATTTATCTGTCTATCTACGGTATCTGTCTGTCTGTCTGTGTATTTTACAGTTTTTATGTGCGTTATAACCTGTCTTGTCTCTACTTTTCAGTTAATTTCCTTCTAATAAGGCAAGCCCTGTGATGGGCTGGCATCCTTTCCAGGGTTTGTTCCTGCCTTGCACCCTATGCTAGCTGGGATAGACTCCAACACCCCCAAGTGACCCTGTTCAGTAGTAAATGGTTTAGAAAATGACTGACTTACTAATAAGGCAAATTTCATGTTTTCTTCAGTAAACATTAATAAATAATCTTAAACTGTGGATCTTGAAGTTGTTAACCCATTACTTGTTCCAGCCATCCATCCACTATCCATGAAAAAATAATTTCCGTGTAACTCTGAAAATGATATTTTTCAGTTTTTGGTAATTTACACTTCTTTGGGTTACTCACTGGACTTGCACTGCTTACATTTCAACAAAAAGTGGAAAAATGCTGGTGTTCTAACACTTTTGATGAGTAGTATATGTAAAGCAAGCAAAATGTATGGCGCCTGTGTTCTTACACAGGTCAGCCTGTCCACTCACTCATTCACCTATTCAATCTCCAATCTGCTTTTTTCAGTTCAGTACTTTTGAGACTGGTGTCCACCCCAGCAATCCATTGTGCATGGCCCTCACACAGCACACTTTTGTACTCATCCACACTCACTCAATGTAGACATACCAATTATCCTACAAAAAATATGCAGATAGAAGAAGAATGTGCAAACTTTGCAGAGCCAACACCCCAATAGAGGACTGAAACCCAAGACTTTGTAAGTATGACACAGCAGCACCAACCACTGTGCCGCCTCCAAGGTATTCATGGATAGTAACTTCTTAGTTATTTTCTGTTAATCTAGTATGTATTTTACCTCTGGTAGGGTAACCATTGCACCACTATGCCACCCAATTATAGTCAGTTTTAATGATTATAAAAACTCCTCATTCTTGCTAGAGTTTATTAATCTGAAAGGAAACAAGCAAAACAGGTACTGAAATTATTTACTTCACATTGCAATAATAAATCACATTAAAGCTCCAGTAATACAAATAAACATGTTTTAGATAAGTGCACTAACATAATGTTTGCTGCCAGTGGTTTCAATTTACAAAAAAGACAATACATGACACATTACTCTTTTTTTTAAACCTTTAATGCATCATGGGAGGCTCAGCTCTTGTGATAAGGAATATGGTACTGTTTACCCAGGCCTGAAAAGCTCAGCAGGGATATAAATGACAGGCATCCTGCTTAGACCACATGAATGGCAGAGATAAAATTGAATCCAGTATTAGCTGACAGTAAACTGATAATCACACCATTCTGGGATCCTGATGTGTGGTAAACATGGAAGTAACGTTTTGCTTCCTTTATAGGTGACATCATAAAGCCCGTTAACTGTAACCTTAATGAAAAAGGCTGACCAAACCTTCCTCACTACAGGTATGTAAAATCATAATAAAACAGAAAAGTGGAAGTGCTATAGGATAAACTCTACCCGCTTATTAAGATTAGTATACTTCAAGGAAAATGCAAGATAATTAGCCCAGTTGAGAGGAATCGTAAGTATCTGTGGTATTTATTAGTGTGTGGTTTATTCCCCTAGTTGTGGTACTTTTATGATCTCCCACTAAAGCCATTAAATATTTGAATGGAATTTTTCCCTTTTGGGATTGTATAGACTAGAATATCAATGGGTGGCATTTCAAGAATTTGATAGTAATGTTAAAATTATAGTCTATAAATTATCAAGCACCCCACAGCTGGGAATTTCTGTTGTTGGAGTTTCGCAGAGTAGAAAATTAGTAATTGTTTGTAGCTCCGAAGTAAGTGTTAAATATGTAAATAAGCAATAATTAGTTCTAAAATGTAAGCTTTGCTTGGTGTATGTTCACTGAGACATGTATTAATATGAAAATGCCCTTTTCTTAAACATTCAAAGGGTCCTAAGACAGGCCAGTATAGTGTCGCAAATTAACCTGATAGCTATGAGAGACTAGTCATTTGGTTTTGGGATTATTTCTAAACCTCTCCTCTGCTATTCAGACTCTGTTTTGGTATGGCAAGCACCTGGTGTGGCAGTGGGTTTGGGTGTGCCGCAGTGGGTACGTCCCCCATCCAGCATTATTCAGAACACAGAGGTCCCCTGACTAAGTCGGGTGTACAACAGCCCCCGAAAAGAGCCTATATGGATGATCTAACCATCACGAAAAGATGGGTCCCAAGGAGCAGGTGGATCCAACAAGGACTTGAGAGACTCATCACATGGGCAAGGATGAGTTTTAAGCCTTCCAAGTCAAGGTCCATGGTGCTAAAGAAGGGGAAGGTGACTGATAAGTACCGATTTGCTGTCGTGGGAACAGTCATCCCATCCATCTCAGAGCAGCCAGTCAAGAATTTGGGGAAAGACTTTGACTAAAGTCTGAAAGACACAACTGCCATTCAGAAATCCACCCAGGAGCTTGGGACGTGGCTCACCAAGGTTAAAAGGTCTGGCCTGCCTGGTAGGTTTAAAGCCTGGATCTATCAGCATTCAATCCTGCCCCGAGTCCTATGGCCTCTGCTGGTACAGTACAGGCCAAAAGTTTGGACACACTTCCTCATTCAATGTGTTTTCTTTATTTTCATGACCATTTACTGCACTCCATCACTCTCCTTCTTGGTCAAATAGCCCTTACACAGCCTGGAGGTGTGTTTGGGGTCATTGTCCTGTTGAAAAATAAATGATCGTCCAACTAACCTGACTTCTGCACAACACAACTGCTGGTCCCAACCCCATTGATAAAGCAAGAAATTCCACTAAATAACCCTGATAAGGCACACCTGTGAAGTGGACTACCTGTTGAAGCTCATCGAGAGAATGCCAAGAGTGTGCAAAGCAGTAATCAGAGCAAAGGGTGGCTATTTTGAAGAAACTAGAATATAAAACATGTTTTCAGTTTTTCACCTTTTTTTGTTAAGTACGTAACTCCACATGTGTTCATTTATAGTTTTGATGCCTTCAGTCATGAAAATAAAGAAACCACATTGAATGAGGAGGTGTGTCCAAACTTTTGGCCTGTACTGTATATGCAGTCTCGTTTTCAACAGTTGAGTCCCTTGAAAAGAAGATCAGCAGCTTTCTTCGGAGGTGGCTGGGACTCCCATACAGCCTCACCAGCGCAGCACTGTATGGGACAAGTAACATCCTGCAGCTACCATTTAGCGGCCTCACTGAAGAATTCATGGTGGCACACAGCAGAGAAGCCCTAAAGTACAGGGACTCCAAGGATTGTAAGGTGTCAGCAGCTGGCATTGAGGTGAGGATAGGCAGGAATGGAGGGCGGAGAAGGCTGTGGAGGTGGCAGAGTCACGCCTGAGACAGAAGCCTCTGGTGGGCACTGTGGCAACAGGTAGAGCAGGTCTGGGCTACTTCCCAAAGACCCAGGTCGGCAAGGCGCAGGGCAAAGAGAGAATCCATCTACTCCAGGAAGAGGTCTGAGCAGGGGTGGAGGAAGACAGAGTGAGCAGGGCAGTAGGACTCCGGCAAAAGGGTGTGTGGACAAGGTGGGAGAGTACTCTTCAGTGAAGGATCACCTGGTTGGACATCATGCTGGGAGATTTCTTTCATGTCCGGTTCCTGGTGGAGGCAGTTTACGATGCCCTGCCAAGCCCAGCATACCTCCACTTCTGGGGGAAGAGCGAGACACCATCCTGTCCACTTTCTTCAGGAAGAGGCTCTCTAGAACATCTACTCAGCTGCCCTAAGGCTCTGGCAGATGGCCGCTACCAGTGGCGCCATGACAAGGTGCTCAAGGCAGTTGCTGAAAGCTTGGCTGCAGCCATCAACACAAGCAAACTTTTCCACGGCTCAAAGAAGGCAGTTACCTTCATTAAAGCGGGAGAGCAATCCCAGGCAAAGGCAGTAATAACAGGCCTCTTCCACACAGCCTCTGACTGGCAGCTGCAGGCTGACTTGGGAAAGCAGCTAAAGTTTCCGGAGCAAATTGTAACAACATCACTCCGGCCAGACATGATCATTACCTCTGAGGGCTCAAAACAGCTGATCATGCTAGAACTAACAGTGCCCTGGGAAGAGTGTATCGAGGAAGCTAACGAGAGGAAATGCGCCAAGTACCAGGAGCTGGTGGAGGAGTGCAGGGATAGAGGCTGGAGGGTACTCTATGAGCCCATAGAAGTTGGCTGCAGAGGATTTGCAGGACGCTCACTCTGCAGAGTCCTCACACAGCTGGGCATAACAGTAGCGGCCAAAAACAGGGCCATTAAATCCGCAAGTGAAGCCGCAGAGAAAGCCTCAAGGTGGCTTTGGATAAAGAGGGCTAATCCGTGGATTGCTACTGGGATGCAAGTTGGGGATTGATTAACCCTGGCTGGGTTGCCTGAGCAAGGGTGTATGATGTTGTATGACCTGAAATGCCCGATGACCTCAGCATACATCACTAATGATGCATCCCAGTGCAGCCAGGTGATGTTTCTTATATACAAGTTTTGAGTCAATTGCTTGCTAAACAGGCTGCAACATTTGGATTAAGCCATGATAGAAAAACTAACAGGTGGACATTTCTGACTTGAAAGGAAAACTGATAACACATTAAATAACAAGTGCATTCTTAAGAAGTAATTACTACTTATTTTAGAATAAACATTTACATTGTGTAATACACACTGCTAAACATGTTTTGGTAACATCTTCACACTGAAGTCACATAAACAATTACATTTTCTGGTTTTGAGAATCTGGATCCCATCCAAGCAGCTTGGAGAACAAGATGGGTAGCAACCCTGAATAAGGGTGTCGCTTCATCAAATGGCACATTTACTTGCCCACCCAAACTTAATCAGACTGGGACAATTTATATAAGATTTAGGCTCAGCAATTCACCTGCTCTGCATTTCTTTGTCTTTGACATTTGGGAGGAAACAGCTGCATACAGGTAAAGCTCAGTGGGACATAAGGAGAATATGTACCCCAGACTGTGTCTAAGCCTAGATTTCAACTCAGGTCTATTTATAAGGCAGAAACTCCAATAATCACTGTAAAACAGAGACACTCCACACATTTAATAATACTTTACATTCATGTTTATTGAGAGGCATGGTGGTTAAGTGATCCATGCTGCTGTCTTTAAGTCTTATGATACTGCGATTTAATCTCAGTGTGAAACAGTCCATGGAAATATTGTTTGTTCCTCCTCTTTCAGTATGGAAATTCTCCATCTATTATGATTTCCACACACATCCCAATGACATTCTGATTCTAGGTCAGGTAACTGGAGTTCCAATATGTTAGTCTGCTGTAGATGTGCCTGCATCCCTGCTTGTTCCCTGCCTTATAGCCACTGTTGTTGGAATAGGCTGTGACATTCTGTGATTCTGGAATGGAAAATGTGGGTCCACTAAATGTAAAAAAAAAAACACTAAATATATTTAATGATTCATATTTTTGTGCTAACATATAATGTCCTAGGCAGTAATTGTTAAAAATATTATGCAATAAATGGTCAATAAGCAATCTTGGTTGTGATGTGTAACCCAAAAGAAAATCTACACTGTAGCTGCCTAACAACATATAAAAATGACAAAATAGAAGTGGCTTTTGATTGATTCAACAGGTTGTGGCCCGATTACTACACCCCTCATTATTAAATTATGCAGAGATTAACTTGTATAAAAACAATATTTTATTGGGTTACTCTGGCACGAAGACTGAATGAGCACCTGCTTACAATATCTGTAGGCAGATATGAAGGTTCTACACAGCCATAAATGTGCTTTATTAATGTATGAACTGGAAGTGGTGGGACTAAGTGCCCACACTGGGCTGCAGGAAGAGAAGGAGAAGAGAATGTTAGCAACAGCACCCCCTCTCTCGCCCTGGTGGGTTATCACATACCCATGAGGAGATCGTCCGATGCATGACAGTATATACTGTACAGTATAAATATACCATAGTGCAGTGGTAGTGCTGCTGCCTCGTAGTAAGGAGACCAGAATTCGCATCCTGGGTCCTTCCTGCATTTCATTTGTTAATTTTCATGATCTCCATGTGTCTGTTTCCTACCTCAGCCCAATGACATGCAGGTTAGGTGAATTGTCAGTTCTAAATTAGCCCTAATGTGTGGTTGAGAGTGAGTATGTGTGTTTGCCCTGAAATGGACTGGCACCCTGTCTAGGGTTTGTTTCTGCCTTGCACCCTGTTCTAGCAGGGATAAGCTGTAACACCCCCTGCAAACCTGTTCAGGACTAAGCAGGTCACAAAATGACTGACTGAAATATATGTGTGTGTATATATATATAATTATAAACACTAGGGGGCTCTGCCCCCTGCTCGCTTCGCTTGCCAACCCCCAGGCGGGCACTATGCGTTAGCCACTTCACAGATCTACCACTGGTGTATGTGGAAGCGGATGTACAATTTAAACAGCTTGTTAGTTTCATGGGAATTGTTGCGTATGCATAATAGACCTAATTATTTTACATTACAGTGAGTAATTAACCATAGTAAAAAACAGTAAAACATAATAAATTGAAAGAATATTGTTTCATGTTGTATTAGAGGTATTCGTTCTGTTTGGCTTTGAAATTAACACGCAAATACTTTTTAAACTTATACTTTCACTTAAAACTTCAGTAAAAACAATTTTTTGAATTAACTTTTTTTCAATATCGCACTGAATTTTGATTCTATGTTTGGACTTACATTGTGTCAACGCAACGTATAACTGCTCGTGAGTGAATATCACTTCTTTCTCTCTAATAAATAAACCGACTTTTTTAAATGTTTATCCCTTTGATTTGTTAATTGTCATAGCAAAAGCTATTGTAACAGGAAACTGTAAACCTTTTAATCTTATGTATCATGCAACAAGGTTTACACTCTTGGATTTGAGATTTTCTGCCATTCTTTTCTGAAGGAGAGGAAGGAGAGGAGACCTCACCAGCCACTGTTCATCCGAGGGCTTGGAATGGAGAGGGTGAGCAGCATTAAATACCTGGGCATCTACATCAGTGAGGACCTCACTTGGACACTTAACACCACACAGCTGGTCAAGAGGGCTCAACAGCAGCTGTACTTTCTGAGGAGACTGAGGAAGTTTGGTATGTCGACTAAGATCCTCTGCAACTTTCACAGCTGCATTGTTGAGAGCATCTTGACCAGCTGCATCACTGTGTGGTATGGCAACACTACTGCTATGGACCACAAACGCCTGCAGAGAGTGGTAAAGACTGCTGAGAAGATCACCAGGAACCCACTGCCCTCTCTGCTGAGCATCTACAACTGCAGAGTATGAAGGAGAACTGCCTCGATACTCAGGGACCTCACCCACCCCCAACACGAACTGTTCACACTTCTACCCTCAGGCAGGAGGTACAGAAGTATGAAATGCAGGACTTCCAGGCTAAAGAACTCTTTCTTTCCCAAGGCCATTAGACTCCTAAATAACTGACGGGAGTTTATAACCATTGTTCACCTCATTCTGTCTACTTCACACAACTGTATTTGAATTGTCCATCACACACCTACCTGCACATTACACTGTATACATCTATTCTGTTTTTATACTTTATGCTGCCTCTGTTACTTGTTATCTATCTGCTACTTATTATTTATGTTTATCTTTATACATTGGTTTTATCATTTGGTGTGGACAGCAAAGAAAGAATTTCATTGTACAGGGAAACATATCCGTCACGTTAGATGGAGAACATCAGTGGTCTAGGCTCTGGCTAGCCACTAAAGGACATTCCCAGAGTTGCCCCTAAGTCACTCCTGTGTTGTCTTTGTGGTTAGGGTTATTGTCATGTTTGAAGGTGAACGTTCACAACCTAAACCACCTTTAGAATATTACAGGAAAACATAAAGAAAAACTCACACAGACTATGTCTGACTATGTCAGAAGAATATGTTAAATGCACACCAGTCCATGAGGTTGCAGCACTAATGACTGTGCTGCTATGCCAACCCTTGCTAAACAGTGTAACTAAAATAAAAAAAAATACAATTTCAAGGTATAAGGCAACAAAATGTGTTTTCACCTACTTGTTCTAATAATCAAACCCCATACATTTTTAAATATTAAAATATTAAACTTGAGAGAATATCCATTATTCTATTTAAGCATAAAGGCTTTGATTCTCTTTATTTTAAAATAACTTCTGGTAGCTGTTTGATAGTGAACTTTGTAAGTAGTAAAGGACATAATGGAACAAACAAATTTAGATATAGATCTACAACAATTACATAGATCTTCAGAAAGCAAGTTGATATTCAATCTAAGAGGGGTTAAGGGACAGAATTATTTGCAGGTGGAAATTACCACCATCTAAACAGTTTCCATGAGGTTATTTATTTGTGACCAAATGATCAAACAGCATAAAAATTCATGAGGAGAGGTACTGCTTGTTCCGTTCATTGAGCGAGGCTGGTGCGCAGTCTGTTTGTAGTTATTGGGTTGATGTGTTTTTTTTTTTCTGTGGTCAACACATTGTGGTCTTATTAATTTGTGTCTAGTCCTATCACGCAAAGCCTGTTGTCTAACACAAGGTTTCAATCAGAAAAGCCAAGCTGACAAAACAGGACATCCTGGTCAAAATTGGTTTCTCACCCTTCACTCTAAGCTTTGAATTGTTAAATTGGAAGAACGTTTAAAAGGCACAACAAAAAGAAAGAAAGAAACAAACAAACATGACTTAGGATTTGGCTTACATTAGGAGTTTCTAACATTTTTGAGGTAAATTTGAATTAAGGACTAGAGGCTAGTGGTTCACCTCGTAATATGATACATACAAGTAAAGAGGCATTGACAACGTCAAACCCTTTACGACATATTCTTTCTCACTTGCTCTCCTTGTTTGTGTAACGTATCGTAGCATACAATGCAATGAAATGCATTTCTTTACATGGCTCTTTGAAGTGGTTCTCTATCCTTAAAAGGACTGCTTACCTTTTGCCACAGTACTTGGAAAAGCATGTGACTTTGCAGGTTTGCCACCATTTATAATAATACTTTGTGTGACTCATCCCTGGCTGATGTAACTTGTGTGTGCCGTTACACAGCCCTCCTACTGAGGTTGCTGTCCCCAGCGACCACTTCCAACTCCTTGCAATGGCACAGAGACTCGTTGAAACAATGGTGTTCTTCTCGCCGAGTGCACCTCAGCAGGGATCATGAGCATTGTGTTGTCAAATAGCACAGCTGGAATGATGAGTGCTGCGCTGTGCAGAAGAGGGATACAATGCTGGGCAGTTGTAAGCAAGCACGCAAAACTATTTGTGTGGACACGCAGATGTACAGGTCTCTTGGCTGTTACAGGTCTGGATCCCAGGTCTGAGACTTTCCCTTCAGCATTGCTTTACAACGCTTCTACAATCTGTCTTGTCCTTTGCCTGTGCATTTTTACCACCAACCCTGCTTCTCACAGTTCACTTGGGGTCAGTGGCAAATCAGTCTGTCACACTTTTCCAGGGTAATGAACCTTAGCAGATGAAGATGCTGTGGTGGAGTTGCAGAGGTGGCAGTCTCTCAGCTGTCTCGGAGCCCCCAACCCAACCTCCGGACTGCTGCTGGATCTAAGCCTCCAGACTCTGAAGCAACTCCTCCAAAGAGTTTTAGGTCTCCAAGGCACTCAGTGCTATGCTAAATTGGACTATAGATCTTCCCTTCCTGCTTCTGACACCAATGAAGCATGCAATGGATGGATTTCTCTGCTCTTTATATGGCTCTTTGAGGTGATTCTCTGTCCTTAACACAAGAGTCCCTGAAGCCTATGAAAAAAAACCCATAATCCTGGCCCACCTTAAATTGCTCCGCACCGCTCCATCAGTGTCTTTTGTTTTGTAAACGTGTCGATCATCACAAGCAGCACGCAGATCTACATTTACATGCTAAACAGTACCTTGAAGGTTGTTTATCTGATATGCTATGATTTAGACTTCAGTCCTGAGGACTCCTGTGACTGCAAGTTTTTGTTCCAACCAGCTTCTGTTTTTAATTGGACTCCTGGGCTAATTAAGTGATGCATTATTTCCCAAGTTCTGTGTTTTGGCAACAATATAGAGATTAGAAAACTAAGTTTGGTTAAAAAAAAAAGAATATATATATATTAAAATGTACCAAGGAGTTACAGTGCATCCGGAAAGTATTCACAGCGCATCACTTTTTCCACATTTTGTTATGTTACAGCCTTATTACAAATTGGATTAAATTCATTTTTTACTCAGAATTCTACACAAAACACCCCATAATGACAACATGAAAAAAGTTTACTTGAGAATTTTGCAAATTTCTTAAAAATAAAAAAATTGAGAAAGCACATGTACATAAGTATTCACAGCCTTTGCCATGAAGCTCAAAATTGACCTCAGGTGCATCCTGTTTCCCCTGATCATCCTTGAGATGTTTCTGCAGCTTAATTGGTGTTCACCTGTGGTAAATTCAGTTGATTGGACATAATTTGGAAAGGCACACACCTGTCTATATAAGGTCCCACAGTAGACAGTTCATGTCAAAGCACAAACCAAGCATGAAGTCAAAGGAATTGTCTGTAGACCTCCGAGACAGGATTGTCTTGAGGCACAAATATGGGGAAGGTTACAGAAAAATTTCTGCTGCTTTGAAGGTCCCAATGAGCACAGTGGCCTCCATCATCCGTAAGTGGAAGAAGTTCGAAACCACCAGGACTCTTCCTAGAGCTGGCCGGCCATCTAAACTGAGCGATCGGGGGAGAAATGCCTTAGTCAGGGAGGTGACCAAGAACCCAATGGTCACTCTGTCAGAGCTCCAGAGGTCCTCTGTGGAGAAAGGAGAACCTTCCAGAAGGACAACCATCTCTGCAGCAATCCACCAATCAGGCCTGTATGGTAGACTGGCCAGATGGAAGTCACTCCTTAGTAAAAGGCACATGGCAGCCCGCCTGGAGTTTGCAAAAAGGCACCTGAAGGACTCTCAGACCATGAGAAACAAAATTCTCTGGTCTGATGAGACAAAGATTGAACTCTTTGGTGTGAATGCCAGGCGTCGCGTTTGGAGGAAACCAGGCACCGCTCATCACCTGGCCAATACCATCCCTACAGTGAAGCATGGTGGTGGCAGCATCATGCTGTGGGGATGTTTTTCAGCGGCAGGAACTAGGAGACTAGTCAGGATAAAGGGAAAGATGACTGCAGCAATGTACAGAGACATCCTGGATGAAAACCTGCTCCAGAGCAATCTTGACCTCAGACTGGGGCGACGGTTCATCTTTCAGCAGGACAACAACCCTAAGCACACAGCCAAGATATCAAAGAAGTGGCTTCAGGACAACTCTGTGAATGTCCTTCAGTGGCCCAGCCAGAGCCCAGACGAATCTGATTGAACATCTCTGGAGAGATCTTAAAATGGCTGTGTACTGACGCTTCCCATCCAACCTGATGGAGCTTGAGAGGTGCTGCAAAGAGGAATGGGCGAAACTGGCCAAGGATAGGTGTGCCAAGCTTGTGTCATGATATTCAAAAAGACGAGGCTGTAATTGCTGCCAAAGGTGCATCGACAAAGTATTGAGCAAAGGCTGTGAATACTTATGTACATGTGATTTCTCAGTTTTTTTATTTTAAATAAATTTGCAAAAACCTCAAGTAAACTTTTTTTCACGTTGTCATTATGGGGTGTTGTGTGTAGAATTCTGAGGAAAAAAATGAATTTAATCCATTTTGGAATAAGACTGTAACATAACAAAATGTGGGAAAAGTGATGCGCTGTGAATACTTTCCGGATGCACTGTATATGGGAATAATGTATTTTTTTTTCTTTTTAACAATATTTTCATCTTGATTTTCATTCTACTTTTCTAGGTGTTCTAATTGTTTAATTAATCCATTATTTACTAATTAGTGGGTCTGATGCTAAAGTAGTTGTAGCCTTTGATTATTCAGTGTTGTTTGCCAGCGTGTCTGCTCTGCTCATTTTTATTGTCATTAATAAGATACAACAAAGGGGAAAACTGCACAGAGAAAGGGCAAAATATAATGAAATCAACAAAAGAGAGTTAAGCATTTAAATCTATAGCAAAAGCAGAAATATTTCTAAATGTCTTATAAATGTAAAAATCATGCTGCTGTGCTTTTCTGAATGTAGAATAAAAGAAAAATAATACCAGCTAATTAAATGAGATCAATGTGATCAGGTGTTGTCACTGATTAGGAATCTGGTTGGAACAAAAACCTGCAGCCACAGGGGGTCCCCAGGACCGAGGTTGGGAAACACTGATTTAGATCATGAAAAAAGGGATGCAGAATCTAACCTAATGAGCATTTGTGTTTATACAATTACTTATACAGTAAGAATCACAATCATGTTAATCCTGTCAAAGTGGGTGTTCAGAAGGGTGCACAGCTTTATACCTATTACACTAAAAACACCTCAAGGGCCAGGAAAAATGTAGGGTGATGGAGATAATAGCTTGAGAGATGTTCGGAGCACGTGCTGATTACAGTGCATTGCCGCACTCATCACATGACGAACCACCCATATTGAAATCCAAGTGCAGCTGTGCAACGGGTGACACCGCAGCACCACACCACACATAGTGTGAGGATTTTTACAGTGTCTGGAGTGCCAATCCTGCCATTAACCCCCAAATTTTCCCTGCAAGTTGCTGGACCTGCTTAGAGACCTGGATGCACATTAATGTCATACCCAAGACGGAACAATTGCAGGTTAAGGGCATTGCTCTGGGACCCAACAGAGTGGAGTCACTTCTGGCATTTATGGGATTCGAACTGGTTACCTTCTGATTGCCAGCACAGATCCCTAGCCTCAGAGCCACCATAATAGTTTGAGATCAGAAGACACTTTTGGCAGACAATTATAGAAACTACAAACAACATGGATTACCAGTACAAGACGTAAGAATAACCCAGATATTTGAAGGGGAGCCCCATAAAACAATAGAATGTATCGTATAGCTTTTGATGTGCAACAATTTTGGGAGGATATTAAACTGCAGAAGGTAAAATCAATGTCATATTTTCTGTGGGATTTAATCTAGTCCTTTGTTTAGTATTTGTGTACCAGTTCCCTAGTTAATCACAAACAAGGTCATAAACATTTACATTTAAACAGTCATATATGTATCAGGGATTCTTCGATGAAGAAGACTACCTCAAAGTGCAAGAATGAGGAACTTTTCATACAAATGACCTGTATATGAATTTCTATCCTGCTTCAAAAAAAGAAAACTCAGTTTACGACAAGCATCAGTCTTATTAGCCATACTTAGCAGATCTTTAAAAATAGTGGAAACAAAGTACCTCTGAACTTTTATATAAAAAATATTGAGCTCATTAAAGCAAATGGAATTCTTGCTTTTTCAATAACTTCCATACATTTTAATAAAGATATATGTAATGCCTGTTGGAAATGTCATCTCACAGTGTCATGGATATTTAAAGAACATCTTGTAAATATCCTCATTTGTTCCTGAATTTAACTGATAAAATGAGAACATACATTCATAGATCAGTAAAAACAAATCTTGAAATGCATTATAGATTAAATCACAATTACTCACATTCTGAGCCAACAGTAACTTTTAGCAAAACCTTCAGTAAATAAGCCTAGCGTGCTGAATTCTAGATAAATAATGTCCTGCTTTATGTTAAACATCATATTTCCAGACAGTGCCTGCTGTCGTAAAGTAAAACACTGTTTATACCAACAAAACTATTTAAAAGTAGGCTGCTTTGTAATATCCTATCAGGGCTGTTTCAAAGTCATTAATACGTCGCTTATAGTCTCATTTTTTACCTTGATGAGAGCACATTTCACTTCATACTATGAAGTTTATTCTTAGCTTTTTTATGACACCTCAAACTGTTCCTGTAAATTACGTCTTGCTTTCATAAGCAACAGAAACCAGACACTGGAATTAAGAATCAATTTTGTTTCTGAAACTTTCAAAGTGACATCAATAAAAATAGAGACAATTCCTTCCTACACTATTTAGCATTTATTGAGATCAAAATCATCACTATCTTCTTCTGAGAAAAACCTCTCTTAATATGTTTAATTTCTGCAATAATCATTAACTAGACAGAAAATGAAAATAAAGGTTTTATGTTTTGGATTACATTATGAAGAACAGAGTGAATTGGAAGAGGTACTAATGGTTCTGCCAAAAGTTTACATAGCTGGAAAAAACTAACAGCGCAAATTATTTTTGTCGAGTCTCTCCAGGCTTGGTCAAGAAGACAGACCTGAAACTAGTAATAAACATATGTTACAGAAAGAAATTGTTAAAAATACATATCTACTATTAAAAAATATTTATTTATTATTACTGCAATTCAATGTTTTTTGTAAGGTCTTCATCTGTGCCTTGTCACTGGTTCCACATTTGTGACTTTCACTGTGTTCATTGAGGTCATGTGACACAGAGGCCATGTGACATATACTGTTACCGTTGATGTGCCTATAAATGATGGTGGAATCCAATTCCTAACATCTATGTATTTGATCTAATTTTCAAATTTCTCTGCCTTTCTTAGAGAAAAGCCAAGCAAAAGGACACCTTTTATTGGCTAACTACGTTGTAAAAAGATTGCAATATGCAAGCTTTCGAGGCAACTCAGGCCCCTTTTTCAGGCAAGATTTAATTGCAAAATATATTTATTATTTTATATAGATAAAACTTTAACTACACGGTGCCGCAGTGCTAGCAAGCCGCTGGCGTTCCGTTCACGGATTGTTCCTGCTTCGCGCTGTATTCTTGCTGATGCTGACGCGACACTGGAAGGATAGATGGATAGAATAATTAAACACGTACTGCGAAGATATTTCAATGTTCCTTAAAAGTTTTGAAGAATCTGCGTTCTAAGCTTACAGATGGCTTAATGTCTATTACAGAGCTGATTGTGTGGAGATAGGGTATTTGGAGAAAGAAAAGTAAGGACAGGAATTGGAGGTTAGTATGTTTGAAAGAGACAGTACTGCTACAATAAAGTATTTCATCGAAGGTAGAACACGGTGTTGCAAGCATCTTGCGTGAGACATGAAAAATCACTGTGCCACCGTGTTCCCATGTTTAATAACATGCTTTAACTCCTATCATCATGAAAATGATATCACGTATACATCTCAGTATTTTAATTATTCAGAGAGCTGTAATATCACGAATGTAATGGATTCTGTGTCCTATCGGAGGAAGAAAAAGCCCGGAAGCACGTAGTGATTCACACACATAGAGCAAACAGAAGATCAAATACACAACAAAGCATTTAACGTGCTACTTTAATTATGATGGGATTGAGAAACTAGAAAATTAAACAATTTTAAGATTAAATTTATGATGACAAAATAATGACAAAATAAACTACATGAATAAAGTGGAAATTTAAAGATTAAAGTTGACATTTCATGCTTTTTTCCCCACTGTGTGTCTTTTTTTTTTCTCTGTACCCTAATAAGCTTTCATATGACACTCAGACGGTGAGCTACGATCGCCTTTTCACGGCGACTTTGATATCTGACAACTTCTTTTTTATTTCGGGCACTGTGCGACTTTGTGAACTTGAGCTTTCGAGTTTCTCCAACAGGCTATGTCACTTAATCAACTTCCTTTTGTTGTTTATACCACTGTTTAAACCAACAAATACTACGTTTTTCTTTGCCTCCACTTGGTATTCGCTGAAATTCTTCTATTTTCCCTCTTGCTTTTGCCATTGCCTTTTCGCAGAAGGCTGAGCTTAAGGGCTATTTATATTGATTTGCATATTCAAAGAGGCATAATTCTGGGAGGGGTTGGGTCGGGACAGCAGGCGCATGCACGTGCGTTACTTGTCACGCTGACTGGGATTTATGTAGCGGAAGAACGTGGAAGTTGGCATATGCACAGATTTATGCATCTGGATTTTTTTGTGCGTAAGCACATTTCCGCTTTTGTCCGTACGCCATGTTTTAGTGTGAATTCTATGCACGGCGTTATACATGAGGCCCCTGGTCCTTTCTCCACTGATAAACTTCAACAGCACTAATATAATGACATCATATATTGGTTTATCTGCAGTAGGCTGGCGCCCTGCCTGGGGATTTGTTCCTGCCTTGTGCCCTGTGTTGGCTGGGATTGGCTCCAGCAGACCACCATGACCCTGTGTTAGGATATAGAGGGTTGGATAATGGATAGATGAATATTGGTTTATATGGGGTCATTATTGCCAAGTGTGCAGAGTACAGTGAAATTCTTACTTGCGTGTGCTTATCAACCTGCAACATGGTGCCATTCTCCAGTACCATGATTAGTTAGAATAATTCTCTTAACTCTTACCTTTCATTTTCCTTACCTAAAAAATCTTACCATATGATTGTCATAGCAATATAAATTTAGAGCCAACACTCAGACATGTCAAGGTAAAGCACAAAGTGGGTCAGTTAATTCCTTTTTTATCTGTTCCAAATAGTCATTATGACTGAAATAGCAGACTTAATAACAGCTATAACTATAAAGTTTGCATATCTGGTTGTGAAACGAGACACGGTTCTGATTTTCCCAACTCAGTTCCTTTCTGGCATGTCAAATAGCATGGCTCTTCACTAAGTGACTGTGGTGAAGATACAGAGGGCGAATTCCTCTATCTTGCTTTACTTGTTTTCAACACATTTCTCTCAGTGTTAATGTGTTTTATTTAATCTTGCTTCTCCTTGTGTTTTGTAGTGCCAGTCCCCCTACATTCCTTATTTTAAGCTTAGATCTTAGAACCTCAAACACTAGTTTCCTTATTATTCTGAGAGCCAGCCATAAAAGAACTGCTGATACAGCCATTTCCTCTTATGCATCAAAAATTTACAATGTTTTACAGAAAGAGATATGCCAGGCTAATACCTAAGAATAATACAAAAAATGTTTTAAAACACATTCTTTAACTTGGCCTTTTTTTTTTTTTTTTAGAAATGCAATAAATTATTATAAGTATGGCAAATAGACACACTTCAATGACGTGTAATAGTTAACAACCACCACTTTTCATTGTTTCTTTTTCTGTTTTGCCACAGTAGCATCCTGCGGCTTAACCACCTGATCACACTACTCTACATCCGCCTTTAATGATTCGCCCGTGACTATTTACATGACCCACTGCATCACATATTCTATGAGGCTTCATTATTCCAATAATGAATAACTTTATCACATTTATATACTGTAGAATGCTCCAGTGGTACTGGGCAGTCTTTTGGCCTTGGAACCCCAACAGGTTTAGTTTCTCCATCATCCTGTTGTTTTTGTTTATTTCTTCACACTGGTCCTCTAACTACAGCATTGTGCTTCATTTCATTAGGGACTCTTCTATTCTTAGTTTTATTTAATTCTTTGTTTGTCTATTTGTATTGTTTATTTATTTTGATTTACTTACTTATATTCTTTGTAATTGTTATTCATATTTTACTTCTTATAAAGCACTTTCAGGTAAACTTTTTGGGTGATAATGTGGTATATAAGGACATGTTGTCTCTCATCTTTTATGCTAGCTTTTATAAAACGTCATTTTGAGGTTTTGTAATCTATAGTTTTTACTGTTCCACTTCCAATCTAATTGTGCCCCACCAAGATAATTAAGGTGACAATGAGATGTACTGAAACTGCATGAGTGATGATTGTTAATAATCTTATGAGGTCCAGATCTGAGTATTCTCCTATGCTTAGTGTAGATGTCTATTTTGCTTCTGTTTCACTGGAGAAAATCTCTGGGGAAGCGCATCATATAGTATGTTTCTAACCTTATTGTTCACTTTAATTAATATTTGCCGTTATGCCATTTTTGGTCTACTCTGGCCTTAGGCAAAATCACATGAAAACATTTCCTTACACTATTATGCAGAATATAAACAAGTCTGCCTGCAATTTACCTAATATGCAGACTGTTCACAGCTAGGATGACATCCACAACTGTATGAGACACCACTATGACACATTCATTTTACTTGCAGAGCATCTAAAGAGATCATTATGGGTAATCCTTACAAAATAAAAAGGCTGTGACCTGTATCACTATTAGTAACAGATCAATATCTTTGTCCATTCTGGTCAGAAAACGTAAAGCAAAACTGACCCTACACTGTCATTTGATAATTATGTTGCTAAGATCTGAAATCTTCTCAATCTGTTGACTTTGTAATATACTAGAACTTAGACAATTCTCTATCCATGTGAAAAACTGGAACAATATACCATCCAGACTATTCATGTCAAGTCAAATTAACACTTAAGAGATCATTTTAAGCCATAAAAATTAAAGGAACACTTTGAAAACACATCAGATCTCAATGGGAAGAAAATCCTGCTGGATATCTATACTGATATGGACTGGGTAATGTGTTAGGAACGAAAGGATGCCACTTCATTTGATGGAAATGAAAATTATCAACCTACAGAGGGGCTGAATTCAAAGACAGCCCGAAAATCAAAGTGGAAAAATGATGCGGCAGGCAAGTCCATTTTGCCAAAATTTTATTACTGCAACTCAGAATCGTACTCAGTAGTTTGTATGGCCCTCACGTGCTTGTATGCATTCCTGACAATGTCAGGGGGCAAGCTCCTAAAGAGATGACAGAGTCTGAGGTGCAACCTGGCAGCGTTGGAAGGACTGAAACATAATGTTCCAGAGGTGTTCTATTGGATTTAGGTCAGGTGAATGAGCGTGGGGCCCAGTCAATAGTATCAATTCCTTCATCCTCCAGGAACTGCCTGCATACTCTCACCACACGAGGCCGGGCATTGTCGTGCACCAGGAGGAACCCAGGACCCACTGCACCAGCATAGGGTCTGACAATGGGCCAAGGATTTCATTCAAATACCTAATGGCAGTCAAGATGCCATTGTCTAGCCTGTAGAGGTCTGGGCGTCCCTCCATGGATATGCCTCCCCAGACCATCACTGACCCACCACCAAACTGGCCATGCTGAACGATGTTACAGGCAGCATAACATTATCCACAGCTTCTCCAGACCCTTTCACATTTGCTCTCATCTGTGAAAAGCACAGGGTGCCAGTGGTGGACCTGCCAATTCTGGTATTCTATGGCAAATACCAATCGAGCTCCACGGTGCCGGGCAGTGAGCACAGGGCTCACTAGAGGACGTTGGGTCCTCAGGCCACCCTCATGAAGTCTGTTTCTGATTGTTTGGTCAGAGACATTCACACCAGTGGCCTGATGGAAGTCATTTTGTAGGACTCTGGCAGTGCTTATCCTGTTTCTCCTTGCCCAAATGAGCAGATACTGGTCCTGCTGATGGGTTAAGGACCTTCTACTGTCCTGTCCAGCTCTCCTAGAGTAACTGCCTCTCTCCTGGAATCTCCTCCATGCCCTTGAGACTGTGCTGGGAGACACAGCAAAACTTCTGGCAATGGCACGTACTGAAGTGCCATCCTGGAGAAGCTGGACTACCTGAGCAACCTCTGTAGGGTACAGGTATCGCCTCCTGCTACCAGTAGTGACACTGACCGCAGCCAAATGCAAAACTAGTGAAAAAACATTCAGAAAAGATGAGGAGGGAAAATGTCAGAGGATTGGAGAAAAAAACAAAATATGCTGGAGTTCCGAGGCCACGAGACCACCCAGCCCCACCGGGCTGTCTACCTAACATAAATGATCTCAATCAGTCCTCATGGTTTTCATGCTTCACGTTGAAGAATTAGATGATGATGGTCATGTGAACATCTGGCCTTCAGTCCATCAATGTAGGGTGAAGATCACCACCACAGAAAAAGAACAGCAGAAAAAGTAGGGGTTAGTACGGATTGTGGAGCCATGATAAAAACAATGCATATTCCGAATATCAGGGTTACACTAAAATGAAGCTATGAGAAAGCAATGTTAAAATAATAGCTTTTTAGCAGTTTTTTAAAGTGCTCCACAGTATATTAGCCTGGCAAATTTCTATCGGTAAGCTATTCCAGATTTTAGGTGCATAACTGCAGAAGGCCGCCTCCCCACTTCTTTTAAGTTTAGCTCTTGGAATTATAAGCAGACACTCATTTGGAGATCTAAAGGTATGATTTGGAGTGTAAGGTGAAAGGCATTCCGAAATATAAGATAAGATATAAGGTCAAAACTGGAGAGAAGCGTTCAGATTTTCTTTTCCTAATTAAGATTCTGGCAGCTGCATTCTGCATTAGTTGCAATCGATTCATGTCTTTTTTAGGTAGTCCTGAGGGGAGTGCTTTACAGTAATCTAGTTGACTAAAAACAAAAGGGTGAACTAATTTTTCAGAATCTTGCAAAGTTATAGGGGATGTAAGTTTTGCTATATTTCTTAAATGAAAAAATACTTTCCTAGTAATCTGATTAATATGTGATTTAAAATTTAGGTCAGAGTCAAAAATTATCCCTAAATTTTTTACCTCTGTTTTGACTTTTAAACCTAATGGTTCAAGTTTATTTCTAATACCCTCATTATATTAATTTTTGCCAATCACTAAGATTTCCAATTTCTCCTTATTTAGTTTGAGAAAATTACTACTCATCCACTCAGAAACACAAATAAGACATTGGGTCAGTGAACCAAGAGAGTCGGAGTCATCAGGCGCTATTGATAAGATTAAACTTATTGATAAGATATTCAGATTGAACTTCATCGGTTACATTTATTCTTCCTACTTTAATCCTTTTTACCCATTCATAAACTTTTTGTTGAGCCATGCTGTTTTCATTTTTGTACTGAAGTTTAACAAAGACCACCTTGGCTATCAAGACCACAATGCCATTTGGAAAATGTCTTGTGGACTGATGAAAATAAGGTTGAATTGTTCAGGAAGAATATGAAGCAGTACATATGGCATAAATAGGGCACTGCATACCAACATAAAAACATCACCCCAACAGTAAAGTATGAAGGGAGCATCATGTTTGGGATTGGAGGCCCTGGGAGCCTGATATCATCAAAGGGAACATCAATTCTCTAGTTTATCACTCTATCCTACAGGATAATGCCAGGGTTGCTGTACAGCAGCTGAAGCTCAGCAGAAGTTGGGAGATCTGTGGCCCAGTCAGAGTACAGACTTTAACCCAATAAAGATGCTGTGGAATGACCTCAGGAGAGCTGCTCACACCTGACACCCTAAGAATCTGGAAGAACTGAAGCAGTTCTTTAAGGAAGAATGGTCCAAAATCCCTCCTTAACACTATTTGACCAGCTATTAAATCCTAGAGTACACTTACTTTTTCCACAGCACACTGCAAATGTTTGACGCGTGTGGTTCAACAAAGACATGAACGATTATAATTCTTTGTGTGTTATCAGCGTAAGCATATTGTGTTTGCCTATAATTGTGAATTAGATGAAATTAGATCACATTTTATGATCAGTTAATGCAGAAAACCCGGTCATTCCAAAGGGTAAACTTACACTGGTAATTTTTTATTTAATAATCTGAAGACATGACAGTAATAATATACTGTAGGCATGTCACTAGAACATAACAAATAAGAGTGCCGGCCATTCTGCTTTGTGGGAATTATTTACTTCTAATATCATTCTTCATGAACAATTAAACATGAGGAAGATATTTGCAAGTTGGGTTCTTTTCATTTTGGCTCCTGAAATGAAGCATCACTGCATCAAATGTCCAAGAAAAATCCCAAGATAATGTGTTTGAACTAGAAGAAAATCACAAAGTGTTTAATAATTGGAAACTTGGAAACATCACTGTGGTCCACAGTCCAAATAACAATCTAAGCAATCATTCTAAATATCTACCACATATTGATAGCCTGTAGTCACAAGTTTTTAAATTAAGACTCTAAAACTGCTACTTTCAAAAATGCTCTTTTCCTCACAAGTGATTAAAACAACATCTCAGAAAGTGTCCTGTTTACACTATTCCTCATTTACTTCGCTTTCCTGATATCAGGAATGGAATTAAAGCCCTAGAACAATATGTCTTGAGGCACAGTGGTTAGTGCTTCTCTCTCATGGCACTTTGGTTTTTCTTCAACATCCCAAAAATGTGAGTGTTAGATATTCTAAATTACTCTTCAGTTAATTGGTAACTTTTTCAGTGTAGATTTCTCCCTTGTGCTCAATGCTGCCAGCATAAACTTCATTCCCCAATAACATAAATAATGGATGCATTATGATTCTCCAACAGCAAAGAGATTCAGGGACCATGCCAGAGCTGATAAGATTATGTGCATTATTTTTATAACACTGAGTGTGTAGTCTATACTCATTACAAAAGGCCTATATAACCAGTCAATATTTTGATGATTTCTTTTGCCTTTATGGCAATTAATCAAAGAAAAACAATGATAAAATCCATTCTGCACAACTATGGTTTCAAAAAAATAACACAATTATCTTATTCCGCAGACATGGTCCTATGTGACTATCTCCTGTTTCCAAATCTGAAAGGCTACCTCTGAGGGACATACTATGTCACACAGGTTGCATAAACAAGACAAAACATTTTATGTGAATCGCATACAAAAGCATTGTACAAATGTTAATAAAAACAGGACTGCTGTATTGTATTGTGTCTATATTTCTTGTCACACATGCGCATCTGTGGATCATTCTCTGGGCTCATCTTAGGTGGGTACAACTACCTCGAGTAGAGAGGGGGTGCTTGTGCTAATCTTCTCCTCTTTTGTTCCCTCTGCAGTATGGTGAATATGCCCATTCCACCCCTTCTGTTCGCCCTATAAAGCCCACAGTTGCCAGAAGGAGGTGTTTACTCTTGAATGGATTGCACCATAGGATGGAGTTCCTTTCACCCTGACCTGAATTATATGATTGCCTAGCCTGATGGCTTTATTTTTGATCATTTGAGTTTTGTATCTTGCATAATTGACCTTTTTTGTTACTTTTGCTAACAGAATTAAACAGGAACGACCAGGTTGGCACCCCAACATTACCATGTAGAACTTGCAATACTTTCTTTAAATATAGTCTAAAAAATATTATATTTGATGTGTCTGTGAATTATTCTTCTATAAATCACAGCTGAATAAAAATGTTGCTCTTTGAGTTCAGTTTAGTCAAAAATAAACTCCACTTCAGTGAATTATAGGGCTGCCCAGACAGTGGTAGCTCATTCTGTTAATTTCCTCAGCACTTAAGACCTGATAACTGCCATTTTGTGGCTCTGTAAGCTCTTTGTAAACTTGTGGAGTAAAGGGGTCTGGAAAAGCAAACTTCAATAAATCCTGTTAGGAAAACCAGCTTCATCTGGCTGCCATAGAACCTGACAATGATATCTGTACATTGAGAAACATATGACCTGAAACTACTGAAGACTATAAATAACTAACATCACAAAAACAAAGAAACAATGTAAGCAAACATGTGCTCCAGCTGTTAGAAGGAAAACAGGAGAAGAGGGAGCTTTATGATAGATAAATGGCCATTAGCAGTGAATTTAAGATAAAGTTCCGGCTGCATGGCAAAACACGTGCCTTAACAAATCCATAAATCTTTAAAAAGCCTTTGAATTTTTACACCCGGCAATCAAGCGTCTAAATAAATGTCCCATATGTCAATGTATAACGTCATAGCATTGGCTGGTTTCAGAGGAAAGTGGACACATTATAGAATAGAATATTTATAGAATTTGAAATTACTGAATGCACTGTATGCTAAATGTGCTTTATGTGTTAATAAATATCAGTGAAATTAAATGCACTTTCCTTTAAATATTTGCATTTTATGATGTCCAGAAAGATTTAATTTTGCCACTCTGACTTGTTGCTCCACAAATGCTAGCAAATATGTCAAAACCCCAGTTGGAGGCACACAGTGAGGCTCACACAAATCAGAAAATGTTTACTTGGAATAGCTGACATGTATAATTATTATTACTATTATTACAATTTCTTCTCTGTGTCTAATAAGTAGTACGGTTTATTTTATTTATACTTTACTAGTTGTGTAAGCCCGTGCTGTAAAAAGTAGCCTTGTATTTCCGGGCTGCCTCACACTTCTGGGCTGGACAGACAGACAGACAGACACACTTCCACACGTAGACATCTATATATAAGATGTCTGAGTGATTAAGATGATCTTTTGAGAAGAATAATTCAATAAATTTTAGTCAATATGTCATTGAAATAAACTTCTTTACATTAACAAAAACGGAGTTTGCAGAAAAGCATTTTAAAAAGATATTTCTATAGTAAATGTCTATAACACAGCATTCCGAAAAAAAAAATAGCTCAAATGATGGATCTGAAGCATTGGCTGATTTTCAGAAATGTTTGGTCAATTTCTAATACTTTTCTCCTTCAGGATTATGAAGGCAACAAATACTATATATTCTAACATCACCTGGTATGCGGCTAGCTCTTAAACATCCATCCATCCATCCATTTTCCAACCCGCTGAATCCAAACACAGGGTCACGGGGGTCTGCTGGAGCCAATCCCAGCCAACACAGGGCACAAGGCAGGAACCAATCCTGGGCAGGGTGCCAACCCACCGCAGGACACACACAAACACACCAAGCACACACTAGGGCCAATTTAGAATCACCAATCCACATGTCTTTGGACTGTGGGAGGAAACCGGAGCGCCCGGAGGAAACCCACGCAGACACGGGGAGAACATGCAAACTCCACGCAGGGAGGACCCGGGAAGCGAACCCAGGTCTCCTAACTGCGAGGCAGCAGTGCTACCACTGTGCCACCGTGCCGCCAGCTCTTAAACATTCATTATGTAATTGCTTGACATAAGACATACAAAAAAGAATACTATTTTGGATTGTTCCCACATTGAAACAATGAAGAATACGGTATTTACCATTTCAACCTGATGTAACCTCTTAAATTGTCACTTGAGGACCTGTTATATTATGCAGCTTTTCCAGCCATTTTCAGTCACAGACATAATCTTGGCAAGTCACAGAGGCAGTCACAGCCTTCTCCTGTGACCACAAATTGTCCACCATACCCTAATTGTGTAGTGTAACACAGTCAACTAGTCTTTGACCAGCAAAGTCAAACAGGACTGATTTTGCCTAAAGTCACGGGACTGACAAACGAGTGCTCAACCAGAAGTATACAATGCTGGGATGAAGAATAAGGAACATGAGGGTTTTGGAACAGAACAGTCTCGTCTCTCTGATGTGCTATGTTTTATTGAATGAAACAAGAAAAAAAAGGGTTAAGATTGTGTGTGATTCTGTGCATTCATACAACGC
>JANRMT010062822.1:26593496-26649593 GCA_026402145.1 Polypterus bichir lapradei | reverse complement strand
TAGATAGATAGATAGATAGATAGATAGATAGATAGATAGATAGATAGATAGATATTAACCCAAACACAGACAAACACAGAGTCACACAAGTCCAAAAGCAACACACTTTTAATTCTTTTTTCTGTCTTTACATAACAGAGTACACAAATCCCCCACAACAATGGCTCAATCTCTTCTTCTTTTCGCACTTTCTTTCTATTCTTCTACCGCCTCCACTTCCCTCCTTGCAAGCTCTGTCCTCCACCTCCTCACTCCGGCTCCCAGAATGGAGTGAGGTGGCCTCTTTTATATCACACCTGGAAGTATTCCAGGTGCTCTCCAATTACTTTCTGGCAGCACTCCCTGGTGTGGCGGAAGTGCTGCATGGACACCCAGAAGTACTCCAGGTGCCTTTGGACCTTCTTCTGGCAGCACTTCCGAGTGTGGTGGAAATTGTGTCGTACAAGGATCCTCTAGTGACCAGCGCCCCCTGGCGGTGACTATGGGCCCCAACAGAGCTGAGTTTCTAAGCTCCAAGCCCGTGGTCCCAAAGTATTCAAGTGGCTTCATCCTCCTGTGTTCCGGGGGAGGTGTTGTCCCCAATATATCGTCTCTCCCGGTCCTTCTGTCTTCGGGACAAACTGGTCAGGGTGCTTCCCTGGTCATCTGTCACAATAGATAGATAGAGAGATATTACTATAATTCTATACTATATACATACACACAAGGATTTCTCAAGAAGTAAACTCAATTTAAAAATGACACAGTAACCGCAACAGACAGAAGCTGACACAATATAACACATTCATGACGGCACAGCACGCTCTGTGATTAGTCTAGTTGAAGCCAAGGTCAAAGGAACATGGATGCTCAGCTGTGGGATTGCATCATTGTGGAAAAATGCACCGTAATGAGATTTCTTTTTGTAGAGGGAGTGAAACCCGCTGAAATTCACCGGAGGATGTTGGCCCAGCACGGAAGTAAAAGTAGCATGATTCTACGAAAAATATATGATTGAGTGGAAAGGTTTAAAGAGGGAAGAACAAGTGTAACCAACAATGTTCAACCTGGCCAACCACCTTTATCAGAGAAGATCAACAGATTACTTTGTCCGCTGTTGCTGCACATTTGGATATCAGCTATTGATCTGCATATGCCATAGTGCATGATGAGTTGGAGTACAGAGAATTTTGTACAAGATGGGCACCCAAACTGATCTGCACAAGCCAACATCCTTTGGTGAATTTCAGATATCCATAAAACAATGTAAACAGATTGTAAATTGTCTTTACTTTTATATTTATCCTCATATTATTGTAATGTCTATAGATAGACCTGAAAGAGAACCCACTAAGGTTGCCATGGACTGTTAAAAGAAGATCAGTCCATCTGAATTAGCCACCCATGAAAGGTGATCATGTAATTCAGATGAGAATATTGTGGAGGCTCTCCTCAATTAAAATCTATAGGCTTTGGTACAAGGTCCACAGGACATCTTGATCTTGGCATGGATTGGCTCACTTAGGTGGGGAGTGAGAGGGATGTTAATTGCAGTCCATGTGAACACAGGGAGTCTCTGGTTGTGAAAGAAGAGAGTAAGGCTGGGTTCAGCTGCAATATAACTAGAGGCTCTTTTCAGGGTCATTCTTCAGTCTGTCACCTACCTTGGATCATTAAACTTGTGTCAGAGAGTTGCAAAAGAACTGGGGGTGGTGATTGAAAGTTGCTGTGTCCTTCAACCATGTTCACAAGAGCCTGCTTCAGCCTGGCTAGCTAAGAAGGAAGATCTGAGTGTCAGCTCCACAAGTTAAAGCAAGCTTCTAATGGCCCAACTGAAGAACTCTGGGTTGAGAGACCTTGTTAGGTTATCTTATGAACAGCTAGAAGAGACAGAGCAATCTGCAGAGGCTGGCCATAAAAGCAGTCTGTAGAGAAAGGGAAGGAAATCACTGTTTGGAAGTACTCAGTAAGTGGTCCTCCAATAAAATCCATCGGCCTTGGTGCAAGGTTTTAAAAGAGGCACGTGGATCAGCTCACGATGAGTTGGAGCGAGAGGGAACTGGTATCCCGGACCCCATTTGAACACAGAGAGAAGAGGAGAGTGAGGCCTGGTTCAGCCACTGTATACCCAACAATCCTTTCAAGGGTCACCTAATGCCACCACAATATATACATATACACATACCTCACATACAGTATATATCCCATATAAGTACTGTATAAATGCAAATAATAATAAATAATAAATACACTGTATGTATATTTGTGATTTGCATTGGATTACAGTTTAATGAAAAATACAAGTACCCCTACCTCACCACAGACAGTATGGTGTGTTGCATGACATTATACTTAACATTTCAGAAAGGGTTGTCTGATCACTTTTTTGTTTAGTGCATAGTACAAACATTTATGATACAAGTTATCAGTGATTTGTGAGATGTTTGTGTATTAATTATTCTTTTAAGTTAATCTATTACAATACCAATACATACACATACAATACCTATCTATCCATTATCACTCTATACTGACATTTTCCTGATAATAACTACACTAAAGTAGTACCTATAACTGGACCTGGATATGATGTTAATACATTGTTTGGCCCACTAATGTGCACATCCAAACTCACAACATGTTTATGTACTCCTAACAAACAGCAGCCAAATGCTTTCTGGGTGTTAAAAACCTTAAATGGCTATCATATTTGTGAGTGGAAAATAAGCACTGGGATACATATATTCACTTTAATTGCAATATGATTACACAACATTTTTAGCAAGATGAAAAATGCTTAACAGTAACAGTGTATAGATAAACATGATTATAATAAAAGTAATGTAATTGTTTACTACTTAAATGGTATCTTTTAACAGCATTTTGTATAATTAGGAGTGTTGATATATGCAATGACTAAGTTAAATATATGATAGATAGATAGATAGATAGATAGATAGATAGATAGATAGATTATACTTTATATAAATATATAATAAATATAATCTCTATTACTAAAAAAACCTTCAGATGTTTTTAGTAACATCAAGCAAGATCTAGCTGTCCTTTATATACATATATATATCTCTACCTCATACCCTGTCATACGCAAGTTCTCTGCTCGGTTTTGTAGACTGCCGGCACCCAGCGTCAAAGCAATGCTACTGTTCCTGTGTGGTTTATCTTTCTTTTTCAGATCCATGTCCCTGACACGGCTTTATAAATACACTGAAATTAACCGCATATGGTTTATTAGTTTAATGCATCTGATTTTAACTAACCTGTAACAATATAATGGTCCACAGAATGGTCAAACTATTCTAAATACCATAGCTTCTTTAGCATTGTTACTCTCACTGCACCTTCTTCTTCTTCTTTCAGCTGCTCCCGTTAGGGGTTGCAACAACAGATCATCTTTTTCCATATTACTCTCACTGCACCACTCGGAGCAGCTGATCGGAAAGAGAATTATCGATATACAGCATCAAGCACACACTGTCTCAGCCATGCGTCCTATTTGAACTGCTTCTCACATGGCAAACGCTTCAAAACATTTACTGTACGGACCTCGCGGTTCAGAAACAGTTTCATCCTAAGTGCTCTAAATGCAATCAATCACTCCATCAACTGCTCCTTGTAGAACTATTTGTACTTATAAGTATAATTACCTCACTGTAAACTTGCGATACAGTTATAATATTGCACAACCTGAGCCACTTTATAAAGCGCATATTTACATATGATGACAATATCATTTTTAAGATGAAATGCAGCAAAATATGTTTATTATACAGATACTTTAACTTTATTTAAATAATCTATATTGTTAATAACTAAAGGACACGGTGTCGCTACGCTAGCAAGGATCTGGCGCTCCGTTCACGGATTGTTCCTGCCTCGCACTGTATGCTTCACTGGGACTGGCGTGAAGGATAGAATAAATAAACATGTACTACGAAGATATTTCAATGTTCCTTAAAAGTTTTGAAGAATCGTCGTTGTAAGCTTACAGATGGCTTAACGTCTATTACAGAGCTGATTGTGTGGCGATTGGGTATTTGGAGAAAGAAAAGTAAGGACAGGAATTGGAGGTTAGTACGTTTGAAAGAGACAGTACTGCTACAATAAATTATTTCATCGAAGGTCGCGCATGGCGCAGCAGCATCTTGTGTGAGACATGAACAATCACCGTGCCACCATGTTCCCATGTTTAATAACATGCTTTCATTCCAATCATCATGAAAATGATATCTATACTAATAAAAGGCAAAGCCCTCACTGACTCACTGACTGACTCACTCATCACTAATTCTCCAACTTCCCGTGTAGGTAGAAGGCTGAAATTTGGCAGGCTCATTCCTTACAGCTTACTTACAAAAGTTAAGCAGGTTTCATTTCGAAATTCTACGTGTAACGGTCATAAAGGTCAACAACGTCTGCCATGTTGAACTTTCTTATTTATGGCCCCATCTTCACGAAATTTGGTAGGCGGCTTCCCTACGCTAACTGAAACCAACATACGTACTTATTTCGGTGGTATGACGCCACTGCCGGCCACCATATTGAACTTTCCAACGGTCTTTGTTACTTATGGGCCCATCTTCAAGAAATTTGGTACACAGGTTCCCAACGCTAACTGAATCCTACTTACGTACATATTTACGTCCATAGCCTGCACCTCGGTCACCGTGTGAGGCGGCGTTGGGTCCCCCATCCCCACGCCTCCCACGTTGTTGGCTGCCTGCCTATATAAGGCCGTCTGTCGCTCCGGTCTCTACATTCCCTTCCTTGCTTCGCCACGGGATTCACGTCTCCCTACTGATAACTACAGCCTTTTTGTTTAATCCACAGCTTCTCCGCTGTTTTATTGTTCGTTTATTACGATTATAGTTATTGTGTAGGTATTTTAGACTTACTTTACATTGTTCAGGTACCCATTTCCTTTATCATTCCAACCATACCCCTATTAACATGTCTATCGAGGTGATCACCATCGATCAAAGAACTGTCACTTACCGAGTGGTTTCCAAGCCCGGAGATGGCATCTGCCTTTTCCATTCTCTGTGTTACATATTCCACGGCTCACTCTTGCTATCCGGAGGAACATTGTGTCTTATGTATTGAATGACTAGGACAGGTTCAAGGTGTGGACTGATGACAGTACAGAAGATAATTATACTACACAGGAGCACTATAAGAGTGAAATGCTTAAGCCCTTCACCTATGGTTCTGCATGTGAGTTGATGGCTGCCGCTGAAATGTTCGGTTGTCGCTTTCAAGTGTACCGAAATGGCCAAATATTTTACACCTTTCGACATCTGCCAATGCCTCTTAAACATCTTAGATTCACAGGTGACGATTTCAGTAGTGGACACTTTGATGTTTATGAATGTTTAAACTCTCAAAAGCTGGATGTGAAGTTATCGATGAAACCGGATGTATGCTTACAACGCTTGACAGATGCCAAATGTCACTTCAGCACAACAAGTCCTGCAAATACTGTCGTAATTGAAACAAACCATGAAACTCAAACCGATTATGACAGCAGCAATCCAAGCTGTGAGATATGAGGCAAGGTTGCTTTTCACATGGACAACATGCTCAAGAGTAAGCTCAGCGCACAGCTTGGTCATATTATAACCGGAGGGACGAGCTGACAACGTGGTATACAAAGAGATCCTTAACAAATAATTATTGGTATATTTTCCCTCAGTTTAAAAAGGTTTACTTTTCTTAAGAAAAATTTTAAGGCAGTACTTCGCCGTTGTGAAGCGTGGGCATTTTACTAGTCACATATACAACTCAGTATTTTATTTATTCAGAGAGCTGTAATATCACGAATGTAATGGATTCTGTGTCCCGTCGGAGAAAGAGAAAGAACGGAAGCACGTAGTGATTCACACGCATAGAGCACATAGAAGATCAAATACAAAACAAAGCATTTAACATGTTACTTTAGTTACGATGGGATTTGAGAAACTAGTAAATTAAATGATTTTAAGATGAAGTTTATGAAGTTCTACTTTAATGACAAAACAAACTATGTGATTAAAGTGGGAATTTCGAGATTAAAGTTGACATTTCGTGCTTTTTTCCCACTGTGTGCCTATTTTTTTTGTCTGTACCCTAATAAGCTTTCATATGACACTCAGACGGTGGGCTACGACTCACCTTTTCACGACGACTTTGATATGTGACTTCTTTTTTATTTCGGGCTCTGTGCGACTTTGTGAACTTGAGTTTCAAGTTTCTCCAACACGCTATGTCACTTGATCATCTTCCTTTTGTTGATTATACCACTGTTTAAATCAACAAATAGTATGTTTTTCCTTTGCCTCCACTTGGCATTCACTGAAATTCTTATATTTTCCCCCATGCTTTTCCCAGAATGCTGAGCTTAAAGGCTATTTATATTGATTTGCATATTCGAAGAGGCATAATTATGGGAGGAACTGGGGCGGGACAGCAGGCGCGTGCACGTGCGTTACTTTTCACGCTGACCGGGAATAATGTAGTGGAAGAACATGGAAGTTGGAGTATGCACAGATTCCTGCATCTGGATTTTTCTGTGCGTAAGCACATTCTGGCTTTTGTGCTTACGTCATGTTATAGTGCGAATTCTACGCACGCCGTTATGCATGAGGCCCCAGATCTGTGAGGATCTATAATAATCGCTCCAGCTTGCTATAGAATATCTCCACAAAGTATATAACAAAAGCATAAAAATGAGAGTTGCTGCTTTAGGAACATACATGGATTTTTATTTTTCCTGGTACTTGGAAGAATGACATCAATCTGAGAAAATTTGACTTGGTAATTGGTTGAGTTAAGCAAAAATAAACTGTAAACTTGAGAAATGTCATATATATATATATATATATATAGTTCATATACATTATGTTAAAATACAAATGCATTGTCAACTGTAATAACAGCCACTGAACTGGAGAAGCATACTCTTTGAAGGAGGTTTTTTTTTGTGTGTGTTTTTATGGAATTTCAAGAATATCGTCAAAATCATTTTTTAAAGATACTTGTTGAAAAGCTTTAACTTGTAGCGGTGTTTTGCTTTTTGTATTGCTCATAATTGGTTTCTTCCTTTGAGAAGTGATTTTTCCCAGTTGAGAGAATGATTTATGCCAACACAAAATGCCACAGTTCATTTTCTGTTTTAATTAACCAGGTGCATATTCCTTCGAAAGTGAATTTTGTGAGACCTGGCCTGCACAAACACCCCATGTTTAAAGTTTTCCACATGTGCGTTAAACTGTAGATTAAAGTGAACTTTTCATCTAGCCTGGAGATACAGAAAGGTTTAATTATTAGTGTGAGATGTTACTTGTTTGTATTTCAGTGTGAAGAGAGGAATATGATTTGCATGTAGTAAATGAGCAGGAGTGTGGTATTGTATATTTAGGCTTCACTGGAGCTTTTGGTCTCTGACTTAATGTATAGCTGTCCTATATATTACTGATTAAAAATTTTACAGTAATTCAATTTATGGATCATTCAAATAGCAATAAGCACGTCCATTTATTTTATCTGATTTCTTTTTTATTAAAAAATAAATAGATCTACCTTCTCAAACAATTTGCATCACATTTTTGGTGTTCATTTGAAAGTTTTCAATAAATCCAACATCTTCTTTCCTTTTCCTCATTTAACAAGTGATGGGGGCTGAATCCATTATGTGCAGCTGCTATTAAAATAAATTGCAAACTTAACAAATAGACCCCTAGTTTGAGCCATTTAAGCAAGGGAACCCAGCATTGTGGCCATTGGTACACATTAAAAATCAACTGGAGACATCTGTTTTCTGCCTGTTTCCGCTATGCCTTCAGGGGCACTTATTTAATGTTATTAAAAGGAAAGCTGTGATTGCATACAGAATTCTGCGGGAGGAGGATGTTGTTCCCCACAGAGAGTCTGGGAGATGGGTACTCAAATCTCCAGCCACACAGTAAGCCCTTGTAACCACAAATAGTACAGGATGGGACATGGCAGTGGTATTATGCTGTACATTTGCTGTCCCATCATTACTTTCTAATGATATTTCCTGCAGTAGACAAACAGACGCTTACTAATATAAGTTCACTTAAGTCCAACACCAGTGAAAAAGAATAAGAATTGTTCATCATGTTTGTGAATAACATTTGGCATCTTTTTCATTGTAATTTGTGCTATAGCAGTCATGTGCAATAAATGGAGTTTAGCACTGTAACAAATAAAAAGGGAACAATAATACATGTGTAGGTATTTGTTACCACTCAAGTTTGTCATCATATTTAAAAGATTTAAATCAAAAGTTATCAGTCTTCAGCTCCTTTGCTTATTTTTCTTGTTTTAAGCTTATGAATAAAAACTAACTAAAACATTTATCAGTCACTTGGATCTGCTGCACTCTAAGCTTACCAGTCTTTTTATTAATAGATTTAGAGTCCCTGATCAAAATGTTTTTTACATTGTTTGATGAAGTCCTTTCACATTTAGTGCTAGTTAGAGTACATACAGTAATGGACACCATACTCCTCAGAAGAGTACAAAGAAATAAATTATTAAATATACTGCACTGTTTGCACCCTTTTCAAGTGATTAGAATTCCCAAATATTTAAAAATGTAAATTTTCAATTCATTTAAATGTTTTTCTCATGCTTGCAATTCCACGTGGTGACCTGCATCTCTACCCCGCATGTCAACGCAAATTAATTTTCAGTATTAGAAAAACTCAACTGATTTTAAAAACTACAATTTATTAGTATTAATCTGACCTTTTACAACTCTGTAAACTATTAATCAATATATTTTGGCAGCATAATTATTCATTTTTACATGTTATTATTATGTCAGACAAATGACTAGATTTGAGAAATGACTGTGAGAATAGACGAAATAAACAGAAAAAGTGTCAAAACCGGGAATTTAAAAACACGAGTGTCAAAGCCAAAAAAAGGGACAAAATTAATGGTCAAAAATTCAGAGCAAAATGTCTGAGCAAGGAAACGTTAAGACTGAGAAACTTTTGAAAAGTTGGATAAGGAAATGATTTCCTGGAAGACTGTTTAAGCCGTCGTGTTGGGTAATGACCTCAGAGGACACACCCCTAACAACAACTATAGTTGTCCAATCAAGAGAACTCCAAAATGGTGGCGAGTGTAACAATCAAAATGGTGGATGAAACAGTTGAGAAAAAAAAAAATCTTTTAAAATAATGGAGGGTCAATGCAAATGGATGTCAGAATCGGAACTCAGTGACTCAAACACCCTCCAAAACAAGTTGTATAGTTGCACCAGAATTAATACAGAAAAAAGTATAAACATTTTAAAAAAGGAATCCAATCATAAAATGTATTTATTGAAGTCAGTGGCGTATCCATTTTAGCAAGAATTCTCATTTTGAGCTAATTTCCTGGTTTCATTTATTTCTTAGTGTAATCATATTGTGTTATACTTACTAGTATCAATAATATTTAGAAAAAGAGGAGGCAACAATGACATAGCATAAAACAAGCTTCAGGGCAAATTGGTAAGTCAAAGTTTTAAGAAAAGTCCAAACATTTAAGTCAAAAACATAAGCAAAGAAGGCAAACATTAAAACACCAAGAAGACAAGATGTCAGTGGCAAATTTACTGGTCACGGCACCCTACATGCTGACTGTTTTGGTGCCCTTTTCTTTTTCCAAAACAAAAAACTGATTCTGACACATGCCATAAGGGCACTGTAATCTATCAATATTATGTTTAATTTCAAATGCAAGGCACAGTTCACATCACTAAAGTGAAAAACTATTAGAATTTAACAGTTAAATCATACAAACATCAAAAAAGTGAGAAGCAGAGACAACATACTGTATGTACTGTTTATATCTGCAAATATAATATTTGCACTAAACAATTAAAATTCTATCATCATTATCATTAGACTAAATTAAATCAATTAAAGACCGGTACCTGACTAATCGGCTTATACTGGTTTACAATTCAACTTAAGTAAATATAAAACACCCATGAACAATTTATGACGTTGTTCTTCTGTTGTTCCCTGGCCTCTGTTTACATTCCTTTTCTAAGCCTTTTTTACACTCTTTTGTTTATGTATTATTATGTTTCTGTGTGTAAAATAATGTTCTCTTCTGTCCTTTGTATTTAGTGGGTGGCACCTCAGGAGGCAGGGCCACCCTGATATTATCAACTCCAGAGCCCTCCCTCTGTCTATTTAAGTCAGCTGAGAAGGCTCATGAGCTGCAGATCATTTGTTTATTGTACACTCCAGTGAGTTTTGCTATTTCTATTTGGATTTATTGGTTTTCAGTGATATTCTTGCCTCATTTTCTTGGATTATTCTTCTAAATTTGTATTAACACTTTGTTGATTTTGCTGTATTGGAACTCCATTTCATGACATTAGTATTACATTTTGTTTTTTTGTTCTTAATATGAGTAACAAAATAAATGAAGTGGTTTAGAAATGTTAGAGAAAATTGTGCATTATGATATTTCCTTAATACATACAATTTTTTTCAAACATTCAGTGTTTTATTGCAGAGTCACTGTCAGTCTACAGCAATACAACAATAATCCATAATATATTCTTGCAAATTTAAACAATGTTGCTGACAGCTTTTTAAAATGTAAATATATGTATATACATGATCTGTTTAAAAACATTTTAACTGTTTTTAACAATTTTTACTTTTAAAATAAACAGATACTTAAATGTATTTTTATTGGAGTATAGTATATAGTAGTAGTATACTATATAGTATATAATAGTATAGTATACTAACTAGTTATTCCTAATATTTGAAATAATTATAATTATGTATTAAAATTAATTAGTATTGCTTGTTTATTACCAGTTATAAACTCTGTGGTACACACAGACAAATATTAAACACAGTACATTCTCCAGTTAATCCAAAATGCGGCTGCAAGAATTATTACAAGAACAAGAAAATATGAACACATAACTCCAGTTCTTAAATCCTTACACTGGCTCCCGGTTAAGTTTAGGGCAGATTTCAAAATCCTCCTTTTAACATATAAAGCATTAAATGGCCAAGGTCCGGCTTACTTGTCTGAACTTATCATGACTTACAAACCTGAGCGCACATTAAGATCTCAAGATGCCGGTCTGCTTATGATTCCAAGGATTAATAAAATAACAGTGGGAGGTCGAGCTTTTAGTTACAGGGCCCCTAAACTGTGGAATGGTCTTCCTGCTTCTATAAGAGATGCCCCTTCGGTCCCAGCCTTTAAATCCCGGCTGAAGACTTACTACTTCAGTTTAGCATATCCTGACTAGAGCTGCTGATTAACTGTACATACTGCATCTCTGTTGTTAGTCATTAGCACTAAAACATAAGTAACATGATAAGTATAATTGAATACTAACCCTCACCTATTCTGTTTCTGTTCTCGGTACTCAAATGTGGCAATTGGTGCCACGGCCCACCTGCCAAGTTGTTTGCCTGCCTATGGTAAAGTCATCCCTGGTGGAGGATCACAGGAATCATGGGAAAGAGGGGCCCTTTCATCGGATTGGCTGGCCGAGCAACGTTTCAGCCGTGGAATGGCCAAATGGGGAGGCAGCTTGACGGATGAGGTCTCCAGCACTCTAAAAATATCAAAATCTTATTATGTGATATCATCTACTGTTAAATTCTGCTCTGTACTTCTAAAATTTTTATTATTATGCTGTATTAAGGATATGTTCTGTTCTGTGTATTGTATTGTATTGAACCCCTTCTTTTGACACCCACTGCACGCCCAACCTACCTGGAAAGGGGTCTCTCTTTGAACTGCCTTTCCTGAGGTTTCTTCCATTTTTCCCTACAAGGTTTTTTTGGGAGTTTTTCCTTGTCTTCTTAGAGAGTCAAGGCTGGGGGGCTGTCAAGAGGCAGGGCCTGTTAAAGCCCATTGTGGCACTTCCTGTGTGATTTTGGGCTATACAAAAATAAACTGTATTGTATTGTATTCTAGCGATTAAGTGCAGAGCTCTGAAGAAATGCTAAACAAGTGTAAACGTGAGTTATGGAATGTAAGTAGTCTAGTTAGAGGTGGTAGCTGCATTTGATAAAGGTAATGGCCTGTCTCATGTGCTTTTTATATCCTCTTCTTCTTTTGGCTGCTCCCGTTAGGGGTTGCCACAACAGATCATCTTTTTCCGTATTTTTCAGTCTTCTGCATCTTGTTCTGTTACACCCATTGCTTTTATGTCCTCACTACTACAAATCAATTACACAGCGTTTGTTTCTGTATGTGCTTCTCACGCATCATTCGGAAGATATTCAGAGTAAAACAATGGCAAAAAGCCACCTTCTGATAGATATTGACATTTTATTTTACAACCTCTATAAAAAGTGTTTTCTGAACAACACAATGCACTGCAGGGAAACAGCCAGGTCCACTCATAGCACTATATTCCTGTGTTATTGAAATGCCGCATCTTTACACTTTGATCACAGAGTTGACATCAATGTAAGAATTTTGTGAAAATCAGTAAGACTGTAATCTTGAAAGTTATTTCGAAATCACAGATTGTAGAGACTTGAGAGCTAATAAAAGAAACAAAAAGAGCATGTCACTTTTGGTATTTCCTTTTTTTAACTTCTCCACATACTAGCTATACCTAGAAATGCGTCTTTAAAAAGCTTTGTTATCTGGTTGAGACCAGGCAGCAGTTGCCATAGGAATCAAAGAAATTATGCCAAGAAGCAAATTTTAACATTGACATTAATTTAAATGTAGCAATAAATTTGGGTTTGATAACTTAAATTTATCATCTGTATTTTTTAGTAGCAACAACTGCATCACCTTGATAATTTTCTTTTGTTTACCTGGATCTTATCTTGAGAAAAAAGGCTCAGTCTTTCAGTCTTTCCATTTATATGTTAAAGGACATAATCACAAGTCTCTGGAAATATCTGTCCATTTTAATGGATGATAAGAACAAATAGTATTTTGTGCTTCCATTTGTCAAAACAGCACCAAGACAAGTGAGTGTAAATTAACTTAATTTCAATGTAAGTAAGGTCAATGAAAATTATATCATCATGAGTGCTTCAGTTTAAGCCCTTGTAGATTATGGGGATGTTTTTATCTATAACCCCAAAATACAGGGGACAAAAGCTATAAAATGGGGTGTCTTTAATTAACAAAATAAAGAACATGAGGATAGGCATGAACTTAAGGGTTAGCAAATTAAAACTAAACAGAAAATAAAATACCCTGTTATCTCTTTGAGTCTACCAAGATAGGACAAATCCCCATCCCAAAAATTTGAAGTCACTAGAAATTAGGATGTTCTCTAGATAAACTCGCTTAAGAATTAAATTTCTTTCCCAGCCAGGTAAGGATGATTTAACATAACATGGAATGTTCTAATAAAGATGACTGTTGTATTGTCACACACTGCATGTCTAGAAACGTCACAGCATTCCAACAACTGTTGATTGACACAAAAAGCCTGTTCACATAGTCAAAGAACCACAGCTGACCAAAAAAGTAAACAAAACCATGTGAAGTAAAATCACAAGATTAAAGAGCAAAACACAAAACTTCAACTTAGGCCTGTCCAGAACCTGACACTTTGTCCTGCTCCTGACTCCAAATTCTCTAGAGGTCTGACCAGAAGGAGCTTTTAAGACTGAGTCACAGGGCACTGAAAGAATGATTTAACAACTTCTTGGATCTCCTGATCTCTAGCAAACACTTCAAGTATTTCCAGGTTGCCTGGCCATGATAATGCAGGCAAAAGCACATTCTGTCACCTGTCAGAGTGAGGGACCTTTGTTGAAGCATTAAACTTTTCTCATTGGCCTATTCCCAACACATTAAATTATTTCCAACATCTAAATGTCTGGATCATTATTTTTATTTGGAAAAACAAAAAAAAAAATTAATCAAAATACCCAGCTTGAAATGTATATTTAAAAATATGAGGTGCCATGATTGACTGGTGCTCCATCCATCCATGTTGGTTCCTGCATTACCTCCATTGTTGCAGAACATCCTCCACATTACATGGTTTTCATAATGAATTAAAAAGTTTAAGTTATATGCCCTAACTAAACCTTTAAAGATTCTATTTCCCTTAATTAAAGTGCAGCTTTTCCAAGTATATTAAAATGAATCATGTGAAATAATTGTAAAATTCATTAATTAAACTAAAAATTAGTAAAAAAAAACTATGCGCTTGCTAACATGTTTGTTTCTGTTTACAAATATTGACTGTGATGTCGTTTATGTAAAGACACAGCAAATGGGAAACCTCAAATCATAAAAAACAAATATGCTGTAAACTTGTGGTAAAGGAGGTACACAGGCAGTAAAAGACTGAACCACATTAGAATGGCAGCAGTGCTTCCTATGCATACATACTGTAACACACCATTCAGACATTTAGATGGTTTATTTCTGTTTTCAGGCAAGTGCGCCAGTGTTCTATAGACAATAAGCAGTAAGGACATCCTGCCACACCTCCCATCCAATTATGCACTGCGGTTACAATGAGGTTCTGTGTAATCATTATAAATGACATCAGCATTGTCATTACAACTTACTTGCATTCACTTATTTGTGTCCTTTAATTCATGAGCAACTGATTTACATTCTGAAATTGATTAACTTCCTTTCTATGCCCGCTTTGATCGCGATAACAAGTAGCCTGCAATTCGATTGCCTGCAGCACCACATGATTCATCCTTGTTTGTTTGTGTACATGATGTAAGGAAAATATTTAAATGAGTTAATGTCCATAAGGCATCCTGTCTGGATAAGGAGCGTGTTTTAGAAAAATATACCGACCAACTAGCTAATGTCCTCAGTGACATTTTTAATATTTCACTGAGAAATAAGGGTCCTAACAGCTTTAAAAGTGTAACACTTATCCCTGTGCCTGTCTAAATAACTACAGACAAGTGCAGCTCACTCCTGTTATGATGAATTGCTTTGAGAGACTGGTGCTTGAAGACATTAAACAGAATATTCTAGATTTTCATGATCACTTTCAGTTTGAATATTGTCATAACCACTATACACAGGATGCCATGTCCCTTATCTTGGCGCATCTGCATAAGAAAACTTCAGTGGCCACCCTTTGAAATTGGATTATGGACTTCCTAACCAAAAGACTGGCAGCATCACATCCTTCATGCTGACCCTCAACCCAAGTCCTCCAGTGTAGTGGGCAGAGCCCCCTCTAGTAGTACTTATTCACGACTGCCTTATGGTCAAACACAGCTTCCAATCAATCATTAAATTTGGTGATGACAGCACAATCGTAGGCCTAATCATCAGCAATGATGAGAAAACTTACAGAGAAGGGATCTACCTACTGACGCAGTGGTGCCAGGACAACAATCTCATAATTAATATCAGCAAAACCAAGGAACTGATCATAGACTTCAGGTCTGACCTCGTTCTACTTCCACGCACAAGCCTGTTATTGACAACAGCTCTCTATAATCCAAGCCAGAGGTTTTTATGGGTGTTTTTGGGGGTTCTGTAAAATTTTAATTCCCACTTGGGGGCAATAAAGTATAATCTATCTATCTATCTATCTCTATCCAGAAGATGCTGCTGTTGAGAAATTATCCAGCTTTACATCTTAGAATGAGCATCACTGATGAATTAAGGTGTGCACAACACATTTCAGTCTTTGTTAAGGATTCTTACCAACGAAAGTTCAGCTTTCCCATTTGATTTAACTAACTTCTACAGGTGCACAGTGGAGTCCATTCCCACTGGGTGCGCCATATATTTGTACTTCACCTGCTCAGAGGGTGTTAGTATGGCACAGAATACTGCTTGTATTAAAGGCATATAAAGACAACCAGGATAATTAAAGATCTCATCCATTCACCATTCTGCCAGCTCCAATCAGCTTTTTCTTCAGTGTTTTTTTTATCTCTTCTTCTTAAAAGCCCAATCATTGGAGTTGAACAACTAACCATTTCACTAAATATAATACCATGTTATTATGCACATGTGAATAGGGAGCAATTTAAGGGATCTGCAACTGTAATTCTCCACTGCTCCAAGGGTTCGCACTCTGTGATAAAGGCTTTTCTTTTCCTCCCTCTGCAGACTGGAAGATTGACAGCTTTACCACTGCTGACATCACTTCCAGCGCCCCAACACATCCTAAGAAAAAACCTCATAGCCAGAAGAACACCCATCTTTGGCAGTAGAAACCAGACTCCCATCTGAAAAGATGTCTCGTAATGCTCTTACCCATGTTTTTATTTTCTCTTTTTTCAGATTATAATAATACGGGATTTGCCTACAGGTACGCTTGTTTATTACAATGCATAATTTAATTTTTATGTGACAAATAAAATTAGATTTTATTCTGTACAGCTACTTTTCTCACAGGACCATGTGCATTCACACCAGCAGATTCAAAGGTATGAATATTTATATAACTGAGAGATTTCAGTTTTAGATTTTTTAATATATTTGCAAATCTTTCTAAAAACATACTTTCCCTGTTCATTAGGAATTATTGGGTGCAGAATGATGGGCAAAGATGGCAAATTTATCAACTTAAACACAATAAAGCATGCATAAAATCAAGGGTCTTGCAGTTTTCTTTATCACTATTAACAATAATGCATACCATACATTATAGAGTATAGATAAGAATTGGTTACTTAGATTTTATACATAAGGTAACCACACCTATGCAGCTAAAATATATATAAAAAAACTGTGCTGAAAAGTTTACTGATGTTAGAAAATATCTCTTGAAAAGCCAGATTCAATGTCATGTATTATTAAACTTGCTGAATAACTATTGAACCTGATTGTTGTTCGGAAAGAACATATATACAATTGCAACTTCCTCATATTAATTAGACTAAAGGTTCAAACAATTAAGATTTCAAGGTCTTTAGTTCTATCCTTTTAAAATATTGACATGTTGTTTTGTCCCCTTTGTCTTCACAGACTTCACGATTTCCATTGGTCATGGCTACACCTTTGTACCATACATCTGTAGAGCCAAATCATTAACAATGTGAAGAGAATAGGCAGGGAATGTGTCACTGGTATTTACTAAAACATTAAGGCGGCAGCTTGTTTAAATGTATTTGGAGCTGGTAATAAAATAACACTGGGAAAAATAGCAGAAAGCATTCCAAGTAATAGGGACTAAATTACATTGCAAAAGAAAAATACAAAGGAATTACTCTCCTCAGGCATGACACCTGAGCCGTTTCTTGGCTTTGTAAGTATTATACCGATGAGGTTTAATAGTTACTTTTGGTGAAAACTGTAGCCCAAATCTAAGAGATTATTTTCATTGTCTAAATCTGGATTCACTTCAGTGATCTGTTTGACTGGATGAACCTTCTTCTGTCTAATTTAGGTGCAATCAAGGACTTCTTACATATTTATTTTTTAGTTTAGCTTTAATTTTATTGCATGATATTTCAAACTGTAAACTGTTTTCATATAATATAAATAAGTAAATGTTGGAAATCCTGCTGAAGAAATAAATAATTACAATTCATTTTGTTTGGAATAAATGACTGAATGAAAACCTTGGCAAATGAAAATTTGCGTATTGTAAGAAAAAAGCTTTAGGTAGAAATACTGTATGTTTGTTGGTCTTTCATGGGCAGTGTTTTCCTCAGTGAATATACTCTGACAAGAATGCATATTAATTTTTTTTAAATGCTTTGTTAACAGTTGACACAGCAATGCAGTAGATATGTACCCTAATAGGAATCTGTACTATGATATGATTCAATTTAAATTATAAAGCATAACTGTGTTCTGAAAAGCAGGGCTACATCATAGAAAGACTAACTTTTTTTCAGACCCTACTTCCAAACTCACCCTCAACTGATCTCTGCCTACAACATCAGGTAGGCTCTTGCATGTAAGAAAGAGGATTCATTAAGACCCAAATGCATGTTTCAGTTTTGTTTGTGAAAACAGGCCACTGGAAAATTTAAGGAAACATTATAGTTCATCTTAATTGTGGTACTACAAGATTCCAGAATATCATCAGATTAACTCTTGTCTTATATTCCCAAGACTCAGGACCTTCATTATGGAAATGCAACACTATTCTTCCATACAAAATTCAATTATTTAATGCTTTGTTGGTAAAAAAACATCTCATTTGGGTTCTGTTGTGATTTTGAGTCACTGACATGTTGAAAGGGTTTTTGTGGAACAAAAAAGTTCCACAATAGGGTCCAGACCTTCATAAACATGCTTAGAAATGGTCTTACTTCAAACTGCCAGCTCCTGACTGACACATGCAGGCTTCTGCCTTCCCAGGCCCAAAATGGGAAGCTGGCTTTAAAAGTTTAAAAAGACTTTAAATGTTCAAAAATATGTCAAAAATTCCTTTATAGTGATAGAATAACCATAAACATCTAACTTGATGAGACAGCCCAAAAGAAAGTACTGCATATTTATAAATTGATATTTACAGAAAGCAAAACGAAATACAAAGAATAGAAAAATAACAAAGTCGTTTGGAAATAAATGAAACCTATGGCTAACAATACTCATCAGACTCCACCGATTAACTCTTAATGATCCACACATCCAGTTTGTTTATATTATGGTTGCTGCCATTTGTTATGTTTCATCCAGACTATTTCTTTTTTATGTCTTTTTTGTTAATTTTTGACTCTTTTGTTTATGTTAATATTGTTGTACATGTTTACTATTTACATATGTATTTTTCATCAGTATTGTTGTTCACTTACTTTCTATGTATCCATCCATATATTTTCTGTTATGTTCCTTGTGTTTTGTGGTTGATTTCCCAAGAGGCAAGGCCACCTGTTTGTCATCATCAAGGGACTGGCCTCAGGCAAATTCGGAGGAAGGCCACATGTTCATTGAATGCACTTGTTGATGTAGTGAGTTCTAGTGATTATTATGAATTGTATCTTTTTTGTGGATTAACTGGAACTTGAACCCTTGCTTCGTTTTTTAACTCCTTTATGGAAGAGTGTTCCTGGGACTTATTTACCTTGGGTTACCTTGTTATTTTCAGGCAACGTCTGCTATGACTTATTTGTTCTTCAGAACTTTTTGTGCCACAGAGATCATAAATATAATATTTATAATGATTCCATGTTTCCCCTTTTGTGAAAATTTTCCCCTCTAGAGGGAATTTTGTGAAGTATTTTGGGACTCTGTTCTTTTAAAAGCCTAACACTAATTTGATGTGTCTGAAACACAACACCATTTTGTGCATTTTGTTAGATGAGGTTACCAAGCTGTTGTTAGGTAAGTTCAACAGAAAGTGTGCGGTGCGCAACATCATCAAGTCAAAGGTATAAAGGTTAGCTTTTAACCCTTCCTGGTCATCCAAGTTTCAGGATTATTTAAAGAAAAAAATTAGTGTTATTTCATTAGTTTTTCCTGATATTCTGCCTGAGTAAATTCTCATTCACTGACAACCATGATTTTGCTTTTCATTTTGTCATAGTTTACTCATAAAAATAAATAGCATCTGACTCTTTGCATGTCCTTTATTTCACTCAATTTTGATTATGCTTGTTTGAAACTTTTGTTTGACTCTCTACTATGGATCTTAGCACATTTCTCACTTCTGATTTAAATATTATATAACTGTCACCTTGTGCAGTCAGTACACTCTCAAAGTCACTAAGAACTCTTCATTGTGCCATTGCAGCCAAATGCATTTAACCTTGCCATGAGTGGATGTTAATTCCTTACATTTCTCAATACTAATACCTGTGAAATATCAACTGCTTTCAATATAATTTGTGTCTCAATTTTACTCAAGAAGATATTTCAAGTCAAGTGGGACTCATGTTTCTGAGATGAGCTATCTGCAAAATATGCTTAACCCGGTGCTGCCTGCACAGGTAGCCACTGCAGACTATCGCGACTAGGCAGCTAGGACACAAACTGAGGTCTTCACTCCAAACAAATAATGGAAAGCAACCATCATAATAAGTTGAGATAAAAGAGAGAGTAGCAAAGTGTCTTCCTCTGAGGCAGATTCATTTCAGCTGAGCTCTGCTACATATGCATGGTTTGATTTTTATGACTTAATATTAAATCACAAGGCAAACATAGCATATTGTTAAAACAGACATTGAAAAAAGAAAAAATGATTTACTCAGGTTTCTAGAGAACAGGAGACATAGCAAGGATTAAGATTGCTTGATCGTCTGCCTATAGAAAGAAACTTTGGAAAGCTGTAAACAAAGACTTAAGGACAAGTAGAAAGCAACAAGTTGCCCTTGTGGCTCATTTAAGAAAGATGCCAAGGAATTGTGCCAATTGGCTGTATATGCTCCTGGAATGGCTTGGAATATGTTGTCCCTTTAAAGTGTACGTTTTGGAGGTTAAACTGAGAACTTTGTCTTTTCAGAGCTATTAATAAGGCTTCTTAAACATCAGGGGCAATGTTCCAGAACCTGCTGAGAGCTGCCCCAAGCATGTGCCTGTTTTGGACATGATGCTAGGAGAATCTTTAAAAGTCACCCATTGAAGAATTTTTGGGTCAAGAGCTAAAAGAAGCGATAGAATAAGAACTTAAAGACATACTGCATTTGTACAAGTATCGCTTTGTTGAGGCTCCTTTTTGTTTACAGTAGTCTCGATTAGGTATGAACTCTCTTAGGGCTCGTTTATATTTCACGCTCAGAATGCGTATGCACACGCATCATGGCTGCCATGCGTTCCCAGCATTCATTTGATGTGTCCTCTGAGCAAGTCTTCAGAAATTAACGCGACACGTGCACGAGTTGCAGTCCCAGCAAAAAGTTGGAATAAAACTCGGAATGTGATGTCAGAGTCTCTGTTTACTATCTACATGTAACAGAAAGCTGCTTTCAGGATCCTCCATGATCGATGTGCCTGCTTCGATGTTTGATGAATGGTTCAATGTGGTGAAACAAAATGCCAACATACAAATGCATTCTTGATGCTTTTATATTCAAGCATCGCATATTCCCCATCATAAGGACACGACACATTTTTGAAGTCTCACATACCATCTTCTGTGCCATCTTTTGAATGTACAGCGCTGTGTTTGAGCCACAGAGAAAAGGTCGATTTTATGATTAAAGTGGAAATTTCAGCTTAAATCTCGAAATGTCCGCTTTAATCTCGTAGTTTACTTTATCATTAAAGTAGACCGTCGTAAACATCATCTTAAAACGACCCAGTCATTAATCGCTAGTTGCTTCAGGGGCTTCCACCTGAACGGACAGCAGCAATTGCCACACAGAACATATTAAATGTATGATATTCCAACTCTCTGCACATTTAGAATCCTTAGATTTATACTTGATATCATGTTCAATGAAATGCCTTAAAGGTTGTATGTCACATTTTACAGATAAATTGTTAATTTCATTTAAATAATGAATACTGTTAATAATTACACACTTGGGGGTGAAACGGTGGCAAAAGGGTAGCGCTGCTGTCTCGCAGGGAGTCACGTCTCTGGTGTTCCCTGCCTGGAGTTTATGTTTTCCTGCTGGGTTTCCACAGTGTGCTCTGATTTCCTTCCAAAGATATGCAGATTTGGGGATTTGCTGACACTAAAATGACGTTAGTGTATGTGAGTGCTTGTATTCACCTTGTGATGAGCTGATACCCCGTGCAGAGATTGTTTCTGCCTCGTACACAATGCTAGTTGGAATACGCACATTCCTGGATTGATGGAAATAATCATTAAACATCATTTTCAGAGATATTGTGGAATTTAATAGATGTTTCTGGCAATTCACAACACAGTGAAGCCAAACATTTTCTCACCGTGATATCTCGCACTGCCACCTGGTGGAATCTTCCAGATTTACATAAAGTACACTCGCTAGTATGAACAGTAAAACCCTCGCGTAGCAGTAGTGTCCGCTGGAGCATGCGTCACGTCGCATGAAGTATAAATTTGGCTTTATGCTTTTCCTCTAATATGAGCATCATGCTGTTTGAAATATTGCACAGTATTTCCATTGCATTGGACCTATCTGTATGAAATCTGGCACAATTATCTGTGCCACTCATTCCTTGATAATTCACAGTTCACTTCATAGATTGTCCAGCATTATAATTAAATCATAAAAACACTAATAATGTACAGAATATGCAATGTGTTTTCCAAAATAAACATAACAGATTCATAATTTGTGTATCAATTAATTTACATTGTGTATTTTATTTGTTTAGAAAATTCTAATAAATTATAAGGTGCAAGATTAGAGTATGCCAAAACTTTAATAATGGCACCCTGAAAATAACATGCAGTGTTACTTTTGAAACATTTACAGGAGCACTTATAAATGTAATATGTTGATTACAGCAGTATGCATCCTGTTTAAACTGAAATTACGTTACAAGGCTCCAGGGCTCTTACTGAACGTACCCATTTTTTTCTCTGTCATTCTTCCAAAGCATTATTTTCCTTTTTGTGGTCTGCGGAAAGTATAGCAGTAAAACAATCAAACAGCAATTTGTTTTATTTTTTTTTTTCACTTAGTGCCTGACATTTATTGTCTGGTAGCAGGAGGTCAATATCATCAGTTGTATTTTGCAAAAAAAATTAAATAAGTATGTGGATCATCTTGTATAAGAAAATGGTCCACTATACGTAGTAGTGTCAAATGATTAATATCACATGTAAGAATTCTTTCACAATATATTGTTACAGTGCCTATGAAAAGTATTCACCTGCTTGGATGTTTTTGCATTTTATTATTATACAAAATTGAATCACAGTGGCTTTAAGTTGGCTGTTCTGACACTGATCAACAGAAAAAGGCCCCATAAGATCAAAAGGAAAACAGATCTTTTTGCGAAGTGGTCTAAATTAATTACAAATGGAAAACTATTAAAATAATTGATCACATAAATACTCACTCCTTTTAATATGATACACCTATGTCCTTGCTGGTTCAGTCAACTGGTTTTAGAGTCACAAAATTAATTCAATTTACATCACCTGTCTGTAGTTGAGGGGTTTCAATTGACTGTAATATAAATGCACCTATAAGTAAAAGGTCCAATTTATGGTGAGTCAGCTTTGTGGCCTATCCTGCTCAATGAAGACAAAAGGTACACTCGAAGCACCTCTGAAAAGCACAAGTCAGGGAATGAAGACAATAAGTCATTGAATACCTCTGAGCCCAGTTAAATAGATCATTAAGAAACAGAAAGAGCATGACAAAGCAGGAAATCTGCCTATAGCAGGCCATCCACAAAAACTAAGTAATTGTGCAAGAACAAGTCTAGTGAGGGAGGGCCACCAAGAAACCTTTGAGTACTCTGAATATATGGTCGGATCTACCATCAGGGTGATTTGAGTCAACACTCTGGGTCTGTGTTCACAGAGGGGCCTTTGCTTATGAGAGAGAGGGAAGATGCAGGAAAGCTGGAAAAGTCCAAGTTTTCACCAATGGTACAGGCAGTCACAACAATCTGCTATCTAGCACGCACCTTTGATCCTCACAATTCTAAACCTTTCCAATCAGACCTAAATACTGTAAAAAGCTTTAAAGGAAAAATACAAATCCTGGTTGGATGACATATGTGGGGCAAAATCGAAGCAGGTGTCTGATAGGTCTATGTTATGAGACAGTACATTTGATGTTTTCCTGAGCCTCATAAAAGAAAAAGTCTACATAGACAGCCATTCAAAACAGGAGTCAAGTGGCACAATGAAAGCAAAAGACTATTTTGCTGAAAACTATAATAATGATAATGATTTGAAAAAGCCATCAATACTTCAGTTGAGATTAATGAGAGTGACCTTACAGATAATCAGGAGTGTGGATATCATAGCAGATTTATTAGAAATGTAAAATCCAATTCTGCAATGTTACTGACATAAGTGAGACCATAAATACGGCAGACAAAGAGGCCATTTCAGTAGATAAGACGTGCCAAATAATCCTAAACTCTAGCAAAGGCTCCTCTTTTCAGTCTTGTATTTTATTTGGCTCTGAAATGCTCAGTTACATATCACCTTTTTGTCACGAGTGGCATTGGCGAGACCGCCAGTCAATCTCAGGGTGTTCTCTTACACACACCCACTCTCACTCAGAACTATTATAGTATTAATGTAATAATAATGATAATAATTGTACCTTATTAACAAGTCAAAGCTTAATTTTTGCTTTCTGTTAGGAAATGTGTGTAGAATACCCCAGCACAACTACTTTATAATCATAAAATTAACGTTTCCTCTATAAGCTGTAATTCCTATATTTATGGCTTTTTGCCATATCTACATTGTCAAGTTATTGAATGCTTGTCATCAATCAAATTCTGCAAATTCATTAACTGCAGCCAGCTCTTTAACACGTACTAATCACCATAAAATGCAAGCCTTTAGCAGAAACACATAATTTTATGACAAATCTCTGGTTGGGGTTTCTTTGGATAAACTCAAGTTTTTACTTCTGATTTATGTGATGTTAACATAGTACATTAAATGATGTGACTGAGTAAAATTCCGGAAATATTTATGAGGTACGGTAATAGGTTAAATTTGTATGTGCAGTCCATAACTTGTGATTATTTTCAAGAATGTTAAGTGAAATGAGGTAATGAATGGAATTTCATCTGCTGTGTGTGGTGAATTCCATAATAAATGTCAAGGGTAATATTCTTTATAGTCATTGTTAACTACCCATGAGTACAGAGAGATCATACTGTGCATTTTCAAGCTGTCTCCTGGTACATGAATGTTCTGCATGTCAGGTCTGACATTAACTGGTGGGGAGATTTATTCCCAACTTTTTTGTTTCTTAAATTTGTAATTATTTTGAGATATTAGTGGTTGAAGTGCTTGGCATGTTATATTTTTGACAGATACTGTAAATGCAAGCAGGACAAATTTACTTTCTGATGGAATTGAAAACTAAAACGTAAAACGAAAAACATACCTTAAGTATAACAACTGAAAACTGGATAACTGAAATCCTTCATCAGTCCTTATTAATTGGAATGTCAATGGTTTTGGCATGAACTGAAAAGGAAGCGTCATGAATCTGTTTCGTGCTAGTGTGCATCTTTCTTTCCAATTAGTATGCATGTTGCTGATTGTTTTTATTGTTGCTTACATTATTTAACATTATGACAGTGATATCAACAATCTGCCCTTTTGTCACCCTTTGATCAACAAGTGGAGGAAGTAAATAATTTAAAACAAACAGAGGTGGTTTAAAGTGCTACCACATCAACTAGTGGTACTACTTCCACACACCCCCTTCAGGGCTTTTTGAATCAATGCACGTAGGTCTTAGGACAACAGTCTAAAACTTATACCACAGATAAAAGAAAATAGTGTATATCTTTTCTTTATTAGATAAGCAACCCCCTCTAGTGGGCGTCTGCTCTTTATCATTTAAACAACCGATTATTCATTTCAAGTATTTTTTTAAAACGTAGAGCCATGTTTGACATACACTTGAGGGCTGAGGATGCCACTAATCATTCAGATAGGGGTCTAAGTCCATAAAACAATTGTATGGTAACCTTTAAAATGTACTGTGTACGTAGGAACGGATGAGGCAGTGTTGGTGTGGTTAATCAAAAAAGAGACTTTCTTGAAATTAAAGATAAACTCACCAGCTTGAGTATTAGATTAAATGATAAGCTAATTATGCTAGAAATAGGGAATGTTCTTTGGTTTTGTTAATGCACCAGAAGTGTTTCCAAACTTTTATGGACAACCTGTTTTTTGCCACTTTGGATGTCAGGGTTCAGTAGAACCCTAATAATCCATGCACCGATTTACCAAGGTTCCTCATTATCCACCTGCGAACCTGTAAGTGTAATACACTACTTCTTTTCATTCATAAAAGATTTACTGTGAATACTGTACAGAGTGCATAAATACTATACTTTTAATATCGACGGTACCAAGTGAGTGGTTGAGGAGCTGCTGACTGTAGGAGTGACCACTCATTCTTCCCCAACTGCACCCCTCGGCTACTGTTAGTCTGTCACCAGCGTTGACCATGTACACATGGTCTGCTGTTTCATTCACTTAGGATTTTTGTGTTTATACATTTTATAGCGCTGTGGTGAACAGCTAGTGGGAACTGCAAACCTGTGTTCTTTGGCTCAGAGTAAGTGCTTTGGGGCATGAGCTAAATGGAGAGCTCCATCTGTCAGCCACACGCAGTCCATCTCTGACCACTGTGAGCACTGCGCTTTTCTGGTGATATCTCTGCGTAGTGTTTTCTCTACAGCAGTCATCCGTTTTATCCAAGTTTTCAGCTATCCAAGATGGAACTGGTTTACATTACCTTGGATAACTGTCTATAGTCACACGTTAAACACTTTAAAGAGGTCCTTCAGAGGATAACATGAAAGTATATCAAAAATGAGACAGGTAGTCTATCTAAAGCCCGAGAAGCAAGTCTAATTGCATTTTGTATACCTGTACAAGCTCATGTTTTTTAATTTGATTGGTCACAGTAAAAATAATATTATAGTAATATTACTGTTTTGCGCAGCACAGTGGTGCAGTGGTAGAGCTGCTGCCTCACAGTAAGGAGACCTGGGTTCGCTTCCCGAGTCCTCCCTGTGTGGAGTTTGCATGTTCTCCGCGTGTCTGCATGGGTTTCCTCCTACAGTCCAAAGACATGCAGGTTAGGTGCACTGGCAATCGTAAATTGTCCCTAGTGTGTGCTTGTTGTGTGTGTGTGTGTGTGCCCTGCGGTGGGCTGGCACCCTGCCCGGGGTTTGTTTTCTGCCTTGCACCCTGTAGTTAGGATATAGTGGGTTGAATAATGGATGGATGGATAAGAAATGTAATGATTTACTTCATGAGGCAGAAGTACAAAAGTAACAAAAAAAGTATTGACAATTATTTGAAATATTAAAATGTGTCTTTGAGTGTAAACACTTAAAGTCTAAATATTACCAAATGTAATGTAAATCTTTCATTTTTCACCTTTTTTTCACACGGAAACAGTTTCATACCAAGAACTATAAATGCACTCAATCAGTCTCCTTGTAGAACTAAGCTTGCGATACAGTTTGTGACGGACAGCCGGGTCCCATGCCCGGCTGGGACGCCTCTGCTGCATACGTCCCGGGGGAGCCATCATGGACAATGCAGTACCTTCCCCGGGGCGCTTGGGGGCAGTCTCCCTGGCCGTGGATCCCTCCTCAATCTCCCCCGTGGCTCCATGGGACATGGAGTCCACCACAGCAGCCCGGTTGGGAGATGGGGTGGCCGCTAGGGGGTGCTGCGGAGAACCAGCCACCACACTGGACGGTTTATCAGCCCCACCCGGAGGTGCAATTAAGACCAGCTGGTCAGGCACCTGGAATACTTCCGGGTGGGGTATAAAAGGGCGGGAGGAAGAGGACGAGGTTGCCTGGGAGGAGTGGTGGAGGAAGGAAGCGTTTGGTTTGTGTGGGTTTTTGTGCTTGGACTGTGTTGGGCCTGTGGGACACGGGGAAGACGTGTGCCCACGGCTGAAGAAATAAAATAAAAACCCTTGAGTGTGAACACGTGCCTCTGCGTGGTCTGTGCCGGGTCAGGCGCTATATAGCGCCTTATTCACAAGTTATAATATTGCACAACCTGAGCCACTTTATAAAGTGCGTATTTACATATGATGACGATATAATTGTTAAGATGAAATACAGCAAAATATGTTTATTATATTATACAGATAAAACTTTCACTTAATTTACTTAATCTATATTATTAATAAATAAACATGTGAGGATACAGTGTCGCAGCGCTAGTGATCAGCTGGTGCTCCATTTACGGATTGTTCCTGCCTTGCGCTGTATGCTTGAATGGGACTGGCTTGACACTGGAAGGATAGATGGATAGAATAATTAAACATGTACTACAAAGAAATTTCAATGGTCCTTAAAAGTTTTTAAGAATCGCTGTTCTAAGCTTACAGATGGCTTAATGTCTATTACAGAGCTGATTGTGTGGCGTCTGGGTATCTGGAGAAAGAAAAGTAAGGACAGGAATTGGTTAGTACATTTGAAAGAGACAGTACTGCTGCAATAAATTATTTTATTGAAGGTCGCGCGCGCCAAAGCAAGCATCTTGTGTGAGGCAGGAACAATCACTGCACCACCGTGTACACATGTTTAATAACATGCTTTAACTCCTTTCATCATGAAAATGAAATCTTGTATACATCTCAGTATTTTAATTATTCAGAGAGCAGTAATATTACGAATGTAATGGATTCAGTGTCCTTTCGGAGGAAGAGGAAGCCCGGAAGCACGTAGTGATTCACACACATAGAGCACATAGAAGATCAAATACAAAACAAAGCATTTAACGTGCTACTTTAGTTATGATGGGATTTGAGAAACTAGTAAATTAAACAATTTTAAGATTAAGTTTATGATGTTCTACTTTAATGACAAAATAAACTATGTGATTAAAGTGGAAATTTCGAGATTAAAGTTGACATTTCATGCTTTTTCCCCACTGTGTGCTTTTTTTTTATCTGTACCCTAATAAGCTTTCATATGACACTCAGATGGTGGGCTATGACTCGCCTTTTCACTTTGATATCTGACTTCTTTTTTATTTCGGGCACAGTGTGACTTTGTGAACTTGACTTTTCGAGTTTCTCCGAGACTCTATGTCACTCGATCAGCTTCCTTTTGTTGTTTATACCACTGTTCGCTAAAATTCTTCTATTTCCCCCGTGCTTTTGCCATTGCCTTTTCACAGAACGCTGAGCTTAAGGGCTATTTATATTGATTTGCATATTCAAAGAGGTGTAATTCTGGGAGGAGATGGGGTGGGACAGCAGGCGCGTGCACGTGCGTTACTTTTCACGCTGACTGGGATTTATGGAGCGGAAGAACGTGGAAGTTGGTGAATGCACAGATTTATGCATCTGGATTTTTTTGTGCGTAAGCACATTTCCGCTTTTGTGCTTATGTTATGTTATAGTGTGAATTCTACATGCTGCGTTATGCATGAGGCCCCAGGACATGCAGAGGAAGAATAGTACAGAGAGATCAGTTCCACACTATATGCAATCATCATATTCAAATGTTAACAGTTCCCATGCACCCAAGGACCGTCCTTCCTACATTTACAACATGTGTACCTGTTGCAATGTACACACTTTTCTCTATGCTATGGTTCCTATTACATTGAAGGGGCACCTGACACTGACTGAGTTTGCTTTCCTGGGGGAAGCGGAGGTCTTGGAACAGAAAGTTGTCGATGTTGCATCCTTTATCTTTTTCCATCGCCTTTTCTCGTAAGAAGTGACAACGAAGTTCCTCTGCAAGGTGAGCAAAGAACACTCTTCTTTTCTCGGTGGACCCGTGCATGCCTTGTACAGTAGATGTGTGTTGATCACCACCAGGTCAGGCATGTTGTAGCACACAGCAACCGGCCACCCGCGTGCTCCTGCTCACACTGAATAAGGTCACGCCTTCGGGTCCATGATGTCAGCGCAGCACCAGGTAAAAAAAGAAATGTATGTGACATTTTAAAGAAATCATTTTATGACTGAATAGTACCAATCAGAAAACATCATGACAATAATTATTTTGAATTATTATTCGAAAACAAACAGCGTCATATTGGGTGCAAGTTTATGCTGACGCTGCTAGTTAGGGTCAGCTCGGGGTTGGGGGGAGCGTAAATATGACTGAGAGAATAAAACTGAAAAAAAAACTAACTTTTACAAGTACCATTCCTTTCAATATGCTTTTGCTAGAAGGAAAGTTAACTTTGTTGATTTGACCTCGATTCCTTGCTCATGCATGAGTAGCGAAGAGCAAACAGCTTCTAAAATGGCATGTGCAGAGATACCAAAGTGAATGCTTTCTTCGTATTATCGCTGAATCGGACTCTGATTTGTTGGACTCCGATTTTGATGCAAGTGAGCTGGAGACGTAGATCGTGTAGTTGATGCACCTATGGCAACGTTTGCCTGGGAGGACAGACACGATGACAGGAGGTACAAACCATATTGTGTCTCACTGCAACTGCCACACCCACGCACCTATCTCACAAAGACAGCCAGGCAGCCAGACCACCCTACATTCCTGCTTGCCGTCGAGCCGCCCCTCACGGAGCTGCAAACTGCAAGCAGGTGCCGACAGCAGGCACTACTATGAGGGGCCAAACAGGCCCTAAATCATATTTTTTGGGTGTAATCTATTGGTTTATGTGTGAACACTATTGGTTTATGAATATTTACTATCAGTATGCATGCATACTTTTTTGGTTTGCATGTGTGCAATACTTATTTCATTCATATGATCTATGTTATTTCATGGCCGTATATTATCGGTTTGTGCATGAACTATATCTGTTTCTATATGCATACCACTTGTTTGTATATGAACTATATTGATTTATGTGTGTATATCACTGGTTCCAGTACATTTGTTATTGGTTTGTGAGTGAACTGCATCGGTTTTACGCTTGCATGTTATCACTTTGTGTATGAACTATATTGCGTTCTGTGCTGGTCTAACAATGGATTTGTGTATGCATTATATTGATTTCATGCATGTCTTATATTGGTTTCATGTGGGTAACATGTCAGTTTTGCGCTTGAACTGTAGTGGTTGTATATGTGTACTATGTCGCTTTCGCATATATGAAACATATTGGTTATGCGTACGCAACCTATCGCAGCTTTGTGTATGAACTCTATTGGTCCTGCGTGCAAAGTATATTGGTTGTAAACGTGATCTTCAACAGAAATGGGAGTGGCAAGAAACAGGAACTCAAGGTCCGGTAGAGTCATGGAGCGTAAAGAGACGCGGTTAGAAGACGGATCGCTGTTAATACAATGGGGTATTTTCTTTTTCGCACAATACCTTTGCAAAAGGAGTTAACAGAATTTACCTTTGAGTCTATAATGAACAACCAGGCCGTTATCTTATTTGCTCCCAGCTACATGCTCTCTTGCAACCTGAGACTGTACTTTTTCACACAGCTTTTGCAAACCAGTTATTTAGTCTGAAGGCAAATTATTCTACATTTACGACTGACGCCTTTATCCAACATACAACATTTACATTTCTTTAGCCCAGTGCCAACTGCACTGCACAGACAGGTGAAGTGACTTGCTTTTGGTCACACAGGATCAGGACTTGAACCCACAAGTTTAAAAGTGTAAAGTCTTAACTACCATGCCACAATGCTTGCACATCTACAACGTGTATATTAATTGGCATAATATAAACTGGTCCAGGACAGATTCAAGTGATGCATCAGTTTGCAGATTAATGTACACGCTATAGAATATTTGCCTTCCTGCTAACATAGAGGAAGAAGCTGGTTTGTGAATAAGTAGCTAACGGCAAGTATATATGTAGCTAGGAGTGAATAAAAAGCCAGCTGAATGCGTACCTAACTTCAGTCCCATGATCATTTCATTTTCACAAACATACAGTGGCATACAAAAATATTCAATCCCCTTGAAAGTCATCATAATTTTCTGCAAGACAAAAGATTTGTATACATACACATTCTAGATGTGCAAGCATTGGGGCATTGTGGGTCATTGTGGTTAGGGCTTTGCACTTTCAGCCCTGTGTTCGTGGGTTCAAATCCAGATCCTGACACTGTGTGACCATGAGCAAATCACTTCACTTGTCTGTGCAGTGCGGTGCAGGGGTGCTGGGCATAGGAAATGTAACCAGTAGTATCTAAATGTTGCATGTTGGATGAAGGCATCACTCGTAAATGTAGAATATTTTGCCTTAAGAAAAAGTAACTGGTTTGCAAAAGCTGTGTGAAAAAGTACAGTCACAGGTTGCAAGCGAGCATGTAGATGGGAGTGAATAAGAAGATGGCCGAATACATACGTAACGTAAGCCTTGTGTTCATTGCAGACTCAAATGTAAATGCTGTTAAATACAGTAGTAATAATTACCAAAAGTCTTTTCGCAAACGTATTGCGCAGAAAAAAAAATATTGAGCTGTTTTAGCACAGATCTGTCTCCGGTCTCCTTCTCTTCACACTCCATGACTTTCTTTTTTTTTTTTTTTAATTTTTATTTTTTATTAATTTTATTACAATCCATACAAAGCAATCAAGTTTTTACAAAGAGAAAAAATTAAGAACAGATCGATCCCCACCCCTGAGAGAGAGAGCAAGCCAAACGGCGTTAAATTCAAATTTAGGCTTGTAAACATACCTAAATTAATAAATTCTCTGTGCCTTATGAACTTATTTTAAAATATTACTGATTAGATCCTGCCATGTTTTGAAAAAAGTCTGTACGGATCCTCTAACTGAGTATTTGATTTTTTCCAATTTCAAATAATATAACACATCGGTTTCCCACTGACTTAAAAGAGGAGAGTTTGGGTTTTTCCAGTTTATGAGAATAAGTCTACGTGCCAAAAGTGTAGTGAATGCAATCACAATTTGTTTGTCTTTCTCCGCTTTAAACCCATCTGGAAGAACACCAAACACAGCTGTTAATGGGTTTGGAGGGATTGTGAGTCCAAGGCTATCTGAAAGGTAATTAAAAATGTTTGTCCAGAATAATGTTAATTTGGTGCAGGACCAGAACATGTGACCTAGTGAGGCTGGGACTTGGTTGCAACGTTCGCAAGTTGGATCATGCCCTGGGAACATTTTGGAAAGTTTTAGTCGAGACAGATGTGCTCGATATATAATTTTGAGTTGTATGATTGTATGTTTTGCGCATATGGAGCTCGAGTGAATTCTCTGCATTGCTGCTTTCCACTCCTTTTCTGATATATTAATTGAAAGATCTTTTTCCCAGTGTCTTCTCGGATCTTTGAAAGGGAGGGATTGTAAAATGATTTTATATATTGTAGAGATGGAGTCTAAGTCCTTGAGATTGAGCAATATTTTTTCCAGCATGGATGAGGGTGCAAGATGAGGAAAATCTGTAAGGTTTTGTTTAACAAAGTTTCTGACTTGAAGATAGTGAAAGAAATGTGTAGCTGGAATGTTAAATTTGGAATGTAATTGTTCATAGGATGCAAAGACGTTGTCTATATAAAGATCTCTAAGCGAGTTAATTCCAAATTTTTTCCAAATATTAAAAACTGCATATGTTTGTGAAGGTTGAAAGAGGTGGTTCTCTTGCAGGGGTGCCACAGATAGAAGCTTCTCCGTCTTAAAATGCTTTCTACATTGGTTCCAGATTCTAAGTGAGTGGAGCACAATTGGGTTATTAGTGTATTGCAAATAACGTGTGTTTATTGGAGCACAGAGCAAGGAATACAAAGAAGTACTGCAGGATTTTATTTCTATTGCGGACCAAGCCTGTGTATGTTCTTCTATTTGTGTCCAGGTTCTTATCGCCTGTATATTTGCTGCCCAGTAATAAAACTGGAAGTTAGGTAGAGCCATGCCGCCTTCTGCCTTTTGTCTTTGTAAGGTCGCTCTTTTGATGCGTGGATGTTTTGAATTCCAAATAAATGAGGTTATTGTCGAATCTAATTGCCTAAAAAATGATTTATTAATATATATTGGGATGTTTTGAAATAAAAAAAGGAGTTTAGGAAGAATATTCATCTTAACAGTGTTAATTCTTCCAGCTAGTGTGAGATGAAGGGTTGACCATCTATGCAAGTCTTGTTTAATTTTTTCCATGCAAACGGCGAAATTTTGTTGATATAGAGCTTTATGTTTACTTGTGATGTTTACCCCTAGGTATTTAAACTGTTCTGCAATGATAAAAGGTAGGGTATCTAATCTAATATTATATGCTTGAGAGTTCACTGGAAAGAGTACACTTTTATTCAGATTAATTCTGAGACCAGAGATCTTTTGAAATTCTGTGAGTGCTGCTAAGACTGCAGGCACGGAATTTTCTGGGTCTGATATATACAGTACCATGTCATCTGCATATAATGAAATTTTCTGTTCCAGTCCTTCTCTGCAAATGTCACTCCATGACTTTCTACCGGGTGTTTCTTGCACCTCCCATTTCCGCGGAAGATAATGTGAATAATCAATATACTTCACACACAGAACCGATAAAGTTCATACACAAAGTTGTGATAGGGTGCACACGCTTAACCAGTATGTTTCTTACGAGAAACTGACATAGTACAGACATACAACCAATAGAGTTCACATGAAACCAATATATTGCATACAGAAATCCACTGTTAGATCGGCACAGAACACAAGCCAATATTGTTCATATGCAAACCGATAACATGTGAGCGTAAACCGATGCAGTTCACTCACAAACCATTAACAAACGTACTGGAACCAGTGATATACACATGCAAATCAATATAATTCATATGCAAACCAATGCTATGCATACACAAACACACAAACTGATAATATACATACATGAACCAATACAGTTCATATGAATGAAACCAGTATTGCACACATGCAAACCAAATAAGTATGCACACAAACCAATAGTAACCATTTACAAACCAATAGTGTTCACATGTAAACCAGTAGATTACACACAAAAATATATTTTTGGCCTGTATGGCCCCTCATACACAACAGGCAGCAACACATGTTTTATGTTGATTTATGTGTGAAACCATTGCTTTGTGCGCTTTTGAGCCCCTGAAATGAAGGGAGGATAGTGTTAAAAAATGCTTTAGTTGCCTCATATTTTTATGCAATCTTTTTGTTCAACCCACTGAATTAAAGCTGAAAGTCTGCACTTCAACTGCATCTGAGATGTTTCATTTAAAATTCATTGTGGTAATGTACAGAGGCAGCTAAAGGACTTGAGTAAGGGCAGTTCCAAGTCATACCGGGATGTGGCAGAGTGCACTGACTCTTTTTCTCCCTTTCCTGTAGACCATTCATGGGAGATTCCACCTGGCCCTCTTGACATCACTTCCGGGAAGGAGACCTTGCCGGCTCTGGCCCCTGTGATGTTACGTCCGGGCTCGAACCAGTGGCTGAAGACCTTCATGAGCCAAACCCCTTTGATCTCACTTCATGTCTTCCCCTTTAAAAGCCTCCACCTTTTCCCTATTCCCTCAGTTCTGTTTTGGACTGGGTTTTGTGCACATTAGTGCTGTATTTATTTGAACGACTTTGCAGCCAGGAAATCAATTATACGGGTGGCTGCCCCAAACCTTTCTATGACTCTGAGTCGAGTTTGTGACATTGGCGTAGTCGGCAGGATGGAGAAGTCCCGGAAGAGAAGGGGACAAGACCTGCAATGCGCCCAGGTGGGAGCGTAACGGGGCCGGGTTTTCAGGCAGGGAGGGTGCCCCATGGTTCACCGAGACCCGGTACTGGCTCCACTCCCGGCACACTTAACTAGGCCACCTAGTAAGGCCAGGGAGTGTGCGGGAGGGACTCACAGAGTTGGGCTGCTCCAGAGTGGGAAGGCAAAAAGGGCTTATTATGCATTTTCGGAGGAGAGTGCCCGCCTCCCTGTGAGACCAGACCCCCGATTGCCATCTAGGGGTGCCCCAGACTGGCAGGTGAGCAAGATAAGAAACTGGAGGTTGGACCCAGAGCGGGCAATCCTCAGACAAGTATGGTCCTTCTGGGCAATGGTAGGGCAGTGGTTACCAAGTAATAGAGCAGGTAGTCTGCTATCTGCTCCTGAAAGCGCTTCCCCGTGGCTTTACCCAGCTGGTCTGGGGTAAGCAGTTTAAGAACCTGGCAGAGCTCATAGAGCTTCTGGAGACAGAAACGGACGGCCTCTCAATCTGAGGGAGCAGAACCATCCCTTTGTCGAACTCAGCCGGAGTACGTCCCAAGACCTATTCCCCTCCCCCCGTACAACCCAGAGCTTGTGCCGACATCCCCGGAATCACGGGTGCGCAAACTGCTTGGAAGCGAGGAGGAATGCAGGTGAAGGGGGAGAAGGGGGAGGAGGGGTTGGTGTGCTCTGGCTAACCCATTGGCAGCCCCACATACAGGCATGGTGATCGTAAACGGGTACAAGACCACAGCCTTATTTGATTCCGGTAGCAACATTACCATTGTTGCCCACCGGTTTGTGCTGCCATGACAGTGGTTAAGGATCAAGACCAGTATAACCTGTGTCCATGGAGAAATCCGTTGGTACACTCCGCCGCTTGTCTCATCAGTTAGGGAGGATCAGTACAAAAACTAACCATGGCTGTCCTTCTGAATCCACCATACCCGGTGATACTGGGGCGGGACTGGTCTAAAATTAAAAGTGGTGACACACATACCATTCCTGGTGTTAACTTGGGCCTAGTTATAGACGGGGATGAGCCATCTCAAGCTGCCTCCACGCCGTGTAACCAGCCAGCAGAGAGAGACGAAGCGGCCTCCCTGAGTGACGTGGCAACTCCCGGACCGTCACGTGCCGATACGTCATCCACCAGTGCCGAGACAGAACGGGAGGAAACCACGGCCCTTGAGGTTGTCCCAGACCCTCTCTCCCTCATGCGGTTTCATTTTAGAGAGACGCCAGCTTCTTTTAAAAGGGAGCAGTGGAATGACAATTCCCTGAAGTCTGCCAAAAATGCAGTGGTCCTAGTCAATGCCCAGCACACTAACCAGTCGATGCCACAGGGTCCTCACTTTGTGTTAGGCAACGATCTTCTGTATCGTGTAGCAGAGCACAACAGGCAGGAGAGATGGCTACTGCTAATCGCGTGGACCTTCCGGAGGCAGGTCTGCGAGTTAGCACACGCCCACCTCCTAGGTGGCCATTTGGGCACCAAGAAAACCCTGGAGCGGATCAAGCTCCGCTTCTATTGGCCGAGAATCAATGAGGAGGTTTGTCGCTTTTGCACGTCTTGCCCGGAGTGTCAACTGCAAGAAATTCCTAGGAAGGGCTGTGCTCCTCTCATTCCTATATCCCTGATTGATGTTACCTTCCACAGAACTGGGGTCGATTTAGTCGGACTTCTAGAGCACTCAGCCCGAGGACACAAGTACATTTTAGTCCTCATGAATTATGCTACCAAATATCCCGAAGCTGTTCCGTTGCGCTCAGCTACTTCTAAAGCCATCGCACAGGAATTGCTAGGAGTCTTTGTGCGTGTTGGCATTCCTAAAGAAGTCCTAACGGACCAAGGAATGCCCTTTACCTCGGAGACGTTCAAGGAGACTGCCAAGTTACTTAAAATAAAGCATCTAAAGACTGCGGTATATCATCCAAAAACCGACAGTTTGTTAGAGAGGTTCAATCAGACTCTCAAATAAATGCTTTGTAAGGTGGTCAACTAGGATGGAAGGAACTGGGATCAGCTCCTCCCCGTCATCCTTTTTGCCTACTGGGAAGTCCCACAAGCCTCCACAGGGTTCTCCCCTTTTGAATTATTGTATGAGCGACAACCCCAGGGCACATTAGATATCTTAAAAGAAGGATGGGAAGAAGAGGCTCTTCCCTCTACAAACATACTGGAGTATATCGCACAATTACGCTATAGATTTGGTAAGATTCGGCCCCTCCTTAAAAGTCACATGGAAGAGGCCCAAGCAGCATAGGTCCGATATTACGACTGCGGAACATCTCTCCGGGAGTTCTGCCTGGGAAATCGTGTCATGGTCCTAGTACCTACCCTCCCACTCTAAGCTGCCTGCCCATTGGCAAAGCCCCTACGAAGTTAAGGAGAGAAAAGGACTTGTCGACTATTTGGGGAGTCAACCCAATTGTCGGCCGAGGGAGCGGGTTTATCATGTAAATCTGCTGAAACCATGGAAGGACAGGAATCCCAATCCCTCCTCCGGTCAACCCCGCTCACTCTTTGCTCACACGGCTAGCCTTAAAATTAGTGCGGAAGTCCCAGACAACGACAGGAGCTGGAAACAGTTATCCTGTCTGTCCTGGAGGTAGTGAGTGAAAACCCCGGAAGGACCTCTCTGGTTGAACACGACATTGTGACAGAGCTTGGGGTTATAGTCCGAGAACGTCCGTATCGTCTTCCCGAGGCAAAAAGGGCTGAAGTGGAGCTTGAGATCAAACACGTGCTGGAACTAGGTGTAATCGAGGAAAGTCATAGTCCCTGGTCCAGTCCCATTGTATTGGTCGCTAAGCCTGACAGGAGTTGCAGGTTTTGCAATGACTTCCGTCGACTTAATCACGTCTCCCAATTTGATGCTTGTCCAATGCCACGAGTGGACGACCTCCTTGAGAGGCTAGGAAAGGCTCAATATTTGACCACACTGGACATGATAAAGGGGTACTGGCAGGTTCCTTTAACACACTCCGCGAAGGTTAAAACCGTGTTTAGCACCCCTAGCGGACACTGGCAGTATTGTGTCCTTCCATTTGGGTTGCACAGGGCTCCAGCAACCTTCCAGCATCTGGTAGACAAAGTGCTCCAGCCTCATAACTCATGCAGTGCTGCCTACCTAGATGACATGGTCATCTATTCCAGCACATGGATGGAACACCTACAGCAGGTAAAAGCAGTATTGCGGACACTTGGTGAGGCCGGGCTTCGGATTAATCCCAAGAAATATTTCTTTGGATTGAGCTAAGCCAAGTATTTAGGCTACCTGGTGGGTCAGGGTACAATGAAGCCACAGTGCTCCAAAGTAGATGCCATTTTGAAATGGCCCCGTCCGCGAATCAAGCGGCATGTCCAAGCCTTTCTCGTGTTAGCGGGGTACTACCGCTGTTTTATGCCCCGGTTCTCGGAAAGAGCGGTGCCCTTGACTGATTTGACAAAGAAGAGGGCCCCAAACAATGTGGTATAGACTGAAAAGACAGGCGCTGCATTTAGTGACTTAAAGCAGGCCCTTACGTCCGCACCTATTTTGAAAGCACCTAGCTTTTCTTTGCCAGACGGACGCTTTGGACACAGGCCTGGGGGCCATGCTGAGCCAAAGTGTCAATGGTGTCGAACACCCCATCGTGTTCCTCACCCGGAAACTATTGGACCGGGAGACCAGGTATGCGGCGGTGGAGAGAGAGGCTTTGGCGATTAAATGAGCGATTACTCAGCTGAGGTACTACCTGTTGGGCCGGGAATTCATCCTTGTCACGGACTGTGCACCTTTACAGTGGTTGGCTCTACACAAGGAGTCAAATCCGCGGGTCACCAGGTTGTTTCTTGATCTCCAGCCGTACAATTTTTCGCTTGTTCATCGTTGGGGTACTCTTCACGCCAACGCTGATGCTCTTTCTCGGGTTCACAACCTCTTGGTCAGGGTCGCCTGACCCGTTGGGTATGAGCTGGAGGCAGGGCCTTGTCACACACGGGCGCATGGGAGGCAGCTAAAGGGCTTGAGTAAGGGCAGTTCCAAGTCATACCGAGATGTGGCAGAGTGCACTGACTCTTTTTATCCCTTTCCTGTAGACATTTCATGGGAGATTCCACCTGGCCCTCTTGACGTCACTTCTGGGACCGAGCCTATGGAAGGAGACCTTGCCGGCTCCGGCCCCTGTGATGTCATGTCTGGCCTCGAGCCTATGGTTGAAGACCCTCACGAGCCCGACCCCTCTGACCACACCTCCTGTCTTCCTCTTTAAAAGCCTCCACCTTTTCCCTATTCCCCCAGTTCTGTTTTGGACTCGGTTTTGTGCACATCAGTGCTGTATTTATTAGAACGACTTTGCAGCCAGGAAATCAATTATATGGGTGGCTGCCCCAAACCTTGCTATGAATCTGAGTCGAGTTTATGACTATATATATATATATTTATATGCCTGATGGGCACGCCTGGAATTCACACCTACAAGGACAGCTATGTAGTAATTGTGTTTATTTTGTTAAACTGCTTAAGTTTTTGATGAAAATTTTATAATGTTCCTTAGTCACAGAATATTCATGTTTTCATTATCACTTTCATTTGTTTTTATATACAGTTCTAAATGACTTGCGAATTGGTGTCATCATTGTTTGGGCTTGTTGTATCAGTGTTATTCAGGGGGCTGTATTTAAAACTAGTAATTTGCTAAGATGTACTGTAAAATATGGTAATTCTTTGTTTAACAAATTTAGAATGCACTCTGTTCAGATTTTGTGGTCATGACTTACTGACTAGCATTTTCTGACTGTGATATTTGTGTCTTGACTTTGGTTTAACGACCATTATTTATGGTTTTGACTCTGCCTATCTCTTTGATTTATGCGTATTCTTCCCATCCCTTATTCTCTGCTTGCATGGCCTGCAAATTCCAACCCTCTGGCAACTTAGATATGAAGACTTTTGCATACACATTCTGAATGAGTTTGGCTAGTATTTTGGTTTAGGCATTTTTGGTTCAACTGAATTTGTCTCCAGCCATTTTGCTTATCTCTGATCACATTTGTCTCTCTTCTCAGCTGATTGTGGTGCTTAGATTATGTGTTTTTGCCATTAACAGCAGTACAGAACATTATTATGTCAATGACTTGCTCTTATTAAATATGTAATTGTACAAAGCATTGCATCCTAGTTTTGGAATTCTGTCTCTATTAGAAAGTTACTTTGTGCTTAAGAATATTGTAAAGATTTAGTTTATAATCAAAAGTTTGGCTCCTTTAAAGCTTGTTTTAGCTGTGTACATGGCTAATCTGCATGCATAATTAACCATGTGGTGCTGTGTTGCCAGAGCACAGGGTCTAGTGTTATATATCCGGTGACTGTACTCATAATATTCTTTGTACGATCGGCTAGTGTATGCCTCAAATTAAAATACTGCAAGTTTTATTTATTTATTTTACAAGACAAGAAAATCATATTTATCAGATGGATCAGAAGTGGAATTATGATCCATAAATACATTGAAATCCTGAGAAATCAAAGAAGCAGACATCAGAACCATACAACTAAGCAAACTCATATTCATTAAAAGTTTGCAAAGACTTTTTTAGACCTTAAGCCCTTATATTTTACTAACCACAATCTTTAATGTCATTTTGCATGAGGCATTGACTTATAAATGATCATGCTGATGATATCACACTGTGCAACTTCTAGGAATTCACTCCCAGCAACTGTTCAACATGTACCAAAAAATAAATCACAGAATAAAAATGGCAGAATAAAAATACAGTAATAATTAAAAACATAATATCAAGGAATCCATTTATTGAAAAAGAATATCAAAAAAAAAATTCCTCAAGTATTATAGCTTCATAAAGTATAACAATCTTAAAGAAAACATTTGGCCGAGACAGAAAAATGTTATTAAAGCCTGCATAATACCTCTAGCAAGAAGGAATGTATAGGCAATGTTCTCTTTTTAGTTCTTAACATGTGCATTTACAAGCATATTGGCAGAAGACTGTGTATTAAACCCATCTTTAGATCACTCATTATCCACCCTAATTATATTATTTAAAACTGTCTCAACTATTTTACATTAAAAAAAAAATCATAAACTTTAATTTTTAAATAAGTTTTACAACTTGTTTGGAAAACATGTTTGCTTCTCTTCAGTGCTCAGTAGCTCACAAATTGATTACTTCTTTACTGATAATACAGTAATTGCTACATTCGATTATAACCCCAGTTATTTATTCATACTATACATATACCAAAAACTTCAGTATCAAATGCTACTAATTAAACTTGCTTTTGGCAGTTTAATCCATAATTGTTAGCAGATGAATATTTTAGTAAATTTATCCCCACATAATTTGATATTTTTATTGAAAAGTTATTTCAGGAGATACCTGCCAGAATATTCTGGAAAATATTTAAAGTATGTCTGACAGAATGAACCATTTATTATGTTTCACACTAAAATACATTTCAAAGCAAAAGGGCAAAAGAATTAATAACTAACATTTCCAAAATTGATGCTTAGTATGTCCACCATTGGATTCTAAAAAATTGATTGGTTTTGCCAAAGGAATTCGGTGGATTAACCACAAGAGCAACAAACCAACTATTATTTAAATCACATTATTTATATAATATGAAGAAAGAGTTAATACAATGTAATTGAAATATATAAGATGACATTCAGAGTGTTATCCCAGAAACGATGTATTAGGGACAGAAACAAGAAAAATATGCTTTACTTATTGAAAGAAGTTATTTCAAAAAGTAAATTATTGAAATATAATGCACATGATACACTTATTAATCATGTTTAATAACACAAAAATACCTCAGCCTCAGACAATTATAAATGAGCTTGACAAAAAATTAACACTCTCTAAAATGTTGAAAGATCTTAAATCTTCTACAAAGCAGATAAACTGCAGGCTTAGACAGTCAAATAGTGAAAGTTTATACAAAGCTCTCTGTTAAATTATACTATCTATGGTCTTTGAACCCAGAGATGAAAAACACCGAAATAAAAATCTACACAAAACATCATTTACTGCTTTTCCAAAGAAAATGAAAACCTTTAGCAGGAGCACCTGCTAAATTGTTATATTATGAGGCTGCTCAAAGTTCTCTCAAACAGAAAAGAGAAAGCACCTCTTTCTGTTATTTCACAATATCTAAACAGTTTTAATAAATGTGAACAATTACTTATTTACGTTCAAAAACATAAAATATATCTTGGCTGCAACAAAGTTTCCTTTGTGAAGTGTTCTTCACTGCATTATGCAAACTTGGTTCTGAATCCAATATTTCTGCATGGATTAAATGGTTATACTCCTTTTCTGTAGCCCTTCCTAATATTAGAATATTAATGAAAAGTTTAGTTTTTTTAAGTCAGGGAACATTAACTGAAATGGATTAGGTTCAATGCTAGGAAGTACACTGTGGAATGGTACTTCCATATTAGACTATCGGATGAAAGCCACAACGGCAGTAAAAGAAAAACAACAAAAAATAATCATAGCACGGATAATAAATGTATGCTTAATTTTTATTAGATTGTATGCTGCATGATTATCTATGTCAGGCACTGATGAGAAAACGCAGTTAAAAGTTGATAGCAAAAAAAGCTTTATCTGTTAGTATAGACATTCTCAGTGCTGCAGCCACTGTTTTCTTCAGGGGGCCTCATGCATAACGCCATGCGTAGAATTCACACTAAAACATTTCGTACGCACATAAAAATCCAGATGCATAAATCTGTACGTTCGCCAACTTCCACTTTCTTCCAGTACATAAATCCCAGTCATCATGAAAAGTAATGCACGTGCACGCGCCTGTCGCCACTCCCCAACTCCTCGCTAGCGCTGCAACACCGTTTCCTCACATGTTTAATTATTAACTATATCATAGAATATTTAAATGATGTTAAAATTTTATCTGTATAATATAATAAACATATTTTGCTGCATTTCATCTTAAAAATGATATTGTCATATGTAAATATGTGCTTTATAAAGTGGCTCAGGTTGTGCAATATTATAACTGAATTGCAAGTTTACAATAAGGTAATTATACTTATAAGTGCAAACAGTTCTACCAGGAGCACTTGATGGACTGATTGATTGTGTTTATAGTCCTTGGGATGAAACTTTTTCTGAACTGCGAGGTCAGTACAGGAAAGGCTCTGAAGTGTTTGCCTATGAGAGCAGTTCAAATGGGCAGCGTGTGCTAAATGCTGTATAAACTAATAAACAATATGTGGTTAAGTTCAGTGTTTATGTAAAGCTGCGTCAGGGATGTGGATCTAACCACACTGGAACATAAGCAATGCTTTGACACTGGGTGCCACCAGTTTGCAAAACCGAGCATAGAATTTGCGTACGCCAGGGTTTGAGCTACAGTGAAAATGTGCATGGCTTTATGCCAAGTTTAGGTTTTATACATCGCGATTTGAGTATGGAAGCTGGAGTACAAATTTTTGTGCGTACGCACTGTTTATACATGAGGCCCCAGATGCTGTCAGACTGTGAAGAAGTTTGGAGGAAGGAAAGGTCTCGGAGGTGGCCAATTCAAAAAGTCAGAGGGTATAGCAGATTAGCAGCTGTACTGCTCCAGTGTGTTTGGGATCCAATAGTTGTGGGATGTTGTATCATGTTTTATAACTTTAAGATAATATTGTTTTAGTAAAAGAAAACAGTCTATGCACTTTAACTTCCTTTTTAGAAGTTTCAAGAAGCAGAGGTTTCTCAATACTTCTCTGGGCACAATATAACAAAAATCTTTCTGATAGAGCAATAAAGCAATAATAAACACAAAACCCAAGACTGTATAATAAGTAGAAAAACAAGTAATGTAACACAATAATATTAACAATGCAGAAAAGTATTAAAGCTTACATAATATATCTAACTAGAATGATAAGAAATGTCCTTCATCTCCTATTAGCAAATAAAAGTAATCATTTAAAAGTGAGTCTACAACCAAAAAATATTCACCTTTTTCAGTGCATTCCAATTTTTTTCAACAAATCCTCTTTAAAAAAAAAATGTGTGTAATAGAAAAGAGACACAGATTGCTTTGTTAGTCATGGAACCTCTGTACAGGTCATGCTTGTATACTTACTGCCAACAAAGCAGAAATACAGTGGTTCAACAGTTACTTAAAAAATAATCCCACTGCAGGAGACACTTGAAGGTTGATATCTTGCTGTCAATTGCATTTTTTCAAAGTAATCAATATTTACACTTCCATAAGTACCACTATTTAGTATATGTGTAACACATGTGATGTTTGGACTTGTAAGGAGGTTTTAACACTAGGACTGTCACAAATAGCCTAAAACAGCTTCAACATAAAAATAAATAATTTCCTGAAACACAGATTCTTGTTTGCACATATTTTAACCAAAATAGTCAGTTTACATTATCAGTTAAAAAAATGTAGGCTTATACTGTTGATCTGCAAAAAAAAAAAAAAACAGCCTGAATATTTAGTGAAAAGTAAAACACATTTCAATTAGCAGGAAACACAAAATAATAAATGAAGTAGAAACAAATTTTGTGAACATTGTTCATAATCATAGTTCTGTGGTTATGTAAAATGTGTAAACAACAAGTTGCATGTAGGCTTACTGCAAAACAATCCACATCAGAAATCAGCAGTGACTCTTGGCATTTTTTGTCAGTAAATCGTGAATGCTGTTATGTGTGTACCAGATTATTTTCCTTGTCCTTTATTTATATTCCTGTTTTTTGTCTGATTTGGTGTTTTTATATGTTTATTGTAGTTATTTATTTTACATTTCTAATATTTTGTTTGGATTGTCCAGTTTCTATGTGCAAATATTTGTTTATCTATGTGCATTGTATTTTGTGGGTGGGTGTTACTATCTTTTTTCACGGACTGCCCAACCTTGTTTTTTAGTGTTGTTACTTAAGATTACCTTTTATAGGAAACTCTTTTATGTCTCATTTTGCTCTTTTGAGCTTTTCTTTGTTTTTTTGCTATTATTGTAAATAAATCAAATTTTTGCAAAGATTTTGTGCTTGCCTTTTCATCCACAAGCAGGATGTATATGGCCATCCTCACTCTGGTGCTTCTTGGGCTATACATTCTGACCAGTAGTTATATCTTTTTGAATGTTTGAAACCAAAGCCTTTTTGGCCTGGTGAACTGCTGAAGGCCTTCCAGTAATGGAAGATCTCGGGCTGCCCTTGAGCATCCTTGTGAGTGAGCTGCCTTCTTGAGCTGTGTTTTTAATTCATGTCACAGGCTTACCAAAACTGGACAGTTGAAGTCTAGAAAAACATATTCTGGAGAAACTGCATGATGCAATCGTGACAACATGGACCACAATCTCAAAGGAATGTTTCCAACATCTTGTGGAATCCATGCCACAAAGATATGAGGCTGTTAGTGTCCCTAATAATTTGGGAGTGTATATATGTTGTGGTATATTATTCACATTTTTTTTTGCTTCTTGCAGTTCCCTCAGTCTTTTTATTAGAACTTGTGCAAGTACTTAGTAATGTGCTGGCATTCATTATCTTCTTATTTGTACTCCATGGCACCTTGACTCAATGGTTGGCTGTTGTTTATCATATTGCTAAGATCCGGTTTAATAAAAACTAAAATAGGATTCTGTCTGTGTTAGATGTGAATGTTCTTTGTCTTCTCATTTGCATTTATTAGAAAAGGTAAATATGATTAATATGAAATAAACAACAGTTTCGATGCTGTTAATGACTAATTGAAAAACAACTTACTGTTTTTATGTAATTTTATAGTTTTTTACATTTCACTTTATCTTTATTGTGTCTTTTGGGTACACTAAGGGATGTTCTCATTAAAAAGCCTTTTTAAAAAATCTTACATTTCATTTACTTGAAAATCAAACAGAATATGAAACCAGACACAAGGTGAAAATTAAATTCCATTTGATTCAGTTTATTTTTGTATGGTGCTCTTCACTGAGTGCAGGCACAGAGCGCTGTGAAAAATGCAAATATATATTTTATAAATTACTAAATACAGAATTAGTACAAAATAAAGTGACAGATTTGTTTAAATACACAGGACAACAAAGTCGTTTGAAGCTGATCAACATAAATGGAAACCTACAATATCTAGCCAAAATTAAACCAAAATAGACAGTACATAATTCTTCAAAAATTAATACTGTGAAACAACAGTAGAATATTCCTAAATCCACTCATGCATCCATTTACTGATCCCACTTCATCCAGTTTAGAGCTCTAGGCAGGCACTAGCCCTGCCAGCACTAATCACTTCTCCACTGTCCATTTTTCATAAAAGCATAATATACAGTATATGCTAAATAACAGATCAATAGAAATGCTTTTCTCTTTTTTATCATGGGAGGTGGTAAAGTTCAAAAATAGGCACTAGGTCCCTGAGCCTTAAAGAATTTCAAAGGATGCTGTGTTGCGTTAATCAAAATTTAAATCTCATTTGAAATCCACTGAACAAAAATAGACTAAACATAATCTGGCAGCTATAAAGGGTCTGTTGTGGGTGTTAATGCTGTTCTACGCCACACATGGTCAGCAATCTGTAGCAGAAATGTTAACTCAATTTGTCAGTGTTATCTTCATGTCAACAGTTCTGCTTAAATATTTATAATAAGCCTAGTGCTCTCGGAGCTAGCAAATGCAGGATGAATTAGAGAATGCTAACAAGATGGATATTTTTCCAGAAATTGCTTGGCATCCTATACCCTTTATAATGTACAAAAACCTTCTCTGCATTATGTTCATTAGCTGTCTTTAATATGGAAATATTCTTAATTTTGTTTTATAGTTTGCACATTTTTTTCAGGGAAGAACTCAAATGAACTGAACTGTCATAAAGTTATAATATTCTCTAGTAATAGTTGCTTTCTCCTGCTTTATGGAATCTTCAAGCTGTACTTGTTTATGTCACTCTTTCTTATATATTTTTCTGTAGCTTACTCAAGACAATCAAAAACTGCATGCCTTCATATTCTGAAATGTTTCATTCTTCATTGTTATATTGCAGCACATAACAGTGAAAAAGAAATATGCCCATGCATCCATCCAATGCAGTATCAAGATGATCAATTCCAATTGTCATTTCTGAGACTGTTTTGAGATTCAATTAAAATATAATGTCTGCATATAGAGATAACCATGGTGAACAAGACCAGAAATGTAACTATTGGTGCCAGTCAGGATTTGTTGCTAAACACAGCAACTCTTAAAGGCCAACTTGAAAACATTCAGCTGCCTAAGGGACCAAACAAAAAGTATTTATTAATTTAGGTTGATAGTTTGATTCTGTTAGCTCAACCACAGTGAGTGTTAAAGCTTAAAATAAAAGCATACAGTTTGGGTTGTATGGTTTGGAAGAATTCCCCCAATGTGGGGCATCTGGTTGGCCTCACTGCTGGTTTTCTGCTTATTTATTCAATAGTCCACATCTGGGGATGCGGCGAAATCCAATCATCACAAAATAAATTTCAACCTGCTTAAGAAGCAGTTTAGAATTCCTCAAAACCTTCGCAAACACAACACTCCTGAGTTGAATTTAGGTTATATACTAATAATTATTGCATGAGTCACACAACATGTTTATATCAGAACCATTGACCTTCACGTTTCTCACTGCAGATCATTCAATGGCTGATTAATGTGTTCCCTCCACTCAGAGTAATACACAGTACCTCTCTACTTATGGCCACATCACTGCTGCTTATACTGGCTTCAAGAACCTTTTATACTGTCCACATGCCACCCTAGCCATTCATCTTTGCTACATACTGACATCACTGAACCTTTAGGCCACAGACAGCTTCTCTGTGGGCCAAAAATGCATGTTTTTAATCCAAAATAAATATTACTGTATAAGCACTGACATTTACTTTTAACCACAGATGATTTGACTCTGCTTTCAAAATAACAAGTGCTGCCAAATAAGGCACCACTGCACAAATCTTCAGTCAACCTGAGAGCAAGGAAAAATGAACGTAATAACTCAGTATATTATTATGGCAAATCAAATACCACGATAAATTATTTAATATTGTGCATTTTATCAATGTTGTTCTAATGCAAGTAAAAAGTGGAAATGAGATTGAAGAATGATCTGTTAGGCATGCAAGAGCCTATTCCTGCTGCATCAGGAGCAAGGTGGAATGGGATGTGCATTGTAAAGCACACTCATGGTCTCAATCATACATTGAGAGACACCAATAAACGTAACACTGCATTCTTGGGATGTGGGAGGTAAACGGAGTACATATACAAAATACAGGAAGAGGTGTGCATACTCTGCACTGACAGTGGTGGGTTTATAGGCATTGTGAGGCAGTATTAACCACAACGTGAAACGCAGACAGATCTGTCGATGCTCTTTACAATCTACAATTATTTGTCTATCTTATTTATTTTTATTGTTTTTGAGGTTAAGGCTTCATGTAAATGTTCATCTATTCAGAGGTTAATTTTCACCTGGAATGCCATTAATTGCAGTTTTTTATTTTATTCCCCTCTATTATCGACTGGTGTTGTTAAAGCTATATTAGTGGGCTGTATATTAAAATGATTTGATTATGCCAATCAAATTTGGGCAGCTTTCTTTTACTGTACAGTGCTTAACATTCTTGGCTTGTTCATGTCCAGTTTATCAATGTGCTATTTATACATCTGAAGCTTGTTCTCACTAAATAAAATTTTTAATTCAATCTGTTATCAAAGTCAAAACTGTTATGCCAAAATTATAAAAGAAGGGAAAGAATCTAGCTAAGGTCAAAAACTTTTTTCATCAACCCACTAAATTTTGTTTTCCATATTGTAGGATTTACTGAAGGGGCCTGAGTTGCCTCGAAAGCTTGAATATTGTAATCTTTTTAGTTAGCCGATAAAAGTTGTCATTTTGCTTGACTTTTCACTGACATGTCAATAAATTAATATTTAGGATTATTTAGCTTTAGCTTTAAAGAAATGTCAAGTCAATTTTTCTTACCCCACTGACAGATTTTTTCACTAAATAAAAGCAAATAACTCCAATTTTTTCAGTCTTTAAATATGCAGGTTTTGCAGTTAAGAAAGACACAGTTGTAGAACTGTAAGCCTAGAATTAAAAAACCTGTAACACTTTCAAAATTAGTTAGGGAGTAAATCTTGGACAGCACCCACCTGAAGCCTCTGGCTATTTAAAATGTCACGTTTGTGATGTCACATGATACAGTATGACCTCCTCAAACCTCACCCCTGGTAACTACACATAGCATTGCAGCAACCTGAACATAAAATGTCAGCACCCACAATAAAAAAAATCATAATTTCCAAAGCATATAATGAAGATATTAATGAAGTTGGGTATTCACCGCAAAAACAAATTTCTTAGGTTGCAAGCAGTAACATTTTTAATATTAGCAACTTATTACACAGCAACAAATAAACAACACAGGGTGTCATTTTGCTTCACTTCTCAGAGCTTTCTGTTATACTGGTGTCCAAAAGTCACATAGTATAGCACATAATCTGATCACAAAGTAATTTAAACTAGGTACTACAAAGTTATGTTTTTGATGGTGTGAAAGACAAAGTACAAAGACTTGTATAAAGGTTTGGGACACGTCACGTATACTGTAGGTCACTTTGATTCGCTCTTTGTAACACAAAATACATAACAGACTTCAGTAGACATTGATTGAGTGAACCAGGGGGACTTTTATAGCAGACAGACAGGAAATAACATTTGCAATGGAGAAAAGGACTGGAGATGGTGACACAGGAGATAGGCGGAAGTGAAGTCATCAGTGGTGGAGCGGAAATGAAGTGATCCAGTGGCGTCGTATCTTCGAAAGCCGGAAGTGGATTACGTGTTGTGAATGCATGTAACTGTGTTTGAGTTCCAAAAGGTATGTTAATCATCTTCTTTTCTTCTGGAGAAGAACAAAGAGAGGCATAGCATTCCTTGTCCATTCCCTTTGATTGTTATTTTCCCCGCAGTGTTGGGCCCATTGGCTGCCCCCTATTGTGTGTGACAGTAGTTTTTGATCCCAAACATGCCAGTCACTGATATCTTCATTTTCTATGCCTTCTTCTGCCTTTTTCTTTTACTTACAGCTTAGATCCATCCTTAAAGCATGGGTTTTCAAATTCATGAGCTCTTTCAAAATCACTACCAACATAATTCCTCACCATCTCATTCCTGCACCACTTCCCATCAAAGACTGCATTCTGCCTTTCACCTGATGCTACTGGGCTAGTACTTACAGTACCAATCTATGCCGACAGATAGACAAAGCTAGAATAGAAAATAGGTTAAGACATGGTGGATGAAAGGAGGAATGTAGTAAACATATTAAACAAGAAGTCAAATACAAGTCAAGTGGAGTATTATCTCTGCATACAATAACTTTCTATTTATAATAGATTTTATTACATTGGGTATATTACATTATACCCAAAGACTGTAGGGACATACTGAAATTATTAATCTTTGTAAGTACCATTGCATATCAAAGCCACAGTAAGAGAAAAATATTATGTGAAAAGTAAGTTGCATAGCATCTTATTAGTGATAGTAGCAGTTATTTATGATAAAACCTTTGTATTAAATCCAAAGCAACCAGCAAAACAAATTACCACACTTCAACAAAAAACACAAATGTCAGTATAACTGACTGTGCTCTGTTGACTTAACTGGCAGGTAAACCTTCTCTAGCAATCTGAGAAAGGGTTGTACAAGACCCTGAACAGGCTGATGCATGTTCCACAAGTTACTTATTTATTTTTATAATGGATACAGATTGTGGTTTGCTGCATTTTATTGTAAACTGCCTTTAGGCAAGTGTGTGGCCTTGTGGTTAAATAAAATAGGATGTATGCCAAGTGTCTACCAATTTAATTCCCACCCCAACCACAAGTTCTCTGTGCAAACACCAGTGTGCAATTCACACCCAAGAATCATCTACTGAAAACTGGGCCTTAATGTTTCAATCTCCTACTCTAAAATGTTTAATAATTGTTATAATGCACTAATGTTAAAAACTTGGATTACCCAGCAATGTTCATATTTTTGAGAGAAATTACAGGTGTTTTCCCCACATTAGGCAACCCTTGTTATGACAAAGCAAAAACAGGATTTTAGAAATTTTTCGCAAATTTATTAAAAACAAAAACACGAAATAACACATTGACACAAGTATTCAGACCCATAACACTTAAAATGTGGCTCAGGTGCATCTCATTCTATTGATCGTCACTCAGATATGTCTACACCTTGTTTGTAGTCCACTGTGGTCAATTCACTTGATTGTGCATGATTAGATTACACACACTTGCCTATAGAAGGACTCTCAGGTATGTATTAGAGCAAAAAGCAAGTCATCAGGTCAATGGAACTGTCTGCAGAGCTTAGAGACAGGATTGTGTTGAGGCATAGATCTGTGAAAAAAAGGCTCCCAAGGTTCCCAAAGGTACAGTTGCCTTCATAAATCTTGAATACATGATGTTTGGAACAGCAGTGGTTGTTTCTAGAGCTGGACATCCAGCAAAATATAGCAATAGTAGGAGAACAGCCTTGGAAAAAAACGTGGTAACCAAGAGCCATGTGATCACTCTGGTAGAGCTCCAGAGAACCTGTCTGGAAATAGGACAATTTTTCAGAAGGACAACCATAACTGCAACACTCCACTGATATGGAACTTTCTGACAAAGTGGCCAGACAGATGCCTCTCCTCAGTAAAAGACACATAGGAGCCCACTTGTAGATTGTAAAAAAAAGATACATTAAAGACACACAGACCATGAGAAACAAGATTCTTTAGTTTGATGAATACAAGATTAGCGTCATGTGTAGAGGGAACCAGGCACCGCTTATAACCTGTGCAATCCCATTCAAAAGGTAAAGCATAATGGTGGCAGTATTGTGCTGTGGGGATGTTCTTCAGTGGCTGGGACTTCGAGACTAGACAGGGTTGAAGACAAGCTGAATGGAGCAAAGTACAGAGATATCCTTAATGAAAACAATACAGTACATTACAACTTACTTTTGTATAGGCCTCTTCACTGAGTGCAGGCACAGAGCTCTATGAACCAATTCTCAAGTAAAATGTAAGTACAGATTATACTAATTACTAAATACAGAATTAGTATGTGTAACTCCCTCTCTGAGTTGATGGCATTTATCTCCATTCTTTTCACAAGAGCAGTGATGACCACAGTTGGTGCTGTGCTTGATGCCTGCTCAGAATTATTTGTTGTACCGGCAATCAAAGATACGATGTCCCGTGACCACCGTCAGACTACCATGCGCCATTTGCGCTTTGACAACAAAGACACCCGTGCAGAACATGTGAAAAATGACAGATTTGCTGCGATTTCGGACATCTGGCAATGTTTTGTTGAAAACTGTGTTTTGAGTTACAACCCAGGGCAAAGACTTTCCAAGTTTGTGGTCATAAAGCTTATGGAGCCGTTTCTGGACAAACAACAGACATCTTCTTCACAGTGCTTTCACTGGCTAATAGACTGCTGCACCATGACACAACTCTGCTTGGCACCATAAGTAAAATGATTGATTTGATTTTGGATTCTCCTGAAATTTCAAAAACCTCAAGTCTGATACTGATAGTCTACAAATGTTTCACAATATCCCTCATTCAATTCCTGTGTCTTTAAACACCTGTTCCTTACTAACTCAAAGAAGGTAGCAGGCAAACTTTCCTGTTAGTAAAAGTCCAGAAGATGCCTTGCCAGATGAGGGAGTTTCAGAGTTCCTAGAGACCATGCCATTTTCAGAAGTTCCAGAGTTTCCAAAGACCTCTTCAAATAAGGATGCTCCAGAGTCACTGCCATATGGTAGATGTTCTGGAGACTCCAGTGGCATGCCAGAGGTCTGAATTCCAGAGGCTTAGGTCTGTTTACCTGGGGACCCAGGTGACCACATCAAAACATTTTTTCACTGTATGCATACAAGTAAGAGCCAGGTATGTTTGAACAATCAAAAATTATGAAAATAATTAAAACTGCAAATTTAGAAGAAAATTATTTGGTAAGTGAACAATCATATTAATAATAGCAATGTCACAAATTGAGCCAGTTAAACTTAATTGAATTCAATAACAATATAAAACATTTTTAAAAGGAGAAGGCGACTCCAATGACTTCTTATGAGAAGAACTCCTTCTTAGATAACATCTTGAATGTACTTAAGTTCAAGTATTGACTTTGAAAAGGTGATTCACAATCTAATGTAAAGAATCCTACTAGATTAACTTTTTAGATACTTTTGAGGATTTTCAAGAGCTGGATTACCCACCCCTCTCTGTTTCAGATTTAAGAGGTTTAATTCACTTAGCCTGCTTGAGTTGGCCTTGTTTTCATTCAGTTCAGGGAGTGCTTGATTTCTTTTCTGTGCGTGTTTTTGTAGAGTGTTAATCATATCACATTACACTGCAGATGTTATCTAATAAGTCCATTATTAACTTAAAATAATATGCAATTATATAAAAGATCACATGATGATAGTAGATATTGACCGTGCCAGAAGTGCAAACATATACAAGCTGGTACTGTCTGCTTTTGATGGCTTATTGTTCCTCTTTCTGAATTGTTGCAAATTTTACCCAATTTTTTAAACTAGTTCCCCCTTGGAGTTTTGAATGCAAAAATATACATATATGTATTTCATCAAAAAGAGATTTGGGGGTCCTCTATGAACTTTCAATTGGGATCATATTCATACATTTGGTAGGGGGGCTGAGTGTGGTTCACCTTGAAGGTCAGAAAAATTTTCTACCGGTACACATCCAATTGCTGGCGGTATACTGCAGTGAAAAATGGAATGCTGGAGTATGATGGTGTACTGGAATATATAAAAAAATACATCTGACAACCTATTAAATGTTTTGTTTTTTTGTCAACTTTCAGACCTTTCTAGACATTATTTTTGACAGAGGTATTTACAGGCAGCATAAAAATAAAAAAAAAGAATAAATATTACAAACAGAGTCTGATGAATGGCCAGCATTTAACATGTAAAAATATGTCAAGCTGGGTAAACTTCAGTTTTTTCAAAACGTTTTTCCTTAGTGGTCATTTTTGGTGATTGCCAAAGCAGCAATCATTAGAGTGTTACACTACAGCCAAGGTTGTTGAACTGTCCAAAATTTATTTTTAATCCTTTTTAATCATTTTTGTTGTTTTTTAAATGTAATTTTTCATATTGTATTGTTACTTCTGTTTTGATTTTTGTCCTTTTTGTGTTTTGATAGTCTGTTTATTAATTATTGTGTAAAATGTTATATTTACATTGCATGTATTAATCTGCTTTGTTATGTTTGTCTGCCATGTCTCCTGTATGTTGAGCCCAAAAGAGGCAGGGCCACCAGATGATGTAGCTGAGGGAGGGGACTGCCCCAGCCATATAAATGGAAAGCTGCTGGCCTGGCAGCATTGTTTCTTTTACAATTCTGCATTCCGCTTGTTATTTGTATTTTTTTTGGATTTACTGACTCTTGTTTTGTCCTAAGGTACTGCAGTTTAACTCTGTTTTTGGACTGGTTTAAGTAATGCTTTTGCTTTTTAGAAAAAAAAACACAATTTTTGTATTTTGTTCTGCCTTGCCTTTTGGTCAGTCATTTTGAATCCTTTAAGAAATTGATAAACATTAAAGGAACTTTCCTTGTTTTCATTTAGTCAGAGGTTTTTATGATTTTTCTCACTTAATCTTTAATATCGCCTGCTCCTAACCTCCTCCTCCTCTTTGATTATCTGTGGACATTTTGGAATTTTTGAACTTGCATTCATTCATCCATTTTCCTAACTAACTCATCTAGGGCAGGGGCAGAGAGAAGATGGGGCATATTGCAACAAGCACAGGGCATAAGGCCAGAACAGTCTCTGGTCAGGGCATCAGCCCATTGCAGGGTAAACGCACAAACGTACACACCAAACACTAGGGCCAATTTTGCAATGCTAATTCATCCAACCTAAATGTCTTTGGACTGTTAGTGGTAAGCAAAGTACCTGGAAGAAACCTACGTGGACGTGAAGAACTTGAGAACTACATGCAGGGAGCACGTGGGGCATGAACCCTGTTCTCCGTGTTGTGAGGAAGAAGCACCAACATGCCACTCTTATATGAACTGTAAATGGTTTATCCCTGTTTTTGGGCCTAGGCAGGAAATTTGGGGAGAGGCTGTCTGAGGTGTAGTCTGTCTCTGAGGTTTAGACTAGTGAGGTGCTTATCTGGCTTTTGTGTTATTTTAAGACCTAATCTCCCTTTTTGACATTTTGTTTTACAGGATCACATCACAGATTATACACAAAATAAGCAGATATTAAAATAATGAACAAACAATCAAATAAAATACACATTCTTGGGTTTAAAGTTAATGAAGCAGAGAGTAGCTTCTTGTGCATGTGCTGTATTAGTTTTCAAGCCTGAGTCTCACTGACCTGTTTGTGACTGGCAAAACACCTCCGTTCTTTTAGCACAATGCTCTTCTGCTTTTTTGGTGTTTCATCTGTTCTTCTGATTTCAATATCTGAACTGTAATTGTGGGCTTTTAAAAATTATGTGACAAGTTTGTTACTTTTTGTAATCAAGTTTTACCTAGTCAACAAAAATAGAAATGAAGCAAAAATACTAGCTCAAGTTTTCCCAGAAAATCTATGATCTATATGTGTTCATCTTGTCACGCTTGGATCACAGATTTGCACAGAGACACAGGTGGTTGTAGAAAACAGGAATTTTATTTAAACACTGCAAACAAACATTTGTTTATTTTTTTAAAAGCTTAAACGTGCTCCATGACAAGTCAGAGATGACAGTTCCGCTAGGAGCAGAGAATGTCAGAGAGAGAGAGAAAGAGAGATAAAAGCAAACAATCAATTCCAAAACTGACAGGCGCTGCACAAGGCTTTTAAGTCGGTGGAGTACCGTGCGAGGTTTGTATTACGCGTTATAGTGCAAGGATAAGGAGCAATGTGAGGGTAGTCTGTGTTTCAGGGGTTGT
>JANRMT010062822.1:26519318-26593486 GCA_026402145.1 Polypterus bichir lapradei | reverse complement strand
AGGGGCGTCTGTATCTTCTTGGGGTGCGATCAGCCCTCCAGCTCACAATATTTATTCTTTAAAACATTTGAAGTCTGTCTCATAAGAAGCAGTCTTTCAAAATGAAAATCTGAATGGTGATTCCCTGAATGTTGAAGACTTCCATAACTGAAAGTTCTTTCAACAAGAGTGCTAGAGGAGACAGGTGTATTGTATCATAAATAGACATGCATACTTCTTGAAAAATTGATAGAAATTCCATGCTGGTTGTAGTATTCACATTACATAGGATTATGAAGTGTATACCTCACCGATTTCAGTAGCAGTGGTGGCCCTGAATATGCCTACAAATAGCGGCAGCTTTTTGTGCTGTACTGTGGAATCAATCCAATAGGTAGTAATTCCTAAAAAAAACTTTTATTGTGCATAACCCTAATGTGTTCAGTAGAAAAAATAAACTGCATCTCCCCAAAAGTAATTTTTAGTTCACATTAAACTTTGTTATAAGCATCATAAAGATACTTTACGAATGTTCTTTTTCATTGTTTTTGTTTTTTCTCAAGCACATGCATCAAGGAAGCGGTAACTGAAAGCAGGTGTGATGCTACAGTAGCTATGGACTGCAAGTCCTTCACAATTTATAAAGCAATAAGGTTTTGTAACAGAAGCTGCAAGTGCAGACTTGCTTTGAGCAGTGTTTGGTGACTGATTACAGAATATTATAGGAAAAGAGTAGTGACTGCTTGGTACTGTTGCTAATACGCTGGAAAAATGAAATCAATGTGCATTTTAAGTAGTTTGCTAAACAGGTAATATTATTACTTTTCAGATCAAGGAAACTGTATTTTTTTCATCTTTTATTGAATTTATTAAAAGCATGTAATGTTCCATACAATCAAGTCAAACTTAACAAAACTAAATTCTTTCTCAAAGGTGGGGGTTGAATTGAGAGGAAGGCCAACAGCCAGAGTAAAATTTTGAGAGTTGTAAAGAGGGAAAGAAGTCCTTCTCCCCAATATAAATGTTTATTCTAAAATGTTATTGATTAGATCCTGCCAGGTTTTAAAAAAGTTTTGAACAGATCCTCTAAGTGAGAATTTGATTGTTTCCAATTTCAAGTAGTAGATAACATCAGTTACCCACTGACTTAAAAGAGGTGGGCTAGGATTCTTCCATTTGAGCTGTAATGTTATTACTTATTTTTCAGAAATGATATGTTGTGTTATTCCTGACACAAATTTAAGATTTTTACATAATGTATTATATTATTAAAGCATTACAGTACTCCAAAATTTGCATACAACTATAATCTAATCAAATTATATATGTTGACGGAAAATTAGAATAGAAAAGGAATGACAGGCAAGAAGGGAAAAACATGCATTAAAGTGAAAGATGTTCTTAAAATGTAATCATTGATCTAAGTAACAGGCTAGAAGTACATTGTGGTGTTTGAAAGGAGTCCTGATTACAGTTAAGTAAGTTGATAAGAAAAGGTGGTGATTATATAGTAGATATGAGATCAGTGACACATGGTACTGGATTTAAAATATTGGAAGGAAAAAAACACTTATTGTGGAATTAGGAAAGTGTAATGTGAATATTCTTTCACAGCTATGCCTTGTGCAATTTTTTTTTTCATACTGCTGTTTCTGATGCCCATCACAAATGAACTGTTTTTGAGAAAGAGATTGTGAGGTAGCACTTTAAACGACATGTTTTCATTCAACAACTGTGCAGGCTTCTCCCATCATGAAAATCTGCAGTGAGAATCTGCAAACCTATTTATGATTTTCTGTATAAAAATGAAAAGAAATAAGCTTTGTACTTCAACTCACTAAAACAGAAACATTCTGTAATCATTATGCAATCACAATTGAAGATTTAAGAGGTTTTAGTGTGTGTTTTTGCACTGTTTACATCATGTTGTCCTTTTTCCAGCTTGTTTGGGGCTTTTTTTAAGTTTTTATTCTTTATTTTCTGTGTTTGAGGATTAGTTGCATCATATGTAGACAGCATGCCACAGATGACATCTGGATTGACTTCAGTGGGAATGGGAAGAAAACCAAAATCTAATAAACCCTACCGCAAAGAAAAAAGCAATTAATTAGGCAAAGGAAAGGGGATCATTGATTAAAAAAATAAATACAATTGAAGAGAAAAGAGGGGAATAGACCAAATAAACCAAAACCACAATGTGAATCAAAAATCAGATTAAAAAATTACTAACAATCTTAATTATTAAACTCTTATGACTGCCAAGCACTGAAGGGCAATTAACTAATTTAGGTTATGCCAGTTTAGGCTTTGGCCAAAATTTCCCATAGTAGAAGTGATGCCCAAGGTGAAACCCTGAGCTGAATCATGAAGAAAAAAAAACAAAAAAACTTGTCTGATATACCTTTCTACTGCTGGCATGTCTTTAAACTCTGGTCTGACACATCCTCCAGAACCTGGGTGTCTGTTAAACATACCTAAGCCTCTGGAATGTGAATCTCTTGTATGCCTGTTGGAACCTTTAGAACATGTGAAACAAGTTGTGAATCTGGCAGGGTCTCTTGAATCCCCAGAAAGGCCTGATGTGATGAGGCCTCTGGTAACTCTGAAACATTCAAAGGTGACAGAGCCTCTTAGAAGTCTGAAAACCCCTAATCTATCAAAGCGCCTGCAGGAGTTTTATTAACGGGAGTACTTGCCTGCTACTTGTCCTTTACAGTTACTACAGAATAAGTGTTTAAAATTATAGAAATTTAAGAAGAGGTATAATTAAACATTTGTATTCTAACCATACCAGACTTTGAGGGATTTGAAATTTCAGGAGAAGCTACTACAAAATTAAATTAGGCTTTTGAAATGCTAGATATAACTGACTTATTTCACTCTTGAATATCTTTAATTAATTATTATAATCAAGAGTAAATTATGGCTGGTGAATTTTTCTTTTAAATCCCGTATCTCTGGAACAGCCCATCTAGTGGACCCCATATGTATTTGACCTGCAACAGGCACCATTTTTAAAAATCAACTATTCACAATGGTAGCTTAAAAGTGAGTTTTGTTTTTGGGAAAAGAAAGAAAAAGGTGAAGAAATGTGGTTGTTTTGGTTTTAATATCAGGGACCTGATATTAGTGGAATGAGTAGGAGTCCCAGGAAAGCTCAAGTTTAGGGTTTCTTATTTTCATCTTATTTCCCTAAATCAACACTTTCTTGCCAAGTTTAGTTCATGCAAAGCTTTTTATTTATTTCTGAAAGGTGGCTCTTCTGTCCTATTAAGCCAACCATTTCAAACTGAAGTAGAAGTATACACTACTGTATGTTGTTTCTCCTGCTTAGTAGGAACTCATTTAGATATTTCTAGTCAACTCCCAGGCAGCTGTTTTGTGTCTGTACAGTCATTTCTACAATAAATCAGGAAATGTTTGGTGTTGTTTTAGCCAACCAAACCCAAAATGGTTATATCTGTAGTCTGCACAGAATGAAACATTCAATCTTAGTGGCAGCTGCCTTGTTTCTGCCTTTAGTCTACACAGTTTGCTTTCTAACCTAAGCAGTGGCTGCCATATTTCTGCCTCAGACTTGCAGTTGGCTGAATCACCATTTATGTGCTTCTACTTGTATATGTAGCTGGCCAACACATAAATAGGCAGCAACTGCCATATCCCATCAGTGCAATCTGTCCACTCATCCTAAGAGCTAATTGTCTTTCTTCTGTGCGGGCTGTTGCCCATGTAGTGACTTATTAGCTAAAATGGCTTTCTAGTTTGTTGAACCTGCCATTCTGAAAGAAGGGTATAGAGTATAGGTTATTGGTTCTGATCCTACATTGCCTCCTTGTTATAAATGCTGTTTCCTTTCCATGTAACTCAGACTAAGTCAATGTGCATCTGCAAAGGTAAAAAAGGTTAAAGTTTGATAGGGACAGAAAGTAACAGACTAAATATTTTGGCTGTATGGCCTTCATCAGGTATGTAACTGAAGGGAAAACTGTCCCTGTGTTGTTGTTGAACTCATATTAACTCTCATTAAAGTAGCAGTTTCAATCCACTTTAATAATTCCTTTCATAATTTAAAAAAATCTAATAATGACAACTATTATTCTCCATTTTCTTGAAATGAGAAGGTACAGCTTCTTTAATCTTTCCTCATATCTCATACCTTTAACTGCTGAAATCAGCCTAATTGCATTTCTTTGGACTTTTTCTAGTGTTGCTACGTCCTTTTTGGAATCATTTGTGTGAAATGAAAGTTTACTTTCCATTTGCATCAATGCCTAGCATATCACTTGTTTAAATTCTGGTAAAGATTTTTCAACAATTGAGAACATGTATACTGCCCTTTGCTGTAGAAAGGCTGACAACATCATCAAGGTCAGATGGAAGGAGAGCACTTTGATCAGGGACATCCCAGAAAGAAAAAGAGAAAGACATATGAACAGAGTGCAGTAACTTCATACTGACATGGACAGAAACTACTTGCAGATGGTGTAGCAGCCGGTGTAATTTATGATACTTGTAAAGGTTAGCTTTGGTTTTTTTTAATTCAGTTTTATTCTGTCAGTCGCGTTCACGATCCCAACTCCCCGACCCGCATTTGACATCTGCTGTTTTTACACAGACGCGCTATAACAGATGTAAACTCAAATCATGACAACGGTTCTACATCGGATCAAAAATGCACTTTTGCCATCGCTGTACTTTGTATATGTACATGGGAAGCTCTGCACTCTACTTGTGACTTTACACTGTGGGAAGTAAGTAAATAATGGCTTTTATGTAAGTAACATATAAATTTTAATGTTTTGGGCACATGCACCGTCCTTAGCAATAAACAAAGCTAACCTTTACGAGTATCATAAATTACACCGGCTGTTACAGACTGTAATGAAATGTATGTTTTTATTCTAAAATAGTAAGAATACGAGCAGCTCACTTCTCAAAACAGACTCATCCGGGATCGAAACCGTGAAGCCTTGATTACCAGTCAACAGTTGATACCATTGTGCCACCGAATCGTAGCAAATGCGTGTCAATGTCGCACCCTAACGCGTGTTGTTTTTCTGCAGTTATATTTTTGAATAAAAATGCACTTGTTCTGTTATATTTGTACCTTTTGTCAAAGTGTTTCTTTGATATTTAGAATTCAGGCTTCATACATTATACATTTCATGTCTACATTTTGTCAATTATTACTAAAACATGATAAATGTTTCTGTTTTAACAATGTGTTTACATAGACTGATGTAGACACGGAACACACATGAAATGCAAGTGTTTCAAATAACAATATAGTATTTATAAAAGGTGTCATTTTGCTTGACTTCTCACTCTATACAACTCTAAGCACCTGACATGCAGGTAAACAGACTTGACCTGAGAAAACTGTTTGCCGAGTGGGGGATGTGATAGCAGGCTGCTTGCTGTTTGCTACTTATCAACACATTTAAAGGACAAAAGACGCTGACGAGAGGTGCGAAGCGTTTTACGGTGGGACGGATCTATGAGTTTTTTCGTAGGCTCTGGTAATTGTAGTGTTAAAGTAAACCCACAAATTCTCAATTGGATTGAGATCTGGACTCTGATTTGACCACTCTAGGCCATTCCTGTGCAGCTTTGTCTTTATGCTTGAGAACCATTGTGTTGCTGTCAAACAAATTTTATCCCAAGGCACAAGGTTTTTGCAGACTGCAGCAGGTTTTCCTCCATAATTTCTCTATATTTTGCTGCATTCATTTTACCCTATACCCTCACAAGCTATTCATGAGCTTGCTGAAGTAAAACACCTCTGCAGTATCATGCTGCCACCATCATGCTTCATGGTGGGGATGGTGTGTTTTTGATAATGGCCAAAGAACCTTCTTGTAGCTGACTTCATAGTCTCCCATGTGCCTTCTGGCAAAATTTAGCTGAGCTGTCATGAGGTTTTTTAACAGTGGCATTCTCTTTGCCTCTTTCCCATAAAACTACAACTGGTGAAGCATCTGGGCACAGTCTCTCCAGTCTCAGCTTCTGTAGCTTGATTCTTTCAATTTTCATAGGTTACTTGGAGGCCTCCCACACATCTTAATCTTCTTGAACATTAACTCAGTTTTTTTTGATGGCCTCCTCTAGGCATATTTTCATCTGTGCCATATTTTTTCTATTTCTTAATGATTGATTTAACTGGACCCCCAGGGATACTCTTTGACTTGAATATGTTCTTGTGTCCATCCCTCAAGTTGTGCCTTTTCACAGAGTTTCTTGGAGTGCAAGTTAGACTGTCAAGTTAAGGTGCATTTAGACTACAATCAGTGGAAGCCTCTTAACTACAGACAATTGATCTTCATTGAAATTTTGTGATTTCTATAACCAATTCACTGCACCAGAGATGATTTTGGTGTGTCATTTTACAAGGGGGTGAATACTTATGTGATCAATTATTTTGTGTTTTATATCTGTAATTAATTTTGACAGAGGTCTGCTTTCACTTTGACATTAAAGACTCTTGTTCACGTCCTGTGTCTGTGGAGTGGAGTTAGTATTGTTCTCCCCGTGTCCACTTGGGTTTCCTCTTGGTGCTCTGGTTTACTCCTACTGTCCAAAGACAGGCAGATTAAATGAATTGACAATGCTAAATTAGCCCTAATGCATGTTCAGAGTGAATGGGTGAACTGCAGCTCTACCAACACTTTGGTCAGCTCTGTACTTCATCTGATAACAAAGGAGTAAATAGGAGATAAGCTGACACCTCTGCAGAGACTCCTTCAGTCAAAAAGGTGCCCACATGGACATTCATTTCAAGAGTTTAACCAAAAACTGAACTCAGACTGGATAGCATTACATACAAACAAGAGCACACTTTGAGATCTCAAGATGCTGACCTACTTAATAGTCCAAGGAATAATAAAATAGCAGTGGAAGGCTGAGCTTATAGTTACAGGGCCCCAAAGCTGTGGAATGATCTAGATACCCCTTCAATCTTAATTTTTAAATCCAGGCTGAATTTGCTACTTTAGCATAGTATACCCTGACTATAGCTACTGATTAGCTGTGCATACTGCATCTATGTTTGATAGTCATTTGCACGGAAATATAAGTAATACAATATTTTTAAACAGTTACTAACTCTCCTCTGTTCTGTTTCTCTTTTTGGTGTCTAGATCTGGCACTTGGTTGGAACCACTGGACAGAAAGATTATCTTTGCAGATTGATGACTCAACTCTAGAAAACCCAGGGGAGTATAGGTGGCAAGGTGGTCGTCTCCAGGAATGTGACTTTCTTTTTTACAATTTTAATCTCCAGTGTTGTCAACTGATCTTAGTTTATCAATTAATTATTGGACATATACTGTTGGTTTCCATTTGTGTTTAATCAGTTTCTACCTTGTTCTCTGTTTGCTTTAACAAATCTGTATTTTTATGTGTACAAGTTCTTTATACAGTAATTAGTAATAATAATCTATACTTGTATTTTGATGGAGAACTGGTTACAGCACTCTGCATCTCCACTCATTAAAGAGCGCTGTACAAAAAATAAGGTGTATTAGACAAAATAAGGCACTGAATCTGTAAATGGACTTTGATCCAATGACCAGAGGTTACACCTTTCTTTAAAATTAGTTGCATTCGTTGGTCCATTCTCTTAGGGGAGCTGAAAGCGGACAATCCACTATTTTTGGAACGTAAAACTACCCACTGTCTATAGAACAAAAACCTCACAAACTTCCATCCACCCTGAAGCTACCCTCTATAGAGCCTTGGACCTGAAGTCCATGAATTACCTCGAAGATCAACTCTGCCAAGCCAAGCTCTGTGCCAGTAACTGGCCATGTCTGAGAAGACTGAAAAGCAGCATTCCTTCAGGAAGGGAACTTCAGCACCAACACTCTTGCATCAGAAAGAGCAATGCTTTCCGCTATGAAGTGCCAGTGGACGCAGCAAAGAGCGTAACAGCGAGCTGAAGAAGGCATCATCCAAGAATGCACTCCAAAGCATGAAGAGTCCTCCACTTAAACCCATAGCAGCAACATATGTAAAATTGTTTATCTGTGCCAAGATAAATTTGAACTCTGAATAACCAGTAAACAGCCATCCTCTTCAATTTTTATGTTTTTCTGTCTTGCGGCCATACTTCTATATTAGTATACAGTATATATAGTAATCATATTTCTATAATCTTTGTGTTTATCAATTAATTGTATTATTCTGTTCCTTAAAATGAGTGTACTTCAGTTATCTTGATATAAGTCTAACAGCCAGAGATGCACCTCCACAAAAGAGAAAGGTAAGATAGATAAAGTGGGAGCCTTAACAAATGTTTTAAATAATTACTGGCATTGCCAAAGGCAAAACTGACAACTGATTAACCAATTGATTAACATCAATCAATTGATTCTTCTTCTCACGTAATTACACATTTTCCTACACCTTCCATAGTTCAAAGACATGCAGGTTAGGTGAATTTGTGATGTTAAATTGACCCGTGTGTGTGTGTGTGTGTTTGTGCCTTCACCTTACAATGGACCGGTGCCCTGTTCAGGGATTGTTGCTGCCTTACACCCTATGCTTGCTGGGTTAAGCTCCAACTTCCCTGCGACCAAACTCAGGATGATGTGGGTTTAGGAAATGGGTAGAGGGATGAATGAATTAAAGACACTTTTTCTATTGGTCAGTGTCAAAAAAGCAAAATATATCCACTGTGATGTTGTACAGGAATAAAATGTGAAAACCTCCAAGGGGTGAATACCTTTTAAAGGCACTGTATGTATATTTTGCTCAAATGTGACGTAAACAAGACAAACAACAAGAACTTAACTAAACCAGTAGTTCAATCAAAGATGTAAGTCAGAATCTGATTAAGGGGCTTGTTGCAGGCAAAAACATACGGCATCCAGACATTAATAAACTAAGAGTGAGCACCCATGTTAAATTCTCTGCTTCCCTGTTTTGCCATTTTTTGGCAAAAGTGAATAGTTAATAACACTATTAAAAATTGCTCACACAAGTGGTACAGTAGTTACCGATGTTACTTCATGAATTAGGAGTTCAGCTTTGTAATACTAAGTCTAGTTGTTGTTTCGTGTAGAGATGGGATTTATGACTCTTTGAGGGGATCCGGATCTTGGCGATCCGTTCCTTTCAAAGAGCCGTTCAAAAGAACGGCTCTTTGGCTCTTTTTAAATATTTAGTCAGTTTTAAGACGCCAGCTTGGGGGCATCTCAGTTTATCCTGGAAATAATCACTGGGAGGAATGATGAGGTGAGATTTGTAGTCAAATAATTAAAACTCAGATATCACACACCAATATCTGAGTTTGAATTATTCTGAAATATTGATTATTATCTCATTTGTCACGTGTGGACTATATTCCATAGGGTTGCACAACATCCTTCTGCTTAGACAGTGACATCACTATTTTGGATTTACCTTTAGTACAAATGGTGTGTATGTGTAAAGCTACGTTGACTTATGTTATTCATACAATACCTACTCACAAATAAACATCAAAAACAAAGCCGGCTGCAATGAATTTCTGTGCAAAACAGCTTTTGCTACAAACACTTCCACACAAGAACATTGTTATCACACAAGAACATTTTGATAGAAAACAAAAAATATTTCAAGTTTTAAATATATACTGTAGATAAAATTAGAATAAATAAAATGGAAATGTCTACATTACTACTACTACTATTACTACTGTAACCTTTGCAAATAGGACATCAGCCCCTTCAAGTCGTAAATGAACATAAAATGCAATGTAAATAAATACAAAGCAGTTCCTTACTTAATGGCTTTTTCTGCCTCTTTCTTGTTCTTGGGCAAATTTGCATTAAGGAAGACAAGAGCTCTGACCTTTTTGGGCTTAAGGCGACTTCTCCTCTCTGAGATTATCTGTCCAGTTTTCGAGAATATTCTCTCAGAGGGAACTGATGTCGCCACAACACAAAGCTTCTTGGCCATCAGCTTGCTAAGCCTGGGGTAAACAAGCTTGCAGGGGATCTCTTACCACCAGGTTAATAGTATGGGCCAGGCATGGAAGGTGCGTCCATCCAATGGTTTGTATAGCCTTAGTAACATTTGTTGCATTATCGGTTAGGCAGCACACTACTTTCTTGTCCACCCCCCACTCTGCTGCAACACTAAGCAGCTGTTGTGCAATGTTGTCTACTGTGTGCCGCTCACTGAATTCAAAACAGTCCAGGAGGCAGGAGGCCACACGGAAATCCTCGATAAAATGGCAGGTTACAGACATATATGATGCTGTCGTTCTTGAAGTCCAACAATCTGTGGTTAAACAGACAGCTGGTACTTTTGACACCCTTCTCTTCAAAGATGCTGTCTCCCTGTCATACATATCCGTGACCTTCTGGGCTAAGGCCTTCCTACTTGGAGGAATATAGGAGGGGTTGAGCGCCTGTGAATATTTTTTGAATCCTGTGTCCTCCACTATTGAGAAAGGCTGGAAGTCAGTGGCTATCATCTTTGCCAGCTCCTCATCTATCTTCTCCTGTCTTAATGGGGTCAAGACGAAGACAGGAGGTAAATATTGACTGATGGATGTCTGCTTTCTTTTTGGTCGTGCCTGGCCAGGCGATGTGGTGGGCCCAGTGGGGTCAGAGGCTGCTGGGGCTGCAGTTGCACTTGATGTGGAGGCAGAGGAGGCAATGGACACATCAGTGTCACGGTTGTTGTCTGAGTCTGGCTCTGCTCTCAAACCTGTGACCTGCAGTGTTGGGTGTTGAGTCTTCAAATGCCTGTGTAAATTATTTGTTGACCCAGACTTAAATGAAATGACTTTCTGACAAATGCTGCATTTAGCCTTACTGTTTTCTTCGCGAGAAAAGTGCACCCAAATGCTGCTCCTTTTCCTCTGGCTCATTTTCACGTGTGTGTCTTATTCCTTCGATCGACCCGCTATTACTGACTTTGGCAATGAGACAGAGAGGCACTCGCACGTTTTATTTTTTTTATTTTTTTATTTTTACTGGAGTAAGCATGTGACAGCAGCATGCACAAGTCATGGCTCCGCTCCTATTCACTGGCTCCTCAGTATTTACAGTCTATGGCTCCTACCCAATGAGAGGCATGCAGGGTGAAGTACTCACGTGAAGGATGCATGCACAACTATCATCATTGTTAGGCAGTAGCACCCCTGCTGGGTGCGCCCCCCCTCCTCAGCAAGACTGTTCTGTCTCGCGGAGGAGATAATTTGTGTGCATCTGTGTGAAACACACATAGGAAAAAAAGAATGACAGAAAGAACGGCTCCCCCCCAGCCGCGACTCGGCTCCCATCGTTCATGTTTATGAGCCATTCAAAAGAATCGATTCGTTCGTAAACGACACAACTCTAGTTTCGTGGAACTCGTGGACATTCATTCTTAGTGTGTATGTTTTTTTCTGTGGGAATTCCAGTTTGCCTCCCATTAAAGATGTGTTTGCTAGTTTGACTGGTGACAAGTAAGAGGAGTGTATGAGCTGGCCTTGCAACCGACTGCTGCCCCATCCAAGGCTGGCTTTATGTGCTGTCATGACCCTGAATTAGATTAAACAGATATTTGAAGCTCTTATGCAATATTTGTTTATTCAATGTAATTTCACCTTTTCAAAATTAATTATATCTGCTATTTTTCCTCCAGTGTTGCATAATTACTGTAAAAAGATTCTCTTCTGTAAGGGCAAAAAGTGTTCATACTGGGATTCTGCACAAGGATAGTCTTATCAGACCTGCTTATGTACAGTAATTCATGTATTCATTCTAATAGAAAAAAAATCCATCCATACAAAGGAAAATCAACTTGATGGTTTATTTGTTTCCTTTGTGAACAGACATCTAAAACAAGCCATTTTTCCCTTGTTGATAGCTAGGAGAACTGTGGCTTTCATGCCTTTGTTGCTGGATTTTGCTGTGCCAGTTATTATTTGCACAAGACCTCGTCCTTTGAACTGTGAGGCTGTATTAAATGCTAAACCTCAAACAGGCGAGTAAAAATGAGCTGATGTTGTGGGTTTCTGGTGTCACGTTTGAAAGGCTGCAGATAGCCAGCACGTCACAAATCCACCTTGCTTCCGCAGATTCCTGTGCCAAGGAGAAAAGACTAAAGAACAAAAGCTGGCGATCGCATCAATGGGAGTCAAGTATCACAGGACTAATATCAGAGTGTCTAATAGAACCGTCAACACACAACACAAAGCTTGACTGACACCAGAAAGGACAGATGGGATTTCATGCTTTTTTTCCCAAAACACTATTCTCAGCTCTTGATTTTTAAAAGAAAAAAAAAATCTTTTCAACCCTCATGCGGGCATGTTTGTTATATAATAGCAAGATTTTCATTTGTTGAGTTTCAGGGGATAAACTAGAGTTTCTTAGATCAGAATCTGAACTCTATATTAAGAAGGAAATAAAACAACATAAAATCTGTCATTTAGTGTTTGGAAAATAATAGAAGATGGGATAAATGAAGACAACACGCACATGCGGTTGTTATGATTATAACATTTTTGTCATAACTGAGTTAGTCACGGCAAGCTCACAATTACAGGTATTTGTATAACCCTCATGGAGCTTGCTTACTTAGATGAAGGGAAGCCCTGGAATGATTCTTGTGCTATTTATTTATGTGGGTTAGACACTGCTTTCCGTGACACTGACATATTCGAATGAATGTTCCCTGACAAACTAATGCATTCATTAAGTGGTATGAAATATGTCAAGGAAGCCGACACAATATGTGCTTGCCTTCGTGTTTCTTATCACTCTTTCTTCAAATCTTGGAAGTACTTTTATAAAAGTGACCATGATTGATACATAATTAGGTATAAAGTACAGCACGCTATTGCTTTGAATATCAGGGTAAGTGTATCTGAGTCAAACATCTGCCTATGATCTTTTCAGTACCTGTTAGCAATAAAGCTATTATCTTGGCCCAGGTATTCTGATCAGACACATTAGGGATAATCAGAGGAGATCTAGAATGTGACAGGTTGAGTTAGACACAAATAAAAATCAAACATAACTAAGCACTTTAGATAATTACAGCACCAGGTGCTTCTACAATTGTATAAAGGCAACATTAAGTTTTAAGAAGTGGCCTGTTGAACATCCTTAGTGGTATCAACACAGAAGTGTTGAAATGCGATCAGGTAAATCCCTGGGAGGCTGACAAGTCCTGCAGTTCAGTAGGCATTATTGAAGCTCAAAGCTGAAACCCAGACTCTCTTTGGAATTCTGTGCAATCAATGAGAGGCCCAAGAAAATGACTTGATTGATGATGAGCGGAACTAGATGTATGTTATTGCAGACTTTTTAATTTCATGGTCACTTTGTGGCAGAACTCACACTTGCCCTCTCCGACATAAAATTGAACTGAAATATCAATGAAACACATTTCAGTTAAAAAAATATAAATTGAAACATTGTCCAATATGGGATGGAGTGCATGCATTCAATTCATTGATTCTATCAGGGTGACATAAAACAGGTGACTCATTTTCAATAGAGAAAGTATATTGATTTTTAGAGGGTTGTTTTACATGTTAGCCAGGGTCTATCTACCATGGCTCAAATGTATTCTTTGTTTATTTAATCTTAGTGTACTATTTTTTCGATTTTTGGCTTTACTTTAAGCTTTATTTTGCACTAGCAGGAGTATCCGGCGTTGCCCGGGAATCTATAACCGGTGAATTTCACAAATGAAAGAAACAGAACATAGAAATAGAACAAACAGTTTTGTGATTGACATTTTATTGTAAGTTCCTCCATTCTGGATTCTGTCTGCTGTGGCGTTTCAGACACCCTTGAAATAGACTTTCTTGTGGCATCTGAAGTGGACCTTCCAATTCTACACCATTTTTTCAGTGGCATGGGTATATTAGCAAAAAGCAGGACAATTATAATGTGTTACATGGTATTACGTACGGAATAAGCACCACAATGAGATGAATTAATGTTATTCACAATGTGTCGGAAAGCGAACAAATACCACCAGTCAGTCAGAAAGAGCAACACTTAAATCGTACTGTGAGTCGGAAAGTGAGCAAATAGCACCACAAATACGGAGAGCAAGTGAAAAAGAGTAGCACTGAAACCATACTGGGAAAAATGGCTGGGAGGGGTGGTCTGTTTGTAAGGACCGTCTGTGTTGAACCGTGCTGCTATCTAACAGATGTTGGCAATGGTAAGTACAGAGAGAAGTGACATACAACCGGTGCTGCGTGTGTGGAAAATGGTGTGGGAAGGATGCTGTCTTTTTAAGGCGAGTCTCTGTTCAAACGTGCTTGCATATAACAGACGTTGGCGAATGAAATACAGCACTATCAGTGCGTGTGAGAGTGTGACCCACGGAAACGCAGGTGTGTGAGCCAGTCACGCACACTGGGTCGTTCACGTTTTACATCCATACGGCAGTTCCCCTTCACCTGATCAAAGTAGTTGGCTTTTTCATACTTTGACACTTCTGCCATCTCTTGGCAATTTAAAGACACATGGCCAAAGAGTGACGCACAGAGACCAAAGCTGTCGCTAGATGGCGGCCATCTTGTCGATGATAAATACGGGGACATGTGCCGAAGGTTGTGTCGGTGAAAAGGTGCCCTACGGTCCACCACAAACATTTTTCCGAACCAAACATACCCTATGACCTTCTCCTGGTCACAAAGGAGCCCCATCCCCAGTTTGGTGCCGATCGGACACCCGGTGCAGATTTGTATGGCGGACAAACAAACATACACACACACACATCGACTCTGCTTTATATACTAGATTATGTTAATAAAATATGTATCAGTTTTCTTTGTGTTTCGCCATGTACCTTTTATGTGGAGACTAGGGGGGCACAGCCACCTGATAATGTAGCTGGGGGATTGCTCCTGGCACTATAAACAGAAGTGCTACAGTTCTTCATTCAGCTTTGGCATTGCATTTTTGTTTTCGTAATTTATAATTTTTTGATATTTAGATTCCTGCTATCACTTGGAGGTACAGTTTCTGGCTTGTGATTACTGTATATACTCACGTATAAGTTGGATCTTGAAACCCGGAAAATCAATCAAAAAATCAGACCCCAACTTATATGCCCGTTCAAAAAAGTGACACTTAATTTTTTTTTTTTTTACATCTTCTTGCTTCCTTCAATCTCGCACCAGTTTCTCAGACACATCGAATTTTGTTGAAGCAGTGCAGTTACTAGTTTCTTTCACCACTTTGACTTTTAATTTAAAACCAGCTTCATATTTTCTTCTGATTCAACGCTCCATTGTAAATAAGGGATGCTGTTACGATAAAAGTGTATGAGGTTGTGAGATACAAAAAAACAAAACAGTGCAAACGTCGCTTCAGAATAGTTTGGGTATTACTGTGTGGTCACGTTGGCACAATACATATAGAAAAAAAAGGCAGTATGCTCCGTGGTTACTCTCTCAGGTGGGCATTAGCATACCATAATCTATTGGACCAATAGCACCAGTTTTCCGCATTCAACCGACATTATAAAATCAAGGCTTGCCTTATCCACAGGAGAAGTTAAATGCGAGTATATACGTACGGTACTTGGATTTGGTTGCTTTTATTTGTTCTTTTTTGTTCAGCTTTTTCTATTACCATTTAAATACAAAGGAACTTTATGCCTTGAGCCACAGGCTTGCTGGGATAGTCTCAAACTTCTCCACCACACTGCTCAGGTTTGGAAAATGGATGGATTGATGGATACAAAAGAATTTTGTTTTGTTATGTATTTGCACCAGAGGTTTTACAGTTTTCCTCTCCTTTTTTGTGAACATATTGTTATTTAAAGGCCATATCCTGTGCCTGTACTAGTCATAAACCTGCCTTTTACATTTAGGACAAGGCTGCCTGTTGTGGTGAGGCCTACTCAGTGAGTTCACATACTGTATGTGGAAGAAGCAGGTCTAGCTTTATGTTGTTTTTTGAGCACCACTTTTTGATATTATTGAGTGGCATGATTAGAACAGAATGGTGTCTTTTAGGGTAGGACAGTGGTTAGCACTACTGCCTTTCTGATTCAATGTCCTGGATTTGTATCAATTTGAAGCATTTGTGTTCTCCACATTATGTGTGTGTGTGTGTGTGTGTGTTTTTTTATCTGCAGGTAGTGTGGTTTTTACAGTACACCTACAAAGACATTCACGTTAATTAGATTGGTGAATCTAAATTGACCTCATGAAAATGTGGGTGTGACCTTAAGTGGTCATGTGATGAAATGACTCCCTGTCCATGATGGGTTCCTGCCTTATATCCAATACTATTGGGATAAGCAACCAGCCCTTCATGTACTGACTGTACTAAATGGCAACATCAAAAAAAAAAGAATAAGGAGAGAGTTACAAATATAAACTAGCCAAGGTCAAAACTGGAAAATCAAAAATTGAAGAAGCGCTCAGAATGAGAAACCAAAATAATAGTTAAGGGGTGAAGTATGAGCGTCAAAAATAGTAAAGTAGTTAATAAATAGATCCAAGAAGTAAACCAAAAGATGTAGTCAAACAGCAGAAAAAGTTTGTAACCAGAAATCACTTGTTAATTGTAAATTGTATCCACAAACTTGGACAACCAGAAATTGTATGACACTGACCTTTACAAATTCAGTCCGGTGATACAATCCATCACTCACTTCCAGTAGGACTTACCAAAGGCATAGCAAATGTAAACAGAAAGGTCTCAAAATTGCAGCGCCCAATAGGGAAGTAAGATGGTGCTGTAGAAGAATGTAGTTCATACTAAACAAAGTTAAAAACACATTGCAACTGAAAATATAACTAATGAATGGATTCCTTGGCCTCCAAAAATTGAATAAATAATGCAGATCAGACAAAAGTAGTGCATGTCAGGCAAGAACATGACAAGACAGGAAGTCAACATATATAGCGCAAAAATATTTTCTGTAAGATACGGTTTTTCAAAGAAAAGAAGAGGTTATAAATGTAAGTCAGTCACACAATAGTCAAGTAATTATATCATGTCTTCATTTGGGGCGGTATGATGGTAGAATGGTTACTGCTGTTTGCTTACAGTTTTAGATCCTGACCCTAGCAAAATTAAAATTGTCCATCTATGAGTGATTGCATCCTACAGTGATTGATCAACTTGTTCAGTGTTTAATTCCACAATGCACCCAATTCAGAGAACTCAGAGTATCTACCCCAAAAAACAAAGTCCATGTGCACACCTGCTATTTACAGATAACAATGAAGAGATTCTTACTGACTCCGATAGCTGGGTCAGTTGTGCATTTGGTTCTTAATGGGACTTGTATTATTATTAGTATTGTTGTATTATCTTTGTATCATGCATGAGGTGATCACACACTAATTTTCTCTTTATTACGAAAGCTTATGGTAAGCAGTGTTGACTGCACTACCTTTCAGAGTTGATGCTAGTTGTTGTTGTGAAACCAACAACAAGACCATAACATCACCTTGGTCAGAGTCAGCTTCAACACTGTCAGCCAAGCCCTAAAACTCAAAAGATCTGCCTAGGGTTTTAGCAAGCAAATATCCAAAACTGTCCACAAAAGTAGAAGAGGAAAATTGTTAAAAACCTCTAATCCAAAAACCAAGTTCACTTAATAATTTTGAAAGAAAAAAAAAAACAAGCAGAAAACAGTGAAACTAAACCTGAAGAAAACAAATCCAAAGAAAGAAACAGAGACCGTATCCAAACTACAAAACAGGGGACAAAGCCAGTAAATCGTTTATCAAAATAAAATAAAATTTACAAACAGGAATCAAAATCACATACCTAATGGCGAAGCTGCTAGGACTTCTTTAGGTTCACCTTACATACTGCTGAGGCGGGTACCCAAATGCCTAATTAGGTGGCCCTGCCTCTTTAGGCTCCACATATAGTCACCAAGGCATACAACAAGGAACTAAGACATAAACATATAACTTACAAAATACAAAATTGAAAAATCATTCTTAAACAGCATATTAAATAAATTCACACAGAGCAAAACCAAAAACAGAATTAATAACAAAATATGAAAAATAATATTTAACCAGCTAAATAAACCAGGGATTTACTACAGCCAGGGCAGTAAACCTGGGTATATCACAATATTAATTAAGAAAGTGTAGATGTACACAATCTCTCAGTTCATCTATGGGTGAGTTTCTGTTTATCCTGCATCAATCAGTCTGCTTTATACAAAATCACCCAACCTGTCACGTTTAATTCATGTTGTTTTCCACACTCTGATAAACTAAGATTAATTATTAGCTGTCTGTTCTGGTGCTGTGTTTGAATGCTATTGCTCCTTTCTACTCTTTACTGTGTGATGTCACTACAGTAGATATTTAAAATGTCAACCAAAGAGAAGCACAGCACAAAGTAGAGCAAACCTTGAAAAGGCAACCTCGACCCATACAGCCCCTCACACATCAGGACTGTAAGAGTAAGTACCAGGGTTTTAGTAAAAGGAGGAGTGCTAGCTGTCGTGTATTATAACATAGCAATGGTAATGAAGTAAGATACCATTTCTGTGTTGATGATTAAATCAAGCAGACAAAACTGCAACAGTGTTTAAAGTGTATGCCTGTTATGATGTGGTAGTGACACCCCCATCCACAAATAACTGATGTTAGCTCTTTCCGAGCTACAGAAATTTTCCTATAGAAGTCCCACTATGGCTCATCCACTTGTGTTATATAAATTTTACTGACCATAAGTATGAGGGTCACAGTTCATTACCACATGGAGAATGAACCACATGTCAATGTGGGTTTTTCTCTGGACTATATATTTTCTCAGTCTCATTTAATTGACAGCTCTACATTGGCCTCCAGTGAGCCAAGTACTGATCTGTTAGTAAGTGTGCCCTCAAAGGACTGGCACTCATAGATTTATTAATCAGTACTCTTACACGTATAGCGTACAGTGAAATTTCTACTTGCATGTGCTAATCAACATGCAACACTGCCCCCCAGTTCATGACTGAAATATCTACCTTACCTTGAAGTAAGAATTCTAATTAAAGAAAGACAAGCAATCTCAGTATCAGTTTCTTTGTTGGTTTCCTCCAGTAACTCCAGATGATTTACAAAGTTCAACTCAATTAATTTTATTCTTACCTAGAAAACCTTGTGAGTTGCTTTTCTGACTGTCATATCTCTTGTGTCGATCACTGTGCTTTCCTATTACAGAGTTGTTCATCAGGCTGACCTCTCGCTTTAGTATGTGCTACATTGTTCTGTCCTTTTATTGTTTCTCATTTGTTTGTTGGCAGTGAAATGTCTCATCCGTCTGATTGATTGATTGATTGATTGATAAACATATTTCTACTAAGTCCAGTGTGCAATACAATTATTTATACCAGTAATAGCACACTGCACAATAACGTGCATTGAATGCACTTGATTTGAGCATTCATAGATTTCATCCTCTTTTTCTGTACGTTTAGCATTCATTTGCTCAGAGGTTGATGCGTCTGCTGCTTCCTGAGCAGCTCTTGTTTTCTCCACCCTAGTGGCCCGCTTCTTCTCTTCTTTCGTCAGCATCTTTTTGCGTTAAAACTGATTAAGTCAGTGTTTGTGTTGCAATTACTTAGTAAATTTTCTTTATTTTTTCACTTAAGCTGACACTTAAGTCTTCAATCTGCCTCAAGAATGATTTAAGATATGAAGAGGTAGGGTGGTAGGGTTGAGAACGGCGTCCGTACGCATGCGCAGCATGGCAGCCCTGCTGGCCACTGATGAGAGTTGATTCTACAATAAACTAAAATAAAAAGAGGAATAACCTTGGAGGCCAATCATCACCCTGAAAGCGGACAGTAGAGGTCACGTAGTATATGTGTACCAAATTTCAGGTCAATAGGTCAAATGTAGCCACGGTAGCATATTATATAAGAAGATATATCATGAAAATGAAAATCAACACAGAGAAAAATATAAGAGAAATATCATGTAGTCGATACAAAAATACACACACTGTCAGGTGCAAAGGTTTGGTATGACTTTTATGGGAATTGATTTGAAGGGTGCACCAGTGGAAGGATTTTTTGTGACACCACCGCATCATTGTCTGACCTGCTTAATCCAGACCAGGGTCACAGGTGGGGCCTGAGCCAAACCCAGCCAGCATAGAGTGTAAAGCAGAAATAAAACCTTGACAGGGTTTATATAATATAAATACACATGTATGTAAACAAATGCTGCATAGTCACACACAATTGTATCAACTATACTCTTGGGTTCAAAAATGATCTTGGAAATGTTTCTATCTTGGCATCAATTAAAAATGGAGTTCTTTTAATTTCTTTTATTTTACTTTACACTTCCCCCACATTACTCCATACAAGTATTGTCCTCTTCCTTCTGACTCTGACCCTCCAATGATGAGAGGTGGCTCCCTTTATGTAGGACACGCGAGTACTTCCGATGTCAGGATTTTGCATGGAGGAAGCACTTCCGAGTTAGGTGAGAGCCCCACCCCACAAAGTAGGGACAGTCATTCCCTGCAGCAAACAAACCAAACATCCCAACACACGGTGGCACCCACGAAAAACAGCTGGGCTGCCTGATGGGACCACAGTTCCAAGCATGCTCTGCGGGTATGTGTATGGGTACACTGGCCCAGAAATGTTACCACCCAGCAAATCAGAGCCTCATACAGTCATGTAAGGCTGTGTTCCCGAGCAGGTAAGAGTCTTCTGTCGACCCCTGTCAAGGTGACAGTCTATTCATATGTCCTTCCATGTTGGCATGGCATGCCCATTTACTGGCTGAGACAGGGAATGTCTTGCCTCTGACCTTCCATTATGGTGACCTCCCTGCCACGCAAGGAAACAAGGACCATTATTCACTCTCTCTCTCTCTCTCTCTCTCTCTCTCTCTCTTTATATATATAATCTTTTTTGAGACAGCTAGAGAGTGAAGAGGGGTAGGGGTGGGGTGGCTTAAAGTTCAAATTCCATTGGTTCCACATCAGCTGAATTCTAAAATGCATCATTTGAGAATAAACCTGTAAAATCAGGCTCCCAGTTACTCTACTAATTGATACTTCAGCCATGTTGTATCTGCCCATACAATACAGTCTGTATGCTTGAATGAGTAGGAATACGGTGTGAGTTTGAGGGATCATGTTATATCCCCCAGTAGTTTTAGAACCTTTCACCCTAGAACTGTATGGATTAACACTTTTTTTTTTACTGGTCGTCACTGCAGTCAATACAGAAACGTTTTGTTTTTACCTCCTGAGAAGACTTTGTTTGGCACTGACTGGAAGAAGGCGTCAGTCAGATTCAGTTATTTTTGCAACCTGCTCATGATCAAAGGCTAAACTGCAGCAGCTGGGAGGCTGATGTTGTAATACAACATAACCCAACATCTGTGGCTCTTTTACTTGTTAACTAAAATATAGTGTGGCCTTTCTCTAGAGTAGTCAGAGTAAAAGATTTCAATTTCAATTCAGTTTTTTTGTTTGTCTGCTGCTCTTCACTATGCATGGGCTGAGAGCACAGTAATGCGTTCACAGCTGAACTACACATTAGAAATTTAGAAATTACATAATGTACTCAGATAAAACTACAGATTGCGGTAAAGTTACAGTAAAGCATTCAATTTCAAATTGTTTTTGATTTTAAATCGGAAGTCCAGATTACATAGTGTCACACACATGGGCATGGGAGGTAGCTAAATGGCCTGAATGAAAGTCATTCCATGAACGACCGGGGAGTCGGCGGTGTGCACTAACTCTTTCTCCAACTTCTCTGCAGACCAGTTACGAGAAGTGCCGCCTGGCCCTGACGACGTCACTTCCAGATCTGGCATCAATGAAGCCCACTGATTTTGTCACTTCCAGTCCCTTGGTGGGGGGGGGGGGGATTTTATTGGTGGTTTATATGGAGGGCCAATGACATCACTTTTGGTTCTGGGCCTACTGATGATGTCATTTCCAGCCCCGTGCCCAATGGCATCACTTCTGGTTCTGACCCCACTATTGACCTCACTTCCTCCCATCTCCCTTAAAGCCGCCATCTTTGTGCCAGCGAATCAGTTCAGTTGTGGACTCCAACCTACACAGATCTGTACCTTGAATCTATCAATTTGCAGCCAGGAACAATATATGGGTGGCTACACCAAACCTTTTTTTGTCGTACTTCTGACAACAATAGGTTTTATAATGTTTTTTTTCAATAACACTATTTCTTGAACAGTGCATTCTTGATAATGCATAAATAACAGGATCAATTCCATCAGTGGGATGGAATTGATTTTTTCTTTTATATCTTTTTTTTCTTTTGCTGCCTTTTTTAAATCCCAATTAGTGTTATGTGGTTTATTTTAAGAAAAAGAAAAAATATGTCCCATTGCATCACACAAATCCCTTCCTTTTTCTGGTATCACAAGGGATAAAAAAAACATAAAGTCCATTGTCAATTTCACACACAGTAGTTAGCCATTAAAATGAATGTAATTATACTTGAGTCTTCTACAAGGTAAAATCTCACAACAGTTTTTGGTATGCTGTAAACTGTTATAGCTGAAACTGCATCCCGTTTATTTTGTCATTTTGCACTGAAGAAGTTGCATGAATCAGCATAAGCTGTGGTGGTATTACTTTATTGTGCCTCCGGTTCCACATAATACTATCTCATTTGGCATAAATATTTTTAATCAACAACTGTTAAAAGATTAAATAATTTTCCTCAGATCTCTTCTTCAGATTCACCCCTGATGCCAGTCCATCGCAGTGCACATTGTCTCACATAGAGTACCCAGTGTACCCCAACTAACTAGAACAGTGAGGACCAGTCTTAAACACTGTGTCACACTGCTATTATGTAAGCTAAAATTTGACATGCAATTATAAATGCTGCTAAAAAATCTTGCTTACACATTTTTATTGTAGTCTGACTGCTGTTGAAGTCCCACAAACATAGAATACAGAAGTCTTGGGTGTCAAGGCTGCAGCCATACAGCTTAAGAAGCCTCAATATTAATCTCTGCATAGGTACTGTTTGCACATTTTTTTAATACTCTTCTTTCCTTCCCACATGTCAGAGACATCAATAACTAAATTGTTCCTGTCTGAGCAGGTATGGTTGTGTGCATGAACCTGCCCAGCAATAGCTTGATTCCTGCCTTGCACCCAGTGCTGTCAGGATAGGCTAAGACTCCACATAACCCTTAATTGGATAAGTGGGTTTAAGAAAGTTATGTAAGTTGGACATTATATGTGTGTGATGGACTGCTGTCCTATCCAGGGTTGGTTTCTTCCTTGCTCCTAAACCCCTGAAGCTCCAAATGCAGATGGTTTACAAATGGATGGTGTGACAAATGACCATGGCCTTTACCCAGCCAGGAGGACTGGGGAAGCAGATGTGCATAGGTCACTGCTTCCCCCGGAGTGCTAGAGGGCAGCTCCCCTGGGTTGCTGTGGCTCGATGGATTCCTGCAGGGCTTCATGGAAGTTGGAGTTCGGGACAGCCCTGTTGGGTTCTGTGGGGACCACCAGGGGAAGCTGCAGAGCCCTACATTGGGCTTTCACGACACCTGGGAGTGATTCCAGATTTGCCTAACGAGCCACCTGGAACACTCCCCGGAGCAGTGTAAAAGGAGCCGCCTCACTTCACTCCAGGAGCCAGTGTCAGGAGGAAGAAGGACAAAGCTTGTCGGAAGAGTAATTGGAGGCAGAAGGACTGGGAAAAAGAACAGAAGAAGGGAATGTGTTTGTGTATTTCACTGCTGTATTGTACTGTACTGTGGTGTGCTCTGTAGAGCGAGAAAAAACACTTCCCCAGCCTTGAATAAAAGCCTGTTGTGTGCTGCACTTGTGTCTCTGCCTGTCTGTGTCGGGTTAGGGTGGCTATATGCACCCTGGTGGTCCACAATGGATACATATGTCCTGCTCTTTTCAGCCACAAAAGTGGTGATGTTATGGCTTACAAATATTAAGCATAATGAGAACGGCAGGATCCCGTCCAATGTGGCTGGCTCTATGAATCTTAGATACAGGTTCTTACAGACTCAGAATGCCACTTGGTGCATCCTTGTAAATGAATAAGTTTTTCAAAAAGTTCATGCATTATTATGCTTTTTCAATGAATGCAATTTAAAAAAAAATGTAACAAGTTTGATAGGATACATTAAATTTTAAAGGGCAAAACTATATTTCTGCATGCATATTGTTACTGAACATGGAGACGGTGTTTTCCTATAAATTGCTTTTAAAAGAAATCATTCATCCATTCTTGGACCTGCTTACACCAGTTCCAAGATCCAGGAGGCTTGAGCCTATCCTAGTAACATCATGTATAAGTCAGGAACCAGCCCAAGACAGGACACCATACCATCCTGGGCCAGTTAAGACTGACCACCTAAATAACACACATGTTTCGTATGTGGGAGAAAAACTCCACAGACAAGTGAAGAACATTCAGACGACTTCCGGTGCAGGATTTAGCAAGTGATGTTCAGGTGCATTTACAGACTTGGTAAGTGGGTTTGAAAGATTCTAGTCACTAGCATTTGTTATTACAATTGTGTTTATTACAGATTTTGTAAAAGTAAATCCTATTCAAACATAATAGTCTTAACAGAATGTCCTAGTAATGTACAAAAATAATTATGAATACCACTTTATAATATTATGTGGCTGAAGTAGCTGTCATAGACAGCAGTGGCCATCTCAAGTGATGAAAAGATTCCAGTGCATTTCATAGTTGTTGGGTGTGAACGGTCTGTGATTAATTGTACTTCAAATTTCTGAAACAATACATTTTTCCTTGTACCTGACTGAGATTTAAAATCTGTGCTGCAGTCTCACGCTAAAATTGCTGGCTGTATCTGAACACTATTGACTGCAGATCATTGTGGTACTTGCCAATAAATTATGTGTCAGAGAAATATTGAGTCATCATATTCTTCAGTTGATGAAGCTGTGATGTTTATTTGCTTTTTTATGGTAATTAATAAATAAACAACATCATTATCACAGTAGAATAAATAAAGAATATTATCATTAGCATTTTGATTATTATTAGCATATTTGGTCCTCCGTCTCCACCTACATCCGACTCCACCATATTCCGTGTCCAGCAGCCAGGTGTGTGTGCTTCAGTGTGCACAACTGCAGGTGTTTCACAGTTGGCTGTCAAGAAAGCAGACCAAATATACAAGTTGAAGGAACTGCTCTCAAGGTAAAACTGAAATTAATTTGTAGTTGAAATAGCATAGAATGTTTCTGTTTTAAAATAGACGGGTTTGCATATTCAAATGTTTTTCAGTGGGAGGTTTTGAATTTTTTTTAAACATTTACAGCATGCTGCAATCGAGATATCACAATAAAAACTGAACTGTCCCAACAGTTGAAGAATACATGTGCTAAATTTAAACATAATTAGTTTAATGGGAGACAAGTCATTTCAAGTGGACAGACTGACAGAAAAGGCTATCACAGTGCTGCTTTTTTATATGAAAATGCACCTAAAAACTGGATGTTGTTTCCATGAGGAATCATGACTAATGAGAGTGTGCTCCCCTCAACTTTCTTGTATACTGAGATAGAGGAAAAGATCATCAGAACCACAACTAGTTGTGTAATATTTCTTAAATATCATATCTCTTCATTTCTCATCATAACTAATTGATAATAATATCGATACACAATCATTTATCCCAGGGGTGCCCAATACGTCGATCACGATCGACCGTTAGATCGGAAAGGTAGTGCAGGTAGATTGCATTGCATTCAAAAAAATTTTTTTTTAAACGTTAATCTATCATATATCCTCCCTATGGAATTTGCCACTTGATTGACATACGGGGCAGCCAGTCTGAGATCTCTTTTCTTCTATGACACACTGGTTATCCCGCATGTATGATCAAACACGTGGGCTACTGCAAAACTCCGGCTGTGATCTAGTTAGCCTTCCAATTTATATCGACTAAAGAAGGGATTTAAAAAAAAAATTGTTTGGGGAGGGTATGGGCTGGATGTGGAACTGGAAGAGGATTTTTCTCTCACAATGTCACAATCGAAGTGCATTTGTCTGATCTGTCAATCTATCATTGCTATTCCAAAGAAGGAAAATGTGGAAGGGCACTTTCAAACTGTTCATAAAAACTATGAAACTTACTTCCTTCCGAAAAGCGATCTGAGAAAGACAAAAGGAGGGGGAACTAAAATTGAAGTTAATTGAACAGCCGTCATTTTTCAGTCGGCTGAATTCAAAAGCAAAGGCAGACACACCGAAGCATCGTTCCGGGTGAGTCACTCAATCATTAAGCATAAGAGGTCCTTCCAAGATGAAGAGATGATAAAAGATGCCTTCTTTGAGGCAGATGGCTAGGGAGAAATTCCTGCTGAGATTTCAAGACCCCTGGCCAGAGAAAAAGGAGTTTCTCCTTCTCATTAAACATGCAGAATACAAGCAACTTAATAATGATCAATGGCCGCTAGACTTGCCATTTTTTTTCCGATCTGACCAACATGTTGAATGAGCTTAATTTACAGCTGCAAGGAAAAGAGAACTCCATGATCAATATGATTCGTTCAGTTAATGCTTTCAGACGAAAAATGCAACATCTGTCCTCAAAGCTGCAGTGCCTTGATTTGAGGAACATCCAAAACCTTGTGTCAGAGCTGGAGACGCAATGGAAGGCGTGTGCGCAACTTGACAGCATACACTACACAGAGCCTGTCAGACTTTGACAGACGGTTTCAAGACTCAGTTTTATTTGAGCCAATCGCTACATTTATGTGCTATCCATTTAGGGAAGATGTTGAGGGTGATTTACTTGCTTCAGAAATTGCAACACTGTTTCACCTAAAACTCCTCTACAGTGGACGATGAGATTTTGACACTACAGGATGACATTCAGCTGAAGTCTGGGGCTCTTGGACAGTTTTGGAACTTACTCACAGAGGAAAAGTACCCAAACATGAGGAAATGTGCTACCTCCTTGACTGCATTATTTGGCTCTACTTATTTATGCGAGTCAGCCTTTTCCCACATGAAGATTATTAAATCCAAATACTGTAGTGACTATAAATGTATTGAATTGTTATTGTGCCATAAAGGTGATTCAGTTATGCAAGGTACGACAACATATATTTTATGTATACAGTATACTCATTATATATATATAGCATTTTTAATGTAGGTAGATCATTTCGACCTGGTCATTTTAAAAGTAGCTCGTAAGCCAAAAAAGTGCGGGCACCCCAATTTATCCCTATTTATAATCAAACTTTATATTAGAAGGATATTTTCGCACTTACGGATGTCGAAAATGGTGGTGGAATTTTTTCATAATTGCATATGAATTACCTAGATTATATGCAAAGTAAATAGAGTTATAGTCACCTAAAAACGTAGAAAAAGTGTTATATTTGTTGCAATAAATTGCTATAGGTAAAACTGCATTTAGTAACATTTAATTATGAAAATTATGGTATAAATAAAAAAAAATCATAAAATTAAATATATTACTAGGAGCACGACAGGGATGTAGCAGCTTATTGTTCCCATTACATCTTTATATTTACAAGGCATGTTCAATGTTTACATGTCATTGTTAAACTGATGATGTATAAATTAAAATAAAATTAATAAGTTAAAATTAATAAGTTACTTTCAAGTTATTGAAAGTATATGCGTTATATTGAATACAGTTTTTAATATTGTGTACACATTTATATTTCCATGATACAAAAACTTTGGATGCTTGTTTAAATAAAATGCTACTTGCGGTTGAGCAATTTTTCTCAAATTTCATTTGTTTACTTTTTATCACTATAAATATCTATACAAAATTTAAATCATCTATATGTAATTATAACCATAGTCTACTTGAAAATTCATGAAAGTATTTAGCTATATGGCCCAAAATTTGATAGGATTCCTTATTTTTGATATAAAGCAGGTGTACAAAATCTCATTGACCAGGGGGGTATTTTTCTTACGTGGATTACTTGTTTAGCCGGATGTAATTGTTGACGATTTGGCATGATCCTGGATCTGTCGATTTTTCGAAACTCTTGCTGGATGTGTTTTTATAGCAGCACATCCAAATCCTGAAACGTTCTATGTAAACAAGGATTAGTTCACACACTTAATCAGTGTCCGTGCATGGAATTCATTCAGTCATGGCTTTGCCGTTCATGAATGAGCAACCAATTGATATCGGTGCACAAATTATAAGAAGAGAATTTCATATAGAGAGGGTTTTGCGCGATCGGCATGATCTTTTATTGCTCCCGGAGGAAATTCTTTTCGAAAGATACCGCTTTAACCGAGGGGGAATATTGTACCTCAAAGATTTATTAGTACCTTATATTCGAAGTCAAACTAGGCGAAGTTGGGCTCTCACAACCACACAGACAGTATGCATTGCTTTGAGGTTTTTTGCAAGCAGCACCTTTTTTATATACTGTAGGCGATGCAGAAAATGTATCTAAAAGTGCAGTTTGCCAGGCAATTCGTAAAGTCTGGCTCTGAAATATTTCCTTCGGGTTTTCATAGTGTTTCCTGGACACCTGCTTGTGCAGACAATAAAAGAGGCGTATCATGCCATTGCAGGTACACAGGCAAAATCACCCACAGTTCCATAAAGAACCTCTCCTCCTGATGAATAATCAGACACAGTGTCTTCATCAAATATTTGACCTTTGTCAATATCTCATTGGTCAGACACAAGTTCTAGGGATATGACATTCCCTACAACTGACCCAACAAAAAAAAAAAAAAAGAGGGCTATATAGAACATACCTATGGCACACACTGAGGACAAATATATGCAATGACCATCCTTTACCTGAAATGAAGTGACCACTGCATCCTGCCACTGGTTCTGAGGAGATGCTTCCCCCTGGAATGCACTCAGAAACAGGGCGATGGTCATTTTGCTGGAGAGCAAACTCTTCTGCAGGGGTTAGGTCTGGACCACGTGGACCTCCAACTGTTTTTTGCTTGTCTGCCTTCTTATTAGCTTTAAAATTAATGTTTTTTATATTATATATGATTCTTTATGTCAACAATTCTTTAAATAGTTATATACCAGTATTTACCAGAAGTATATTCTTGTACTTCACTTTAACCTGTTCCCATGTTCTCCTTGTGCTCACGTTTGATCTGGAATTATGACATATTAAATAATAATTAATCTGGCACATAGGGAATGAAACGCTGCATTCAGTAAGTACAATGCACACTACTTTGCTTTTAATTTGTCGGCCACTTTTTGTCAGCCGTCTTTTCTAGTTTGGGCTGCTTTTGCAGTGTTACCCCTTGTGCATATTAAATCTTGAAATTCTTCATGTCCTTCGAATAAAAGGTCCTGCTCCGCTTGTGTGGAAAAAAAATGCGCCCATTCTTTCCTCATTTTGTTACAGCCTATCAAAGACTTGCTGATCATGTTTTCTAGACTCAATATATATGGGCTTTTCAATCAGCGCGGGCACGTGCATTCATCTCGGATTATTAGATCCAGCTAGACTAATCTACTACATGGCTGCATTTGAAAAACCGACTTATCCCGGATAAGTTTCACCGGCATTAACTCATCCAAGATGAGGCATCTGATCTCGGATGATTTAAGCGACATACGGAAAACACCCCCCTGGTCAAAGTGTTTTTGAGTTTTCATGTTTACACACAGACAGGCATAATTTCAAAAATGGACTCAGGAAGGTCTAAAACGTCAAGATTCATCAAAATCTTTTTTCACAATTCCTATACTTTCTCTATACTATATATAGAAGTAAAAAGTAATCTGTTTTCTGCCATCCTGATAGAATCTTTGTATTAAATGTACTGAAGTGGACAGTTCTTGGGCAAGCCACAGTTCAGCTGCCAGAAACCAGAGAAGACAACTCTTGGATAAAAGGGATTCACATTGAGTATAAACATGTAGATGTGTTAACTGTATGAGGAGTAAAACAAACTTTCTGATTGTAAAAACAACTTTTGTCTAAAGCACTCAGCCAGGATTTCAAGGAGAGTATCTGAAAAGCATATGTAAACTGCACAAGGAATTTCATCGCTAAACCGTCTCGTTAGTTCTACTGAAAATCCACTGCTAATTCCTGTTTTTCATCTTGTACTGTTTACTGAATGAGTAAAGTGGATGATAAAACTGAAAATTTTAAAATTTACATTTGGAAAAGTGTTCCATTAAATGTGACTCATTTCTTTATCATAAAGATGGTCAGACTGTATGAGTAAAAGTCAACTCCATATCATTCATCTTTTTTCCAGAGTCACTTAATCTAGTTCTAGGGTCAGAAGAAGCAAAAGACTAATGCAGCTGCATTGGGAAGCTCCTAATAGAACACATTAATGTATAGACATTTATACGGGGCCAGTTTAGATTTGCCAATGAACTGAAAAAGCACACCTTTGGAATGTAGAAGGAAAACAGGAGTATTCTGAGAAAAAAATGAAAGACACAAGTGGAAAACAATGAATGGCTCGGGATTCTAATCAGTCTCCTGGTGCTGTGAGGCAGCAATGTTATCCACTGAACAACTACGAATGCCATAATAGCCACTCTGCTATTTATATCAAGGGTGTTTGTACGAAACTAGGGCCTAGGGATTGCATGGAGTGCTGGTTTATCCATTCATTCATTTAATGAATCCGGTTTAGTCAATTTTAATCCCAGTGGAATTAGACCCAAAGAAGCACCCAGATTCTGTGAGGTGCACATCCTCATAGGTTAAAAAAAATGTTTATTGTCACATGTACAGAGTAAAGTGAATCTGTTAAGGCCATTCATAGCCTTCATTGATATCATCTTAGTGAGTCGGTGGCTGTTGATGGTGTGAAGGCCAGTCACATATCGTGACATGACTCACGACTCAGTCCAACTAGTCCACAACTCTTTCCTACAAAATGAAACCGGCCTGATTTTGTCTTTAGTTGTGGGGGCAGGATTGTATGCATGAGAGCTGATAGCCAATGAATGCTCATCCAGAAGTACAATGCATATAGTGCAGCAATGAAGAATAAGGAACGTTATGAGCTTTGGACGTCACAAATAGAAAATAACCTGGTGTGTCTGATATCTCATGTTGCGTGCACCACAACAGAATGGAAATAGAAAAAAGAAGAAGGAATGAGCATGAATGTGCTGTAAGGTCAGCATTCAGTCGATAAATATGACATGGCCTATGATTTTCATTCATGTAAATTGATGTGGTCCAGCGACGACATCAGCAACTCAGTCAGCAAGTCTGACATATTGCATGACTAAGAAGTTGTGTAATGTGACATCGCCTTTAATTGCATCTACTAATCAACATGCAACAATGTTTCTGGATACTTAATAGGCTAAAATTAAAGGGTTTACATAGAAATGAGAAAAGGACTTAATTTTATTAATACTTGGCTAAAGAAGTAGAGTGACCAACCTGAAAAATAATTTTTAGTGAATATAAAGGAAGATGTTAGCTTTAAAATGTCGTGTAAGTCCCTGCTGTGAAAAGTGAAGAATTAAGCAAAAATTATTTCTGATTTATAAGCTTTTATTTTTCCAAATTAAATCTTGTTGCATGTTGGCTACACATGCAGGTAAGAATTTCCCTGTACTCTGGTTATGTGAAAATAAACTTGAATTCCATTAAGTTGTTCATTGTTGTTAGCTTTATTGGAAACTGCTGACTAACTTTACAACAACTGGGATAAGGCAAGAACGCTGCCTACGCCAGCCTAACCAAAAATAAGGCATAATAATACATACCTTAAATGTAGCAATACATTAAATTAGAGTTGTTAAATGATAAATTATTTCACAGTCATTTAAAGCCTCTGAGTAGCTTAAGTATACAATAGAAAAATCAGAGTATAACAACAAACTCAGCCATGTTCAGTATGCTTTTATCTTTCTGTTCGTAGAGCACTTCCAGAAACGAGTAAGCAATATTGGTAGCATTGCATAGTTTAGATGTTGCTAGTCTATAAATTTTATTTTATGTAACACTGGGGTAATGGAGTGCCAGCACCTTGGCAACAACCAGCATGAGAAGGAAGCTGCTCTGGAAAGTAGGAAATATCATTTTATAGTGTTTATAAAGAAATACATCACTGACTGTTAGAGGTTAATAAGCTGATAGTAACTCATCTGCAACGGCATGCTATTAAAATAAATGAATGTAAACACTGACTACTAATTATCAAACTTTAAGATTTACTGTGAGGCCATTAACAGAAGGCAATACTGGTCATTTTGACATCTTACACAGAAAAGGAAGTTGCTGCCTTACTACAGGTCTTGTTCAATAGCACACGTTGCCAAGCCTGGAAGCACTATGACCTTGGTGCCTTGCACCACCCAAGGAGAGAAATCCTTTCTCATAAATATGTTCCATACATCATAATCATCTGCAGCAGTTTCCCACCAATGAACACTGTGCAGAACACTTGCCAGATTTTTTCTATTTACCCTCATCTAAAGTGATTTCCCTTTTGATCTCATGTGCGCCATAATATTCTGTAATATTCATCTTTCTTCCTGTTTCATTAGGTGAAAAAAGCAATAAACAAAGAAACGTAAACTACTTGGATAAACAATTTAATCAGTTAATGAGAAGCTAAATCACAAATTTTATAAAAGTCCAACAACAGTAATAAATTGTTGTCAGTCTCAACGTGATAATGCTATTCCTATACCATTTAGTATAAAAATATAGAAGAATTAACTGTGAATTGAGAAAATCCTTAAAGACGTGCCCTAAGGCAGATATATTGTACCATTTCATGACTTTTACTATATCCCCCTATAATTTACGTAAGCCAATTTGTGCTTTTATTTAAAAAACTGAGGATATGTATTTTAATACATTCTTGTCTAACATGGCAGTGGAGAGCCGGTATCATGCTGGATGCTGGTTGAACACACAAGTAAGAATTTCACTGTACACTGTGGACCTCTCAAAACTACTACTACTACAGTAATGATGCAAATTTTACACCCAAGAAAATTACTTCTATTAAGAATAAATGAACATTTATTATTAACAGCTGTATTTAAAAGTCCACAATTTACAGTTTTCTTCTATACTTATCGTGTGCTCATACTGAATCCGTACTAATAAAAGGCAAAACCCTCACTGACTGACTGACTGACTCATCACTAATTCTCCAACTTCCCGTGTATGTAGAAGGCTGAAATTTGGCAGGCTCATTCCTTACAGGTTACTTACAAAAATTAAGCAGGTTTCATTTCGAAATTCTACGAGTAACGGTCATAATTGAATCCTACTTACGTACATATATACGTCCATAGCCTGCAGCTTGGTCGCCGTGTGAGGTGACGTTGTGTCCCCCATCACCATGCCTCCCACCTAGTTGGCTGCCTGCCTATATTGCGTCCCCCATCCCCACTCCTCCAATGTAATTGACTGCCTGCCCATATAAGGCCATCCGTCACTCCGGTCTCTTCATTCCCTTCTTTGTTTCGCCACGGTATTCACGTCTCCCTGCTGATAACTGCAGCCTTTTTATTTAATCTACGGCTTCTCCGCTGTTTTATTGTTCATTTATTACGATGCGAAGTTATCGATGAAGGCGGTTGTGTGCTTACAACGCTTGACAGATGCCGAATGTCACTTCAACACAAGTCCTGCAAATACTAACGTAATTGAAACAAACCATGAAACTCAAACCGATTATGACAGCAGCAATCCAAGCTGTGAGAAAACAGTAAAAAGGAGGCGTGTCAGACGTTGTGGTACATTTTCTGATGCAGCTAGATGAAAACAACTTTGTGACGCTGCCGCCAAATACTCACAGAAAAATCCACAAGTTAATAGACATGCTGTCGCTAAATACTCGCAGGCAAATCCACAACTTAATAGAGACGGTGCCGCTAAATACTCGCAGGCAAATCCACAAGTTCATAGAGATGCTGTCGCTAAATACTCGCAGGCAATTTCACAACTTAATACAGGGAATGCCTGTTAAACATCTTAGATTCACGAGTAGCGATTTGGGTAGTGAAAACTTCGATGAATGAAACCTGTTATCTTTACAATGGTTGACAAACACGGAATGTAACTTCAACACAACACACCCTCCAAATACGAACCTGATTGAAAGAAATAATGATAATCAAATCCTTGATGACAGCAACACTCATAACAGTCACAAAACAATTACATTGACAATCATGTTACGTTATTTTTAATATGTTTCCTTTTCTTTTTCATAACTTATTTAACACACTACTTCTCCGCTGCGTAGCGTGGGTATTTTGCTAGTTTATTTATAATATAGTGAAACACGCAGCCCTCTAGTCACATGCATTTCTCCAACTTTGTCATTCTTGCTTTCTGTATCCTACACTTAATCCTCAGCAGATGGTGCTGTTTTTCTTTTTCTTCCTATTATGTTGTTCTTTATCACATCATCGGCCTCTGTAATTTGTTTGACGTTCAGCAGATGTCACTGATCTTTTTTTTTCAATGCCATATCACTTTGTTTGCTGATTACTTTATCATAATAAACCCATGAGCACAGATCAGTTTGTCAAAGTTACCGCTACATCCATTTTCTTTTTAATTTCCAGAGAGTATAAGGTAATAAGCTTTCGATCAAAGACCAAGATCAAGATTGTAGTCCCAGTAGTTACAAGCCGACCTCCGGTCGCATGCATTCCTCCATCTTTCTCATTCTTGCATTCTGTATCCTGCAGTTAATCTTCAGCAGCTGGTGCTGTTTTTCTTCTTCCTCCTGTTATGGTGTTCTTTATCACATTATCAGCCTCTGTGATTTGTTTGACGCTCAACAGATGTCACTGGTCTTCTTTATTTTCTTCACCATGTCACTTCATTAACAGATTGTTATGATTTGGAGAAATATGGCGGACGATGTCAGGCCGTTAAGTAGCTCCACAAAAGGCAGGCCAAACCATTCACATGCCAACCCAGAAAAGGCTCACATCACACCGGCTTGCACCAGAAATCTACCTGGTCCTATCCCCAGTAGTTACACTCAGACCTTTGGTCATATCTGGCCTTGAAAGTTTAAAAAGGCTACAATATATCAAAATGTCTTTCACGGGAGATAAAACCATGACAAATCTGGCTTGTAAAGACAATCCCAAACTGTAATCTTTATAAACTGAGGTTTTATTTACAGAAATAGGAGAAATAACAAAACTCCTCAAAATAACAAAAATAGGCAAACAAGTCCCAAAACTTGAATATGAATAAAAAACAAAGACAGACCAGAAATAATCCAAAAAGCCAGAAAAGCCGCACAAAAAAACAATACTCACTAAAAACTCCTTCATACTAATTGCACTGCTGAGTTCCTTTGGGCTACTTATCAAGCCTGAGGGAGTAGCCAGCAGCAGTGAAGTCAGCAGGGCCCACCTCCTGGGGCTCCAACCACAAGGAACAAGGACAAGAACTACATTTAAAGGGACAGTACAAAATAATCACATCACATATAAAAGTGACAGAAACAACAAAGACGTGAAATAATAACTTCATATAAATAAAAACAAAAAAACGTAAAATTCATACAGCTTCAACCTGATAGAAAACACCAATCCCTTTGGCGTTATAAACCCAAAAGCACGGTTCAGCTTGCCATATGAATTTCCAGAATGTATCAGGTCATAAGGGTTCAATCAGCATTAAGATCAAAGTTCTAGATTGTATGCATTTCCCCAGGTTTGTCATTCTTACATTCTGTATCCCACACTTGATGTTCAGCAGATACCACTGCTCTTCTTCTTTTTCTAATTATGGTGTTCCTCGTCACATCATCCACCAATGTGATATGCTTGATGCTCAGCATACGTGGCTGATTTTCTTTTTTTCTGCCATTTTACATCATTGGTCAGTCTCTTTGCCGTAATTTTATATACCGTACGATATATAGATTGTAAAATTATGTTTTTACACTGTAGGCTAAATGGCCATCTGTGCAATGGGGGGTTAGACTATCAATCACCTGCACACACTGGTAATTAACACAAGGTGAAAACTCAAGTGAAAATGTGGACAATATGCATATCAAAAGAATATAGCTAACTGTACTAATTTCAGAGTAAATCATATTTACAAGATATACCAGGATAAACAATGAGGCTGTTTTCAGTTCTCATCATGGTCACCCTACACGTACAACTTGCAATTTCTTACTATGCCACCTGTGACATGTATGGTAGCCTGATTGCTAACTCTTAAGGAGAAAGGAGAGAGAGGGAGTATCAAAATGTTGGATTGGCATCCTGTCTAGTGCTGATTCCTGACATGTGGCCAAAGCTGCCAAGGCAGAGCCTGGCTGCTCCCCACCCTGTAATGTAAATGGGGGATCAGAAATGGATGGCTGGTATGTATAAATATTGAACTACAGTTTTATACATTTAGTTATAATAAGAAGAATATCTGCAGCAGAGTTGCCTCAGATATCCATGCCTGGTCCTGTCTGTCTGGAGTTTGCATGTTCTCTCCACATTTGTGTGGATTTTCCTTCAGGTAGTCTAGTTAAGCTCACATGTGTGTTAGTTTAGTTAACCAAGTGTGAGTGAGTGAATGAACTGGCACCCCGTTCACAGTTACTTTCTACAGTGTTGCCAGGATAGTGTCCACCTTCACATGACTGTAAAATTTAAATAGAGGGTTTGTCTAAATAGATGAATGTACAGACTTAATTATTTAAGTTGAAAAGTCAGAGTTAAGTCATTTCTATTTTTGCATAAATTAATCAATTGTGAGATCATATCTCTTCTAGTTCCGTTTCTAAAACATGAAAGCAATATACACAAAACGAGTGATAAAAAAAGTCAAACTCATAATCAACCTTGATCACTGGACTGTGGTAAGGCATAACATTGATGCCACAAATTTTTTAGCCTTTCCCAGACAACTCCCTCCTTGGTATCTTGACACAATGTATCGGACTCAGTCCCAAAATACGGCTAATTCTTCTGATCTTGGAAAAGGCCTGAACCAAGAAAAGGAGGGGAATTGTAGCCAAATGCAATCAGTGAGGCCAGACTTCACAGACTTGAACAGAGGATTTTGTTACCGCATATTACAAAGCAAGGTTATCCTAATCCATGGGGCTGTCAAAGCGGTGAGTAAGGGTCTGCTTTGAAACGTAAATAGTCAAAATCTTCAAATCACTAAAGCCTGGCCTGAATAGTTTGACTATAAAGTATAATGGTGAAGTGGGACTATTTGCTACTGCATAAACAACTTACTACTAAGTGTGTTTCACATACTTTCACAGATTACTGCATGTAGAAATAGTGGAATTGAGTGAAAATACCAGGCAATTTAATGAGATAATTCTCTTTAGATGTGTATCGAATTCCATTTAATGCGACAGTTTCGGTGGCCCTTTCTTCCTTCTTTTCCTTTTTCACTCACAGAACTGTCAAAATGACAAATCGTCTTTTTTTCCACGGTGTTTCAGAGTGGCTGCTCTGACTTGGTATTAGATAAACATTGGAGCTGAGTGACTGGTTTATTTGAGAAAATGCTAATTAACATTGTGTTTTCAACGCCTTTGAAAAGATTAAAGACATAGGTTTAGACATTTCACCGTTTGACAGTTTGCCCGATTTGCTGTGTTTGTTAAATGCAACTTTGTTTTGTTTATGCGAAAGAACAGCACTTCTAGCGAACACTGAGGCAAAAGTTTTTATTTCTGTGTCAGAAAAATAAATATATCCTTTTTACATTAAGCTTTTTGTTTAGAAGAGCAATCATGATGTTTACAGACTTCATCGTTTTCTATCATTCGTCATGCCATAGAAAGGGATGTTTCATTCACTGATACTTACATTTGTTTTAAATATTTATAGTTGGTCAAACAGAGATTTTTTAAGATTAAAAAGGAAACTTATTTTTGACTGTTGTGGTCCCATGTTGTCAAAAGTAATTCTCCTTTAGAAAAATGGCCTGAAATATTGTAGCTCTGCTAAGTAAAGAGATTATGCTTGATAGCAAAGACACACAACAGATGTGTCAAAACACTTTTTCTTGATAATTACAGATCACATATGCTAAGACAGCTTTAAATCTTCAATGTAATTTGTTGATGGTTTTCTTTAAAAAACGTTGGGGAAAAACAATTCAGAATTTAAATATTCTGATACATACTGCAGTCAGAGTGAGTCACCATGCATACAATTACCACGTGAAGCTGCTTGGTCCATGGTTCAGTTCCCAGTTTGGATTAGCTGGTACTTGGACTTTGCATGTTCCAATATTCACCAGCCAAACACAAATAGTTTAAATGGTTACTCAGAGCTACTGTATTTGCATGAGTGTGCCCCAATGACAGATTGGCATCTCAAACTCTGAATATAAACCAAGGTTGGGGCCATTCATGAATTGAATTGAGAATGCATGGTAAATTCCAATTCACTTCCTAGAACTGGAATTGAAATTAGAATCACATGCAGCTGAAGGGTAATGGAATTGGAATTGAAGTGGAATGTTAGGAAACAGAACTGAATTCAAATAAATTCCATGTAGTGAGAAGTCAAGCAAAATGTCACCTTTTATTAGCTAACTAAAAAGATGACGTTAAGCCATCTGTAAGCTTAGAACACAGATTCTTCAAAACTTTTAAGGAACATTGAAATATCTTCGTAGTACGTGTTTAATTATTCTATCCATCCAGTGTTTTGCTCCAGTCCCAGCAAGAATACAGCGCGAGGCAGGAACAATCCGTGAACGGAGCGCTAGCTCCTTGCTAGCGCTACGGCACCGTGTCCTCACATGTTTAATTATTAACAATATAGATTATTTAAATGAAGTTAAAGTTTTATCTGTATAATATAATAAACATATTTTCCTGCATTTCATCTTAAAAATTATATTGTCATCATATATAAATACACGCTTTATAAAGTCACTCAGGTTGTGCAATATTATAACAGTATCGCAAGTTTACAATGAGGTAATTGTATTTATAAATACAAAGCATTCTACAAGGAGCACTTGATGGACTGATTGAGTGCATTTATAGTTCTTGGGATAAAACTGTTTCTGAACCGCGAGGAAAGGCTCTGAAGCGTTTCCCATATGAGAGCAGTTCAACAGACAGCATGGCTGAGGCAGCGTGTGCTTGATGCTGTATACCGATAATTCTTTTTCCGATCAGCTGCTGTACAGCTGTGATTTCCCACTCAGATACAGTGATATAAATATTCCGAGTGGTGCAGTGAGAGTAATATGGAAAAAGATGATCCGATGTGGCAACCCCTAACGGGAGCTGATGAAAGAAGAAGAAGAAGATGCAGTGAGAGTAAAAACGCTATAGCGGCTATGGTATTTAGAATAGTTTGACCATTGTGTTAATTTCAGTGTATTTATAAAGCTGTGTCAGGGATGTGGATCTAAAAAGAAAGGGAAACCACACAGGGACAGTAGCACTGCTTTGACGCTGGGTGTCGCCAGTTTGCAAAACCGAGCGGAGAACTTGCGTACTCCAGGGTTAGAGCTGCCGTGAAAATGTGCATGTATTTACACCAAGTTTAGGTTTTATACATCGTGATATTAGTGTGGAAACGTTTGTACACAACATTTTTGTGTGTACACACCGTTTAAACATGAGGCCTCTGCTCCTGTGGAACGTGTTTTCAGTATTGCTGGAAAGATATTAAAGCCTGAGAGATGCAATCTTAGTGATAGCAAATTTCAGGAAGTGATGATTATTCCATGCAATAAAAAATAAAAATATGTAAATGAAATACATGAATGAACATGACTTATTTTGGAGTTTATATCATTTGGTAGCATTTACCACATTGAACTGGTAATCATATACTGGTATTAACTATATATTCAGATACTTATGGCCACTGTCACTCTTCCTTTATCAATTGTTAATGTACAGTTCACAGTTGTAGTTACTTATTTTACATTTCATCAAGTATTTTTCATATGTTACTTGGAATTTGCAAGGCAACGTAAATAAAGTTCACATGTATGTCCCTACACAGTAATCCCAAATAAGTGCTCAGAAACAGCAATACAGTACATGGAATTTGGCAGAATTTTAATGAATTGAATTCCACTTTATGAAACTCCAATTCAGTTTCTTAACCCTGGTATAAACTCTAGCTCCCTGTGATCCACGAAAGACAGATGGATAAGTCAAATGGATAGTATATGGATTACACCATGTGTTGGACCAACATTTTGCCTTTTCGCTGTCTCCTTAAAAGTATCATTTTCCTGGCCAAAAATCACATTTTTATTATGCCAAGTATAATGAAGTTTGGCTTGATGATGGACATATGTAAACTTGAAGTTCATCTATTTCTCTTCTGTTTCAGTTCAGGTTTGCTGAGTAAGCTACATGCATTTTATGAAATTCATTGTGACAACCTGCTGGATAGTATGGGTAGGATGTAATATGTAGCAAACTGTTAAACTCATGCGTAAATTATAGTATTCGTAAACTGACCAATTTACTAGTTTGAAATCTGATAATTCTGATACCAGTCTAACTTTTCATAAGGTACAGTTGAACAAACACAAATTTATATTAGTAATTTTTCCAATAAAGGTCAACAACATTCTTATTAATCATCTTAGCCAATGGGTGGGTCTCTCCAGTAATGTCCTAAATTGGCTTCAGTCTTATTTAACAAATATGTTGTTAGTTATGGTGATTGTAGGATCCATGATATTTTATAAGGGGTACCACAAGGATCTATTCTGCACCCACTATTATTTTCAATTTGCATGCTCCCATTAGGCCAGATAATCTCAAAACGCAAGGTGAGCTAGCACAGTTAGGCAGCTGACACAAAGATTTAATTATCTATAGCACCCGATGACCCTCACTCTCTGTTCCCTTTGATCCATTGTATGTCTTATATTTCTGATTGAATTAACAGTAGTTTTCTCAAGCTAAATAAGAAAAAAATAGAAATTTAAGTTGTTGGGAAAAATGGAAATAGTGAAGATCTTAAAAATATACCCCATAGCACTCAAAGTTAAGGCAGAAGTTAAGAATGACAGTGTGATCATGGACTCTGATCTAAATTTTAAATCACAAATTAACTATGAATGGGAGTCAAGCTAAAGTAAAAAATGGGATTTATTAGAAAATGGACTGCGGTGGGTTGGCACCCTACCCGGGATTGGTTCCTGCCTTGTGCCCTGTGTTGGCTGGGATTGGCTCCAGCAGACCCCCGTGACCCTGTGTTCGGATTCAGCGGGTTAGAAAATGGATGGATAGAAAATGGAACAAACAAAACTGATCATGTCATTTCTCAGTGGAGTCTCCACCCTTCTCAATACAATGTGCACGACCTGTGTGGAAATGTCTGGATTCCAGCAGAATAAAAGGTTTTGTCTTGTCCTCAAAATCACTCGTTCACCACTTTCTTCACATCATCATCTGTCTTGAATCGATGAGCACCCTAATGTTTTTTTAGATGTCCGAAAAGGTGGAAATCACACAGTGCCAAATCTGGCAAATAAGGACGACGTGGAAATACCTCAAACTTTAGTTTCTCCAAACAAGCCTAGGTGTTCTTAGCAGTGTGTCATTGTCTTGCAGCACAAGGACTCCTTTAGACAGCAGTCCCCGCTGCTTGGATTGAATAGCAGGCTTCACTTTGGTCTCCAGCAAGTCACAGTAACTTGCACTAGTGACTGTAGTACCCCTCGGCATGTAGTGTTCAACAATAACTCGGGTGCACGAGTGATTTTGAGGACAAGTGAAAACCTTTTATTCTGCTAGAATCCAGAAACTTCCAGGCAGGTGGCGCAAGTACATTGAGAAGGGCGGAGACTACATTGAGAAATTACATTATCAGTCTTGTTAAGGTTCGTTCCATTTTCTAACTTTAACTTGAGCTGCACCCTCGTATATTACTAGGACTGCATTTTTCACTTAAGAAATATTGCAAAAGTTAGACCTCTTATAGCATTGCATTATGCTATAAAGTTAAGTAACACTTTTGTTTTTAGTCGACTAGATTACTGTAATGCTTTCCTAACAGGTCCACCTAAGAAAGACATCAACCCGGTGAAGTTAGTTCAAAATGTAATAGCTAGTATCTTAATCAGAAAAAGAAATTCTTAGCACATCTCACTGGTTTTAGCATTGTTACATTGGTTACCTGTGTCCTTTAGAACAGATTGTAAAATACTGCTAATTGTATATAAAGCTCCTTCATATATTTTGGAGTGCCTGTCCCCTTATATTCCCAGTCGTGACCTCAGATCATGTAACACTGGCTTGCTTATTATGTGGAGAGCTAAGCATAAAAGAAGTGGTAAGACAGCATTTTGCTGTTATGCACCAAAAATTTGGAATACTTTACCGACAGAGATATGCCAGGCTAAGACCATGGATCAAATTAAAAATATATTAAAAACTCACTTTTTCAATTTGGCCTTTTCTTAATTCAGTTCTTTTCTACTTCTAATAGATTATTTATGCATTGTAATATCATACACTTCATGGATGTGCTATCATTGTTAATCTCTTCTTTTCTCTGTTTTCTTTTCCGGTTTCTCTATGGTGGCGTTTTATGCCACCACCACCTGATCACAGTACTGTGCAGCCACTTGTGATGATGGAATGAAAGTTGATACTCCAACTGTAGACCAACTACTTTGACTAATATGAACATTAAAAAATAATAAGACTGACTTTGGCACTGCCCAGTGGGGGCTGGGTGGTCTTCTGTCCAGGAACCCCTGCAGATTTTTTTTTTCTCCAGCATCTTGCCCCTGGTGATTTTTTTTCTGCCCTTCCTGGCTGTGTGACCATCGGATTGAACACTATCTTAATGAACTTTAAAAAACAAATCTTCAAATTAGGATTCTACTACTTGTATATCTGTGTTATGAAATGCATATTGATTGTTTATAAATTATTTTTATATATTATTTATTTAGTTATATATGCAGGGAGATTCTAATGGCGGGCCCCAGGTTATGATGTGTTACTCATGTAATAATAAGCGAAAGAAATTAAATACAGTGCATACTTTGATGGATGTGTAAACAATCCAATCACATTCGGTGTTGGAAATGGTTGCCTTCTTCTTGCAATCACAGATTGACTTGGCACTCCATATTGGCAAAGGTATCTGCAAGCATTGTAGGTGTGATGGCAGCAATTTCCTGTTCAATGTTTTCTGTAATTGTTCCAGTGTACAAAGCGTGTTCTTGTACACTTTTCCTTTCAGTGCCCCCCCCCCCTTAAAGGAAGAAATCCAGAGGTGACAGGTCTGGGGAACGAGGTGGCCATAGTCCCTTTCAAATGAAAAAATGATTCAGTTTGTACCATGCTGCAAGCTGACATGTAAAAGGTTGCCCCATCCTGCTGGAAATAACGTTCACTGATCTCATGGTCATCCAGTTCATTCACAAATAAGTCAGAAATATTGGACAGTGGACTATTTCATTATTATCATTATTTTCACTTCAACTTCCTATTTTTTGTGTAGGTGTGTAAAGAACTTTGAGCTACATTCCTTGTATGAATATGTGCTATAGAAATAAAAATGTTGAATGTTGTTCATAGTTTCTGCTGAGGCTTCTGGCTTCATGGCAAAATAACAGTCACAATTGCATGGATTTAAAATGGTAAAACAAATAAAGAAACACCCACTTAAAATCTTTAAGGCCAAATGAACTGGACAAATATTTCACCCAAGTAAATAAACAAATGTAATGCCCCATGCAGAAGTAAAAACAACCTCCAAATTCATAGATTTTAAAATAGAAAAGTCAGATCTAATCTAATCTAATAAAACCATCAGCCCTCTTGGGATTTTACCAATTGCACTGAAACAAAAAGAAAGACATAATCTATAAACCTTTATTAGACATATCTGACCAGTCATTTGAGAAAGGAGAAGTACCTGAGGACTAGAAAGTTGCAAATGTAACGCCAGTCTTCAAGAGGAGAACACAAAATGGATTGTCATAATTATAGACAAATTAGTCATGCATCTGTATCATGCTAAATTATGGAACCTACAATAAGAAATAAATTCTGAATATAGAATACTAAATAACAGTCAGCACAGGCTTATGGAGAAAGATCTTGCCAAAATTAATATTTTTAATTTTTTGAGAAGGATATTGCAGAAGTTAAAATAAACATGATTTAGTAAGAGTATCACTGTCTGTGAAGTTGGAACATCCTTCCAGTGTTTGGGAAGAGTTTCCTCAAGGGTCTATAATTTTAATCCAGGATTTCAATGCCTTACTGGGACTAAGATGGACTAGCAACCTATCCAGGATTAGGTATTGAATTGTTCTCCATGTTACAGAGATAAACACCAGTTCTCTTGGACCCTGAAACATACTGAAGCGGGTTTAGGAGATGGATGGATGAACATTGTTTAAATATTTTTTTAAATATTCCAGAAATCCATTATTGAACCTGCTTGATCCTAATTAAAGTTCCTGCTTTAGTTCAAGGTCAAAGCCTCAGCAATTAACCTAATGTGGGATATGAGGGGGACTGGAGTGCCCAGAAAAAAACTCACTTGAACATGAGGAGAACAGAAAACATAGTCATATTGGGTAGTTTAAATAAAGTAGGGCATGGTGGTGGACTGGCTCCCTGTTCAGCGCCAGTTACCTTGTCACCAAGGCTTCTTTGGACATATACTAGCTCCCTGCAAAACCTGATTGGATTAGGAAGATTTGAGAAGTTTGTGGTATGTCATGGTACGTTACATTCGGTACCCACGTCCACCTGATGTGGTTTCATACTCTAGGTTTATACAGTCAGTCAATCTATTGGGTCATTATTGTTGTGTTTTCTGTACCCTGAAATACTTACTTGCACATGCTTCTCAACATGTTGCTTCACCATAGTAATTGATTATATCTACTTTATCCTGAAATTTATTTTTTCCTTACCTGTGAAACTAGCATTTACAATAAAAGATCCAAAAGCTATCAAAAATGATAGATTTATCACTGCTAATGAAACAGAAAACATTATGCCTCCAAAGCCACAAAACGGAGTAAACCAGGATTATAAAGACCACAAAAAAATGGTCCTTTCACAAACACGAAATGACTAAAATAGTCTAGAGATGTGCAGCCCTTTGGAACATGCAATGGATTCATAAAGTATTCAGACCCCTTCATTTTCTGTACACTTCATTGTGTTGTAGACTTAATTTTAAAATGATAAATTTACTATTTTTGCCCCTCAATCTACAATTGATCGTGTATGACCCATAAGTGAAAATATGTTTTCAGAAAGTTTTGCATATTTATTGAAAATCAAAAACTGACATTTCTTGTTTATATAAGTATTCACACACTTAATTCATTACTTTGTAGAAGCCTCTTTGGCAGAAAATACAGCTTTGAGTCTTCTTGAGTTAAATCCTTACAAGGTCAATTAGATTGGATTGGCAGCATCTTTACACTTCCATCTCTGGGATTTAGCTAGGCCATTTAAGGACCGTCTAAGACTCGTCACAAAGCCAATCCAGTGTTTCCTTGGCTGTATGATTCAGAACATTGTTATACTGAAAGGCGAACCTTCTCCCCAGTCTTAGATCATGTGCACTCTAGAGCAGGTTTTCTTCAAGAATGTCTATATATTTGGCTGCATTCATCCCTCCCTCCGTTCTGACCAGTCTCCCAGTCCCTGACGCTGTGAAGCATCCCCATAGCATAAAGCTGCCAAACCATGCTTCACCATATGAATGGTATTAGTCTGCTGATGAGCATGGTCTTTGCCTGGTCTAGTGCGTGGAGTTCCCAAAGTGTTCAATTTTTGACTCATCAAATTAGAGGGGCTGTCTTCCTCATGCTGTCGGAGTCTATGATAAACACCTGATTGACAGAGTGCTGCTAAGATGGTTGTTGTCCTTTCGACAGATTCTTCTCATCTCAGCAGAGGACTTCAAAAACCCAATGGTCATTCTAACAGAGCTTCAGATCATCTACCTGACCTAGTCCGTTCTCGTCCGGTTACTCAGTTAATCTGATGACCAATTCTAAGATGAGTCTTAGTGGTTCCGATCTTCTTCTGTATCACAATTATTGATTCCAGTGTGCTTCTGGAAACACTCAAAGCTATAAAAATGGTATTAGCCCCTTGTCCTGATCTATACTTCACCACAATTTGATTGCAGACTTCCTTCCTGGGTTTTTGTTTTTACGTGCAGTGTGAATTGTGGGAGCTTATGTACACAGGTGTATGCCTTTCTGAACGATGTCCAATCAATTTAGTTCTCCACAGGTGGACTCCAATCACATCCTAGACACATTCTGGACACATCTCAAAGAAAATTAAAGCAAACTGACCACAATTTAGAGTGTCACAGCAAAAGGTCTGAGTAAATATATAAATGATTTTAAATACATTTGCATATCTTTCTGAAAACATGTTTTCTCTTTGTCATTATGGGTTATTGAGTGTTGACTGATGGACATAAATGGCAACTTTATCTATTTAAAATTAAATCTATAATGCAGTAAAGTGTGCAGAAAGTGAAGGACTCTGAATACTGTCCGAATCCTCTGTATATTTACAGTGCTTTAACTCTGACTAATTTGATCAATGTTTGTATATGTCTAATTTAATTTATTGTATGACATTTATTTTACAGATTTTGACACTAACGATTTCTGTTTTTCTTATAATCATAATTTTGATTTAGCTGCTCCATTTAATACCATAATGAGAATAATCATAAAGAAAACAAAACTGAGGCAGGCAGTAGGCAGGCATAGTCTTATTTTTCAGAAGGTAGGTCATTTCCTTTTACTAATCTCAACACATTATTGCAAAGAAGAGACATGATTGTAGCAAAATCAACAACTAGGATTGTGAAGACACTGTCGAGTCTGTACTGTCACACCCTGCAACGTGCAAACTGCAAAAAAGAATGTTTTCTTCCTTTTCTATTTTAAGTCCTCCTACAAGTTGCCAGGAAGAAGCCTTGTCTCGAACAGCTGAAGCCAGTATCCGATAGGGAAGTCACTGAAAAAGTGCTGATTGAGAAGCAGGATGGAAAAATCTCAGAATTATACTTTAAAACATAAGGTTGATTTTCATGTAGAGATAGTGCCCTATGCTTAATATGTGGATCTAAACCTGAAGGCTACTACTTTATATCAATATACAGTCATCGAAATCCAATTCACTACCAGATTCTCGATAGACAGAATTAATAGTTTCTGAAACCACTAACCTTGTTGTTGTGATTTGTGCAAGATATAGCATGATGAATTGTAGACTGTATTTGATTAAAATACAGCAATAAGAATCAAATGGATGAAACAGCATAACCTACTGGCTGAATGAAAGTAGTTTCATTTAAATATTTAAAGACATAAAGAATTACCCTTTACAATTTGCAGCATAAGTTAAAATATCAAAGTAACATTTCACATATTATATACTACTACTATAGATTTTACTTACTAGAAGAAATACTGATGTTTCATTAATTGATTTTAAATTATGCTGTTATTTTAGATCAGAGAAAATAATAATTAATAATGTAAGACAGCCCACTTAACCAAAATCAGTGGTGTGGGAGGTGGAACCTATTCTAGAAGCACTGGAGCCGGGCACAAGTCCACCTCAGAGCCCTCTCACACATATTCAGGGCCAACATGGAATGGCCAATCAAGCTAACATATGCTTTTTTGGAATACTCAGGGAGTGGGAGTAAAAGCATGATGTCACACATATATGAGCAAGGGGCATCTTCAAGGCTTATATACTGCTTGTAACTCCACCCCAAGCCATGGGTTGGCACTGTTATATACTTCTTTCCCTCTTTTATCCATAGATCTGAAGACAGATGGCTGAAGGAACTGTGATGTCACTTCTACTTCTGCCTGAAGTTCTGCCTCTTCCATGCACCTGAATAATACACTGTTGGAAGACCAGTGCGCTGGCCATATTGTTTTTCTTCTGTCTTCTTTTTTGGCAACACAACCTGCCAATTAGACATAGTTTACCCTGTGGTGCCCCAACACTTGTTGCCTTCTCCTGTGATTTTCTTACTCCGGGTACTCAGAGAAACACCCATGGAAACAAGTAGAACATACAAACTTCTCCAGTGTTACATAAATGTGAGGCCTTCTCGTTACATAAGTTCTCTCGTCTGGTTGATCAAGACAAGGACAGTCCCTCCATCCCACACTGTGGTTGGCACACTTCCCTGTGTTCAACATCAGGTTGCGTCTCTCCCGGGCCCTATCCCTAACTGTGCCTGGATTATTAAAGAGTTTATAGGGTCATTATTGTCATGTGTAGAGAGTTAAGTGAATTATTTCTTTGCATGTGCTAAGCAATATGCAACATCAGGGGTCAGTGCTAGGGCCACTACTGTTTTTAATATATGTAAATGATTTGTAGAGTAATAAAAGTAACAAGCTGATGATACCAAGATTGGTGGACTGGAAGATAATCTGAAATCCATTGAATCATTACAGAAGGACTTGGACAGCATACAGACTTGGGCAGACTTCTGGCAGTTGAAATTTAATGTCACACACTGCCACACTTGGAGGTCTGAAAATCGAAAGTACACCTTATGAGAAGGATTTAGGAGTCATAGTGGACTCAACACTATCATCTTCCAGGCAGTGTTCAGAAGCCATTGAGAAGACTAACTTAATGTTAGGTTATATAGCATGGTGTGTGGAGTACAGGTCTAAGGAGATTATGCTCAAGCTTCGTAACGCACTGGTGAGTCCTCATCTGGAGTACTGTGTGCAGTTTTGGTCTCCAGGCTACAAAAAGAGCATAGCAGTGCTAGAAAAACAGTCCAGCGAAAAACAGCTAGGCTGATTCCGGGGCTACAGGGAATGAATTTATAAAGAAAGAATTATAAGAGCTGAGCCTATACAGTTTAAGCAAAAGAAGATTAAGATGAGACATGAGTAAGTGTTTAAAATTATAAAGGGAATTAGTCCAGTGGATCGTGACTATTACTTTAAAATGAGTTCATCAAAAACATAGGGACACAGTCGGAAACTTGTTAACGGGAAATTTCGCACTAACATTAGAAAGTTTTACTTACACAGAGAACCATCGACACTTGAAGGAGCCAAGTAGTGTGGTAAACAGTAGGATTAGGAATTTAAGAACTAGACTTAATATTTTTTACAAGAATTAATTCAATAGGACTGGCCAACTTTGTTGGGCTGAATGGCCTGTTCTTGTCTAAATTGTTCTAATGTTCTAAACACATCACCACTGTCTGATGCCATGATTAATGAGTATAACAACCTTTACTCCATAATCATAAGGACCCTACAAAGTATGCAAACCAAGAGGGACATCCACTTCTGTTTCCCACTCTTTTGAGATTGCTCACTGAGGTTACAGTAATTTTCTCTTAAATCTCATTTAGATGGTTTGTGACATCATCTAATTTAATGATTGGAGACTGCTGTTGCCTCACATTGATACTCTAAACTCAGTATGAGATGCAGGTTACTATTTGAAATGAGAATTTGGTACATTTTCCCTCTTTGATAAAGTTTGTCAGATGAAATATCTTTGCTCTTGTTTTGTGCAGTAATTATCTTTCCCATTAGAGAAACAAACAGTGAAAATGAACCTCTTTGGCACCCAGCCCCAAGAGCTATTAAGAAAGGTCTTCCAGGATACGTCTCAAAGAAACATTTGCCTTAGGCTTCAGTTAAATTTCATTCTGCACCATCTATTAAGCTGGAAGATAGATGTTTAGAAAGCAATATGGTTTGTTACAAATTGTTTTTATTTTTATCTAAATGGCTAATACATTTGTTTTAAGTAGCTAAATACTGCAGGTAATTGGTACAGTCCATCTATGCTGACAAGTGCAGCCCAAGGGGCAAGCTTATCAGTTCGGTTCACATCTGCATGGTTTGATCTATCTGGTCATGTCAGAAAGGTCGGTCTAAAAAAAGCCATGCAAACTGTCATTATATCTGCAAACTTATTATAAAAGGAAGGTTACAAACATAAACATCACGAATGTGTTAATCTGCCAAGCTCAGACTTGCTACATTCTGCTGTAGCGATGCTGAAGGCCTCTTATTTACAACACAGGCCTGTTTTTTGACTTCAAATTGACTGCTTCTTCAAACTTTTCAACAGATTCTATCAGTGACTGCACCGTTTTTTAGTTCAAGTTCAGATATTTCTTCAAGTTTATATACTTATAGTGCACTGACATTCAGACATCCATGTCTTTCACAGAGCAGTGACATTAGTGCATTTCCAACCACAGACGATGTATGTAAAACATTACATCAAACCGTATATACAAGAAACTAACTGTAATAGCATGTCCCATTGTTCATTTAAAGAAGGCTATAATATTGGATGGATGCACAAGGTTTATGGCTCTAAGCACAAAAGAATGATGAGAAAATAGATACATTACTTGTGTGCGTACATGCTCCTATTTACATTGTAATAATCTGGCAGTGGTAGTTTTCCCAGCCAGGATGTTGTTATAGCAGAAGGTCAGAAGGAGACCCCAGAGCTATGCGCTCCCCTAATATGCTTGGTGGGCATCCCTCTGGTATGACACCCATTTGGACACCCACAGGGCTACATGTGACTTGTACTTCTGGTGGGCAGCCCTTGTTGGGTTCCGCTAGAGGGATGAAAAGTTCTGCCTGACCTGGAAGTGCTTCCTGGTTACAGTGCTGATGTGCTGGACGTACTCACAGGTCCAGGTTAAAAAGGTGAGTCAGAGTTGGTAGTGAAGCCGTGTAAAGCTGACTTAGAAGGAGTGGAGGAGAATTAAAAGAAAATAATTGAATCCTGAATTCTGTGTTCTAGAAGCAGAAGACCTCTGTATAAGGTATTTGTTAGAAATAAAAGTACTTTATTTGAACCCAAAAATTCTCCTGGTGTTGTGCATGGTGTGTGGGACTTAATTTCATCCCTCATAAGTCACAACATTTAACCTATATGCTTAAATGCTTATTGTACATATACAGTACTTACTGTTGTGAGATGGGGTCACAAACATGGTGAAATGGCTGTAAGGCCTCCAAAATATAGCCACACAGCAGGCCAGGACCTTCAAAGGCTAATCGAGAAGCGGCTTATACCAATCCAGCTGCTCCTCATTACTAACTGCTGGCACATGGGCAAACAAGAAAAACTGACAAAATCACTAGAAAAGTCCCAAAATGAACCAAAAGGCCCCACAAGGAGGAGGGTGGCTGTAAACCCCCAGATTGTGCACAAAAGGGCAAACAAACACACAAGAAGATCAGGACATTTAAAAAGACAAAGCATAATTACAAACATCAAAACTGACAATTAAGCATAAAGTACACCTAAATAAAAACCCACACATAACACTTGCATGCACACACAGCTATTTATTAAATTATGATTACAACTTTTTAAAATAAATGTATTAAAAATTATAGAAAACCATTTCTAATTGTACAGAACCAAAAAAACTAAAATTGATTAGCACACTCAATTCAGTTTATAGCATTTTAAAATAAACTTTTTTTCTCGTTCTTTAATTTTAGGCCATAAATAAAAATGTATGAATTTCCTATACTGTACTAATTGAAATTAAAATAATAAGAACAAAGAGTTGTGTGGCAGCTTTTCTTATTCTCACAGTCATTGACAACCTTACGTTGTCATCAGGTCACAGACTTGGAGCTTGCCATGAATAGCATGGAGCCATATTGGTTTGCTTGTGGTTCCCTTTTTTATTTCTGTTCACTTAGTTTTAGCAGCAGTACTGATAAAAGTAGCCGTAGCAGTATTGTCACACATATAGAGTACATTGAATACACATTTCATGTTCTCACAAAATTTCTACATTTATTTTTTAAAAATGTAACCTGTTAAAGACAACAGTAATTATGAGAAAAACTTCAAGACAGTGGCCCAAGAGATGATTGTGTATATATTTCTTACCAAAGGTGAAACACGCAATGAAAATGAAACTGCAGAGTGCAAACTTTCAAACGATTCCATCTAATAGTAGACTTTGAAAGTAGTGGGATTTAAATTGGATGAACACTTAATGCACCGAGGAAGCAATTATCTCCACATTTCTTTTTCTTCTCCATTCATCTCTATTGCCCTATTAAACTCATCAATTTAGGTATGTTTACAAGCCTTAAGTTTTACTCCGTTGGCCATACTCTCTCTCTCAGGGGTGGGGGGTGACTTGTTTTCAATCATATTTTTTGTAAAAATTGATCTATTTGTATGGAATGATTACAATAAAATTAATAAAATTTAAAAAAATAAATAAATTAACAGATAGATAAATTGGATGAGCACTTCAAACAATGTTCACGTTGTTCTGTCAAACATACATACATGGGATAAATAAATACAGAAATATACAGAACATGTTTCGCCATTTGCTCAATGTGACTATGTGTATTTAGTTTTTTACCCACTGTAAAAAAAATAGATCAAAACATGTTTTATCTTTTGTAATGAGCAGCAGATTCTTCTTCAAGGATCAGTACTCCAAATAAACAGTAGGGCAAAACAAACTTGAAACCCCAGACAAACAAAAGTTAAAAAACTTTAACAAATGTTTAATGAAACAGTATTGTTTAAGAAACTAATTATTTCCAATGCATGTCTCTTCTGCACACTTAAATGTTGCCCTGCTCCCATATAGCATGTAGGTCGTGCTCACCAAGACGTGATGATATCCTACAGTAACTGCGTAAATTAACTGTTGACTGCACAACAAATATTTCATATAGTACAAAAATCATTTGTACAATATTTTTTCAAGCTTTAGCTAACCAGTGCAGCCAGCAAACTATATCTATGTGGCCTGCTAGTCAAAATGAGTGCTGCCACAATAGTTTTCAGTGATGCCAGTAAAGACTGAGATGGCAGATATTGTGAAGCAGAGCAGATGGATTACTGGGAAATGGACTGAACTATTTAGGGACAAAATAAAATTCGATCTGGAAACAAACAGGAGTCAAAACTTGGAAGTCAAGAAAAAAGCCAATGTAGTCAGATAAAAAATGAAATTGAAATAATCAGAATCAATGAAAAAATACACTGACATCTTGGTAGCATTAACACAAATTTGAAAAGAGAGATGTTCAATCCAGTACAGATATGTTGATCATCTACTGCACTCGTTAACATAAAACAACAGCAATGATGAGGGAAAAAACATCCTGGATGACACAGAGATTACACCACTGTTTTAAAAACACCTCATAAAACAAATTTGTACAAATTCAGAATACATCCAAATGAATTCTAAATGTCAAAAAGAACTGAATCCCATTCATACAGAGACATGTTTGATGCACAGGAGTCTATTATCATTCAAGAGTACAGCAAATACCTTGGCAATTATAGTACTGAGAAATCAGTAGTAGTTCTAGTGTTAAAGTGCACAGACTAGAGGAAATTGGGGATGAGCTTTTTAGAAAGAAACTGTGTTGGCAGCCGTTTTCAGCAGCAGGTTCTCCCCTGTTTTAGTGAGTTGTCTCTGGAGATGTGTCCTCATCTTGAGAATCACATCTGACTAGGCAGCAAGAAGCTGTGAGTATGAATGGATATCAGCAACAACTCAAGTGCTGAGTTGTTGAAGTGGTGGTTTGATGCATAAAGGATTTAGAAGATGTTCTTCTGAGTAGACTTCCTTTATTGTAGCTTTATTATTTTAATTCCCAACAGTACCAAGTTGTGTCTTCTTCTTTTTTCTCATTTTCGTCAAACAGTTGCATGACAGAAAAAAGTCTGTCAAAGTAAAGCTAACTGCAACCATAGAACACATATTCTTCATAACTTTAAAAGAACATATAAACAGTACCAACTGTGATGTATGGCCGGCCGTTCATCCCGGCCAATACCCCCAAGCTGCCAGGTGGAGCCCTCCCTGCAGTATGGAGGTGCCCCGAAGACCAGCAGGGCATCATGGACATTGAAGTCTTTATGCACAGCCCTGCTGGATACCATGGGGGCCACTAGGAGATGCTGCAGGGAGGAACGATGTTTATTTGCCATAGGCCCCAGAAGTACGTCCGAGTCACATGGACAAGGGGAATGACGTGCTTCCGGGGTGAAGAAAAGGACTTTTGATCTGACCAGGAAGTGATAGGAGTCACATGGACTGGGGATTGGAACACTTCCGGGTCAGAGAATATAAAAGGACTGTGGGAGCTCCCAGATGGCGAGCTGAGCTGGGTGGAAGGGTGGCAATGCGTCTGGGAGTAGTGGATTGGTTTATTGAGAATTATTGTAGTGATTAATGAGTATTGTGGAGAGGAGGGTGCTTTGTGCACTGTTGTTAATAAATAAAGTCAATTATTGGACTTTTATCTGGTGTCTGGCGTCTTGGACAAGGGTTCAAGTGAACGATAGCGGCCCCTATCTGTCACACAACTTATATATCTGTCATGATTAACAGTGGAAATCATTTTAATTACATTTTCAGAGAATTGTTTATTGTTTCTTATTCTAATTTGTAACTTTGCATTTCATTTAACTCTTTTATTCGGTGTTTAATTTCGGATATTAATTTGTATCTAGTGTTATTTATTTGTTGATTTTTGTGCTTTTATTCCTCTTGTATCCTTCTGGATTAATGATAAGGGCCTTGCACATGACAAATTGATCTATAGGTAGGCAAAAAAGATGGTACTTTATTTGTTCCCAAAGAGAAATTATAACTTTACACAAGCTCAAGAAAATATATACTAATATTATAGTAAACCACAGAAAAAAACACACACAAGAACGTCTGGGTTGCATAATAAGAGAACTGCTGCATTAACATTTGGATAGAGCAGATCCAGCTAGTTGTGTCCACAAATGGAAGTTTGTTCTTGTCTTGATAGAAATTTGTTCCTTCCAAGTCACCAGCATTCTAGGATCAGAATGATTCATCATTAGAGTTTTGGTAACAGAATGAATAATTTCTGTTACTGAGTTAATAAACATTAAAAAAAATGATATAACTTTTATCTGTAGGCAGTAATGTGGTGGAATTCAGTTAGAATTTCAATGTCTGCATTACACATTTTAGTTCTAATTGTAATGTGTTTGCGTTTTTACCATTGATTGTTCACACAGATGTCCAGTCCCCCTCCTGCCTTGTCAACGCCCTCTGATCGTATCAGTTGAGACCCATCCAGCATTAAAATAGTGACTGAAATAAGAAGTTTAAGCTAGTTCTCTGTAGTACCCAAAAGGCCACAGTACCTGAACTCATCATGACTTGCCATGAAATATAACAGTTCATCCAAAGGTGTAACTGCAATTCTTTAGGCAGTAGAGAGCGCAGTGCTACCAACTGCGTATGGGAATATTTAATACATGCCACTTGACTTTCCTCAGGGTCTCTTACATTCTGTGATGTTGAAAACATAAAGTAGCCTTCAGATCCTCTGCACTCACACAGTAAAATCTCTGAAGTTTGTAGCTTGTCTGAGTAACAAGTGAGACAAGTTGCCATTCTGGTGTGCAATCACAATTGCATATCTTAAATGTAAAAATCAATTTAAAAACTACACTGACAAGTGAGATGCCAGATCACACTTAATCCTAACATTAATAATTAATAAGAGAGTATGCTATACGGGGTGAGACACAATTATAACTGGATTAGTAAAAAAAAATATTTATTGATGAATTACAGCACTCACCTTCTACATACTCCCCCTCCCAATCTCTACACCGCTCCATATGTATCTTCCATTGATTAAAACAGTGCTGAAAGGCTTCTTGCTTGAGGCTCTGCAACAGGCTTGTTGTTTCCGTCTTCTCTTCATCCATTAAAGAAAAATGTGATCCCTTCAGGTCACTTTTGATTTTCGAGAACAAGTAAAATTCACAAGGAGCTAAATCAGGCAAATAGGGAAGATAATTGAAGACAGGAATGTTTTTAGCAGTCAAAAACTTCTTTATGGAAAAAGCATTGTACACGGGAGCATTGTCTTGGTGAAGCACCTCCCCCTCAACCTGGGCATTGAACGTCTTCCACATTTTCTTGTCCTTCCTTGAAATGTTTGTGCCACTCAAAAACCTGTGTGCGAGACAAACTGTTATCATCGTACACTGTTTTTATCATTTCATAAATTTCTGTGGCTGTTTTTGTTCAATTTTGTGAGAAATTTGATGTTGATTCGTTGTTCGTTTTTTTCACCTGACATTATAGCGGCAACTCGTGTAGCGATTGTTGTGCAAATACTGATTGTGGTATTCACAGGATATACCTAGCCGGTTGCCGGTTTGAGGGGGCTTGTAGGAGGGGATATAGTTCTATGATTCACATTCGGCCGACCTCCAGACGGTTTTCCAGGAAAGCCCCAAGCCCAGTCCGGTTATTTTTGTGTCTCGCCTCGTATAAATAACATTTGTTATTGTTGTTATTATTATTATTATTATTATTATTATTATTATTAATGTGATGAACGATTTAATTAATGATGTGAACTTAGTGTGTATGTACTGCCTGCTGACCAATGTCTGCTGTTAAATTTGGCACAAAATTTAAGAAGTTTAAGAAGCACTGAGTGATTAATGAGGGATTCCTAGAGCACATATATTACAAAGGATTTAAAGTGCTACTTTAGTTACACTGGGTTTTGAGAAACTCTTCTAAATTAATGATTACTCTTATGATGAAGTTTACAATATTCTTAGAATTATGGTGCTTTTAGGAAATTCACTCCTGTACAGTTAGCTAAACTACATAAACGTATGCAAGGGCCATTAAAATCATAAAGAAAGCTGAGACTGACAGGTTCTCTATCATTTATTTTCATACACCGCTAGCAATACACAATGCAAAGTAATTAATTTGTTAATAATTATGGAGCAGATAACTAACATCCACACAGGTTTGAGACAGTTCCTGTGCAAAGTTTTAAAATAATAAAAAAACTCCATTTGCAAATTAGATTTGCAAAGGTCTTTATTGCATTACACATTTACTTGGCTCTCCTCGGAGCCATCTGAAGTGGTAAAAGATATTTTTCAACTTTAAAAATTGCTTCAGGAAATATTTAGTCTCAATTTGCCATGCATTAAATCTGACTTGGCACACTTTTAGACTTCTTGCAGCAATAACTTTTCAAATTAATAAGAGCCAGTGGTAAGCGCTGGCAATTATGGAAATCATGTTTGAATGTTGAGCTCTGGCTCCTTGAAACACTGTACTGGACTAAGTGGATTAAGAAGATGAATGCATAGTTGTTTGAATGGGATTTTTTTGTTCACTTTTTTATACAAGTTAATTCTTTTGTTTTTTGAACAACTGCACAGACTTCATTGAACACTAATGTTAACTAATGTGATGAAAACCAGGGTGTCAGCCAGCCCCAAACCCCAACACAAACACACCAAGAGTCCCGGGTTCAAATAAAAGATGGGTTATTAACCTAAATACCTCCACACATTGGCAAAAATACAAAACAGGTTTTCTTTCTTCCACAATCCCACTCCTCTCACCACTGTACGGCCCTCCTCCAGTTGAGTGTTGCCTTCCTTCCTCCCTGCTCCAACTAAAAATAGTATATTTATATTGTGAGGATAGCCTGGCATGGATCATAACTGAAATTTTGTTCTGTGCATAAATGGCAGAAATCCAGACCACACAAGAATCCAAATGTCTTCAAAGCTGTAACATTCTTAAATTTCCAGCCTTTTGTGTGTGATTGCTACAGGTGTACAGTGGCAACAAGTGATAATATGGACCACACAGATGTTACGAAATTAGAAATGTGTACACAAGGTGAGAGTATTTCACCTATAAAAGTACTTAACAACAGAATCACCTGCCAATCAAACTACTGTTCCATACACAAGCATTGCAGCAGATATGGCAGAAGCTGCAAAAATGAATGAATAAATATACCCATTAAAAAAATAAAGCATTCTGTATTTGTTAATGAATATAACAAAAAACAAATGCAATCTATTCTATATTCTTCCTTAAATGTGAATTTTAAAAGTACTGCCCAAGAATCCATAAAGTTCAAAAACCCAGACTGACCAAATCCTAAGCTGTCGGAATTTTTGGACTTTAACTGTATTGTCTCTATGATATCACAGCATGATCTACGAAGGATCTTTAGATAAGGGTTCCTTCATTTGTGCAGTCTTCAAATTGCAGCAGATGTAATAGGTACAACTTTTTCCAAATTTAATATCAAAAGGCATTTGTTGCCATTATGCGTATTGTTGAAATATCTCAGTGGAGACACCACGAGAATTTAAAGTTCAACCAGAATGTGAAATATCAGTAAAAGACCAAGACTCTGGAACTGGAGGTCAGTCCTATCTTCCTTATAAAATGAAAATTAGATCAAAAAGTTGTAGTTGAAAGAATAATCACCAGAGGATCCAGTAACCGGAGAATCTAAACCATATAACACACACCACTGCGAATGTCTTGGTTAATCCATAATCTTGGTTGATCAAGAAAAAAAATGGCCCGATCTTTGTATGTTACACATTTGTGACATCTAATGTTGTTTACCACCCATAAACAACAGGGTTGCATCCAATATAAATGTAAAATAAATTCCAGAAATAAATACCAAATGAATTGCAGAGCAACAGAATTCAAAACTCCAGAAAATCAAAAGTTAAAACATCTAAAAACAGACTACAACAAGCAGAGAAAAAAAAAATTAAGAAGAAATTGAATCAGAAAACATTATCTCATGCAATATTATGCAGTAAGTTTACAAAGCAAATCCAGTTTGGTTAACACCCTGCTTTTTAATGTAACAGGTGAATAAAATACTGCAGTTTTGTTCACTCATAAATGTAAGCAGCACTCTCCTTTTCAGTTCAAACTGTTTAAGCATTCCAAGGTAGTAAGCACTAGCTCCTGATGGACAAAAAGACCATTACATAAATCTGGGAATCATCAGCCCACTGTTGAAACATCGGGCCATGCGGCATCATGATCTTCCCTTGGGACCTCACATACACATTGGAAATGCATAAGGGTAACTGCTGACCTGTAATGAAATCCATATGGAGTGGTCCTGTCTAATGATGTCATAGCAGCCCTCACCACTCAACTGTGTGTTTCAAAGCCCCAAATAACCAATACCAGAGTAAGCACGTCTTAGAACTCACAGTCAATTTGGTGCATCGGTGAATGATAACATTCTTAAAAAGCAGAGGCTTTGAAAAGATATTAACCATGGTTCAAGAATTTAATGATGACTGAATTGAAAGGGTACTTGTTTGAATTCGTGAATAAGGTATAAATGCAGTTCTCAATAAGACATTCTAGAGTCATAAAGATCATGTGAAGTCCACATTTTGTTAATGTTTTTATTATTAGTTTATTTGTGCATTCTTTGCAAATGTATTTAGTCAAAATAGAAAGGGCAACTTATAATACAAGTGAACAAACATCTATATGTAGTATAGAAGTTGACAGACAGATATAAATGCTGATAAATGGATAAAAGATTTGTAGTGTCACATTATAGACAGGGTGCCTAAAGCAATGTTGTGCTGCCAGTCCTTTAGCTCCTCTCGATATGCCTTTTTAATGTCGCGAATATAGTTTTAACATATTGCTCAGGTTGAATTTTTGGAAAACTGTACCTGTGTTGTTATTCAAGCCTACCTTTTAAAACTGCTTTTAAATTATTACTAAAATGTGCTTGCTTTACCTTCTTCATAATTCTATTTGGATTCATATTTACTGAAATTAAGACTGAATGAGTTTTTCCATAAAAATAAAAACTCTACAATATTCCATGTACTGTATAATTCAGTAACAAAGTGTATGAGAGAAGGTGATTTAACCTTGACCCTAATTTTCCTGGAATTTACTAAAGACCCCCTGGTAACAAGTAAACCATAACATGTGTCCACTAATTAAAACTATAAATGAGTAAAGAGGCTTGTCTGGTCATTTTATTATAGGTTTGTTTGTTTAGTGTTTATTTTCATCATTTCTAATGGCAACGTGTAGTTTATCATTGATATAAAAAGATTAATGTTTAAATCAGCAGAAAATATCTACAGGGTACAGTAAATTGCATGTCTTCTTATGTATTATGTACAAAGACAATGTCTGTTTTTGAAAGAGGCTGGTGTATGTGGGTGGTGTTAATTAACCAAAATGAGCAAAGTGCCCAAATTATTTATTACTGCATACAGATTTATTTATTTGTCGTATGTGTTTCTCAGCATGGGTATTTATTCTAGCTTTCTTAATTTGTTACCTCAACCAATCATGTTCCTAAGACGCTTATTTCTCTGTATTTGTGTAATAAGTCTATAATTAAATGCTGTACATTATACTTGTTTTTAGCTAATTTATTTATACATTTTAAGGACCCACGGTTTGCCATCAAGTGCCTGGAAGCAGCCAGCAAGCAATGCATAAAGTTACTGGACATAACTGGCTTCATAAATACCAAAGGTTTATTATACACACCCTTATTGAAACTTCAGCTTTTGTTCACTTATGAGGGGGATCCCAAAAATTTCCACAACTGGTCAAAAGCAAAGGAGTAGAGTGTAGTTATTGAATATGCCACTAAGTACCATGTGCTACACTCTGGCTAATCAGTCCTCCATGTGGCATTGTGCTGATGGAGTGCGCATTTCTGGTGTTTATTCTATAACTGTGCAAGTGACTTTGACAATTTTAATTTACTCCAAGCCACGATGTCAGATTTTTAAGAGACAATCATGATCACACTTTCGGACGTTGACGGACTTGTAACAACCACATTGTCTTGACCAAAAAACAATGTGGTTGTTGCTTCACATCACCACCTTACTTGCCAGATCACACACTGTATGACTTCTTTTTGTTCACATAATTAAAATTGAGACTGAATGGAAGAAGATTTACTACCATGGAAGAAATCCAAAAAAAACAAAACCAAAAAAAAAGCACAGGATGCCCTACTCATGATGAGGGAGGATAAGAACAGGACATGTTTCCAATGAGGGAAGCACTGGGACAAGTGTACTGCATCTCAAGGAAAGAATTGATTGAATGAGAATTGCAGAAAGTTTTTATAAACAAAGTTTTTTTTTTAACAATTTTTGGATTTTTGGGACCCCCCTCAAAAAGGCTAAAACTAATAAAGAGCATGACAGACTCTTTCTCAATTTTGATGAAACTTTGTTACTGAGAATATTTGCAAGATATGCTAGATATTTTTTTACTGATACTTAGTTTTCCACCATCATGACATACAGTATATTGATTTACCCCAGAAACATGTTTTTTTTTACAGAAGCTGTGTTTATAAATTAAAAAAAAAATAATAATAAAAGCATGGCTTACAGCTCTTGCCAATGAGGCACCAGAAAAAACATGAAAGTCATTTAAAATAATTACTCCTATTTTGCCTTACTGTTAATAATATTTGAAACAGGGAGACCATATTTCTTGGACTTGGACTTTTGAGGCCATAAGCTTTTCTTTCACTTGTTTTTGACCACATTTATAAGCCACTTTTAAATCTGTAAATATAACTTCATTTAACAGCTTAAGTTTTTGAGGCATATAAACAAATCCCATGACTGTGAGTCTTTCAAAATACTAAACTCATTTGTTAAGTGAAAAAAATTCCTTTTTAGAAAATACATCTCTCTATTATAAAAGAAAATCTTGAGACGAGATTATTGCCAAGAGATTTTTTCAAGTCCCGTCCTCCTCTCAACCATTTTCAACCACACCCAGGGTCCTCTCATCTTTCATTCGTGTGAATGCTTTTGTCAGACATGGTTCCTGCGCTCTCGGCTCTTATAAATTTTTACGTTTTCCTCACTTTAAGTTCCCATTAAAAGAAGACTTATAATGTCCAAATCTTATTCAAGAATTTCATCCCGAAGGGTTATCAACAGAAGAAATGAGTACACGGGCAATCCTAGCACCGAGAAACGATGAAGTCAAACGAATTAACACGTAAATTGTTGATCGGTTACATGGCAAATTGGTTAAATGCGTATCAATAGACAATGCTGAAACAGTTGGTGGTGATGGTGCGGAAGATGAAAACATCAACTTGCAATATCTTGTAGAATATCTACAACCGTTAACACCGTCCAGTCTGCCACCGGACGAATTATTGTTGAAAGAAGAATGTATCGTAATGTTATTGCGTAATTTATGTCTGAGTGATGAGTTATGCAGTAGGACAAGATTACTTGTATTCAAAATTCTGATATGTAAAATTTTAACCGTCGACAAGAAAGGTAATTTAATACATCTTCCGTAGATAACATTATACACCCAAGGAGATCTTGATATGCCATTCATATTAAAATGTTTACAGTTTCCCATTAGAATAGCTTTTGCTATGACAATTAACAAATCACAGGGACAAACATTCAAAAAAATCGGTTTATTTATTAGAGAGAAACAAACAATATTCACTCAAGGGCAGTTATACTTTGCATTGTCACGATGCAAGTCTAAACACGGAATCAAAATTCAATGCGATATTGATGAAAAGTTAATTCAAAAAATAGTTTTTACTGAAGTTTTACAGTAAAAGTGTAAGTTTAAAAAGTATTTGCGTGTTAATTTCAAAGCCAAAAAGAACGAAAACATATAACGCAACAAATACCTCTAACGTAACATGAAACATAATTTTCTTTCAATTTGTTACGTTTTACTATTTTTACTATGGTTAATTACTCGCTGTAATGTAAAATAGTTCTATTATGCATATGTAACAATTCCCATGAAAATAACAATCTATAAACTGTACATCTGCTTCCCCATATGCGAGTGGCAGATCCTCAAAGTGGCTAGTACGTAGCGCCCATCCGGGGGTTGGAGAGCAAAGCGAGCAGGGTTGCAGAGCCCTGAGTTTCAAATAAAACAATCTTTCAGTTCTTTGGATGCATAAACATGCACACCCAATAATGGGATTTGTAACAGTATTCAGATTGTGTCACATTCCAGGTTATGTCCAAAGTTAATTTGACCTCACCTGACATCAGCCTAGGAGATTGTGATTGGTCCTAAATTAACTTTTGGTCTACCAAAAGTTCAGAAAGATCTACAGGATCTTATTGTTAAAAAGCACAGATCAGGAGATGGATATAAAAAAATTCTAAAGAGATCAGATATTTCCTGGAACACATTATGAAAAAAGGAAAAAATCATTCATCAGGAAGGTTAGTAAGTGGCCAATGGTCACCTTAAGGGAACTGTGTGAAATATCAGTCTCTCTACAACCATTTTGTCTATTGTTTCAATACCTAAATTGCCAAATAGGTTGGCACGATGGAAGCTAATTCTCACAATTAAACAATATCTAAACCTGTGTATATATATTTTTTTAAGTTTTAATAATTTTATTGTAATCATTCCATACAAATCGATCAATTTTTACAAAAAATAGGATTGAGATTGAAAAACAAGTCAACCCCCACCCCTGAGAGAGAGAGCATGGCCAACAGGGTAAAACTTAAGTCTTGTAAACATACCTAAATTGATGAGTTTAATAGACCAATACAGATGAATGGAGAAGAAAAAGAAATGAGGAGATAATTGCTTCCTCTGTGCTTTAAGAGCTTATTCTAAAATATTATTGATTAGATCCTTCCAGGTTTTGAAAAAAGTCTGTACAGATCCTCTAACTGAATATTTGTTTTTTTCCAATTTCAAATAGTATAAAACATCGGTTTCCCACTAACTTAAAAGAGGAGAGTTAGGATTCTTCCAGTTTAGCAAAATAAGTCTGCAATCCAGAAGTATAGTGAATGCAATCACAGTTTGTTTGTCCTTCTCCACTTTAAACCCATCTGGAAGAACACCAAACACAGCTGTTAATGGGTTAGGTGGGATTATGACACTAACCTGTGTATATTTAACACAAAGATGCATCGAGTCTCTGAAAAACATGTAGAAAAATGTCTTACGATTTACTGAAACCATGCTAGATCATTTAATAGTAAAAAATGTGTTTAGCACATGGATAAAACAACTCATGACCCAAAGAACCCAGTACCTGCTGTCAAGCATGGAAGTGGCAACATTATGCTGGGCAGCTGTTCTTGCTCAGTGAATGCAGGAATTCTGGTCATGAGAGAGAGGGAATTATCACCATATTTGTATTTACCTCTTCTAGAAAGCTGAAGTCAAAGAAGAATTACACCTGGCGATAATGTCAAGGCAAACAGCTAAGTGAACCAAGAAATGTCTAAAAAGGGTTATCAGCTTCTTATAAAGCAACTAATCGAAGCCTACCAGAATGATAAACTAACATTAAGTCAATCCTACTTTCATACCAACCCTCGAACCCTTCCAAGTACTTGTGGTTCTGAATTTCCAAATCCAAGTTTACTAGCAAAAAAATTAAGGAAGGAGGCCTACATTCAGTTCCTTGTTCTGTCAACAACAAGAAGTCTGTGTGCCTCATATTATAGCCAAGGTTTTTTTTTATTCTGTGGCTTATATTTTCCTTTTAGTATTGTTTTTGTTATTTTTAAATTATTGAAAATGTGATTTTTTTGTTTTTGAGTAATATCTGGTAGTTACATTTGTTGTTTGATATTTGTATACTGTGTCTTTAACTGTTCTGGCATTCCTTGTGAGTAGGACCTCAGGAGGCGGGCCCACACTGAAGTCCCAGTCACAGCAGTGGTATTGTGAGTTTGTTTCCCTTTGATTTTTCTGTTTTTCTGATACTTCACTTCTGTTCTTGGATTACTGACTTTTGTATTTCATATTGGGACTTTTAGGCAAACGATTTTTTGCTCTTTTTTCCCAGTTTTTCTAATTTTGTGCCTCTTTTTGTTTATTCTAAATATATTCTTTGTTTATATAGATTTATTGTTTAGACTTGTCTTATTACATCAGATGTTTGATAATTTATCTCTCTTGAAGGGCCCTTTTGTATATTTCCTTGGGAATCTGAGATATTTTGCGCTTTTAACATCCCACCTTTTGGGTCTAGTAGGTCACCGTCTGCTTGTGGAATCTGGGGGCTTGTGCCTAGAGCTGCGGCTACATCAGGGCAGGTTGGTGAAGTTCCAGGCCTACTTTGTGGAACTTTTAGGAGTCCTCACATCCCTTTTTGTCATATTTGTGACACCCTGTACTGATTGTAGGACAGGAGGGGAAGGAGGAAAGGATTGGGAACAGAACAATAGGGCAGAGCAAAGAGAGATAGAGCCAGGAGCTTTGCAACCAGGAGATTAATCAGAGTGAAGCGTCATAAACCAATATGCAAACAGAAAGACTAAATCCAAGGACACATGAAAATGAAAACCAAACAGATTTTTAAAACAAGAGAAATTTGTCAGTTTTGTTTTCAAAAATTTGGACAATTGCACTTCCTGATAAGGGGTTTCAATACTTTCACAAATGATGAAGTCATTAAGGTATGGCATCCAGTGTGTGACTCCAACAACTCGTACTCACATCCTAGCAACCCGATCACAAAATGTCAACAGCTGTCAGGAACCTAGATGGTGCTGCAGTAAAAATGATAAATAAGAAAAATGTAAATGCTTAATTAAAATACTGTATCCACAAAATGAAGGTAAAAATAACACAAACCAAGAATGCAAAGTTCAGTGAAAACATAACCCAACCATGGGAAACATTCTTCAACTGAAGAATAAATAAACAATTGTACAATACATTCACTCATAACACACCTATATACAACAGTATCACTCAACGAAGTCATCATAAGCTCCAAAGATTGAATGTCAGCAGACATGCAGTTTTCTATGTTTGAGATAAATAAAGCAATTTGTGGTAAAAACAAAAATGCTGGTCTTTCCATTGACACAAATAAATTCCCATTGAAATGATGAGCTGACGCAAGAGAGCATAAGTGAGCTCCTCCAACAAAAGGTACATCAACAGGTAAGCTGGGGGGCATCATGGGTCGGTAAAAAGAAAGGAGGGAATCAATTTATTTCTTAACTTACTGCACTACTGTATTTCACACAACAGGTCGTGTTGTGAGCAAAGTAATTGTTGGGCCAAAAGGCCATTGCCGTTTCTGTATCGCTCAAAACCATGTACTGCTTCAGCATGGCTTGTCTGTCAGCACAATGAGTTAGAAACTCAGATGTCTAGTCAGTTAGATTTGAATGGCTACAACTTTGTAACCACACTCAATTCTTTGCACTTTGTCCCACCTTAACAGTGGGACAGAATGAGATATAAGCACTAGAGTCCCGTGAAAAATACAAAGCTCACTAATGGACAACCCAAGGGACTCCAGCACACTGTAGTACCCCTGGGAGAAGTCCCTCCACTAACCAACCCTGAAAGTCACAAAGCCAGAACTGTCACTGCTTGCCATACTGAGAAGTGCAACTTAGCCACACCACCTGAACTTGGGAACAATTAATCCATCTGAAGCTAAGCTTGTTTGGGCCCAGCCAGTACTTGGATAGGAAACAATCTAGGAAAAGCTTAGGTTGCTGCCAGAGGAGGTGTTGGTGATACATTCAGGAGGTGATTACCCTGTGGTCTGTATGTGCATCCCAGTGCCCCAGTGTAGTAATGATGACACTGTGATGTAAAAAGTGGTGCTGTCCTTTGGATGAGATGTAAAACTGAGGTCATGGTTCTGGTCATTAATGATAACTGGACATCTTTCATTGGAAGTGTTTCCCAATGTATTAGCTAAATTGCCCACCAAGGCTTTGTCCATTATGGTTCCCTAATCATCCCCTATCCCTGACTGGCTATCTCTCACACTTTTACCACCTAATAGTTGCCATCAAATCATCTAGGTGGATGCTACACATTGTGGTGGATGAAGTGGTCCCCACTGTCTATGTAAAGTGCTTTGCTTCGGTTAGAAAAGCACTATATAAATATAATTATTATTATTATTTCATTGTAAACTAACCTGCCAAATATCTTGTGCTGTCATTGACTTTATTAAGGTCTGAAATTGTTGACCACCAAAGAAGGGCTTCACAGAATTAGCTCTCATCTCAAAGACATAAAGGTAATCCCATTACAAAATGCCGACTAAGTACAATGTAAATCTCAGCCTGAGGGAGAGAAGATTTATTGACTGAAGTAATTTCTTTTACTTTTTTATATAAGCTCTTTTAAATGGTGTCATTTTAACTTCTAATGTTTCTCCCAACATGATTGTAGTTGAACATTTGTACTGAACAAATATTAAGTCATGGACATGTGTGATCAATAAAATTGTAAGAAATATGCCTCTTCTTCTCTGATCCCAATCAGAAAGAGGGCCAAGTGGAAGTTGTGTGAACTTGTAAAGGATGGTTGAGAACTTAACTGAACCAAATACTGAAATTTCATTATATTCCTGGAGGCAGGCTTTGATTACAAATTTTAAAAGGCTTTACTGCTTATAAAAAGAGAAAACTAAATTAAAGGAGTTGTGGAGTCCGCACAGGCCATTTCTGAATTCCTTCTTCAAGCCATCTAGCAGAAGAACAAAGGTGCAAAATGCAGAGTCCAGAAAGTCACATATAAATTCCGAGGAAGGTCACTGTTATTGTGTTACCTTTCAATTGAGCCTACATTACCCATAAAATGACATTCTTCTGGCATCTGTTCCCTTAACTAACTAGAGCTGCAACATTTTTAAAAATTAGGATTATTTTCATAGTCCTGTTTGAAATAGTGGAATTGCAATTGAACGTTTCAAGCTGTTGCAGCAATCATCAGCACCACTCTAGTGAGTAAGCTGGTAATCTCTGTTCTCTTCCCTGGAAGTGCTTATGTGTCACAAGAAGTGGTCATTCTGCAAGATGCTGGCCAGACATACGAGATTATGTTTTTCAATTGCTTATATGTATAGGATGCGATTAGCTCAATTAAACAATTTATGTCATAAGTGAGAGTATTCCATATAGATAATTTTATATACTACTAGCCATTCCCTGCAGCTCCACCCGCGTAGTAGTGAAACAGGACAAACTTTAAAATTCAATAAACAAAAAGGTATCGCTAGCTAAGGAGAGTCAAGGTACACTACAAAACGCAGAGGTAGACCAACTCCCCACTCCTGATATCATGCTTCCCCCTCCCCTTGGCCCGCAGCTTCTGTCTCGGATTAGCGCGAATATATCACTCCTGCAAGCGAACTATGATTCTTAGCACGATGAGAGAAGTTGCAAAATCAATAGGAATGTTCAAGCAAATTCTAGAAAAAAAAACTATCTAAATCCATTAAGTAGTTCTCTCGTTCACTAGCTAAGCGTATGTAAGATACGCCCCAAGGCTGGCGCATAAGTCAGGAGGGCCCCACCTCCCTCCCTTCGGCCCGCTGCCACCTCTCTTGGATCCTCGCAAATAAATCGGTACCGCAAGTGAACAATCACACTTAGCGCGATGAGAGAGGTCGCAAAATCAATCAGAATGTTTAAGCAAATTATAGGAAAAAACCCAATCTAAATCTGTTAAGTAGTTCTCTCGTGAAAAGCGGACAGACTTAGAGACAAACGTTGGATTTTATATATGTAGACATTGTAACAGAATAAGATTTCAGTGTTAAGCCAACAATGGAGAAGTAGAGAGAGCCTTGTTTAACATGGGTATTTCGTTACTCTTAGTTGTATAGATAGCCCAGGAAAGGCCATTATTTTTACTCTTCTGCATAGGCTCCTTAATTTTGCATCATTCTATCTGGGTCTAAAGGAAGATGTGAGAGAAGGTCTTGACAAGGGTAATAGTGGATATCACAGTAGTTAAACATAATTGAGCAATCCTTTGATGCATCTGCGCCAATATTTTAAATAGTAATATCAAATTACATATATTCATGGTTCCATATTTTTCAATTAAGCAAAATTTTCCATTATGCCCTCCATTGTATTAGTACTCGTTCCAAAAACTATGTTGGAATAATCAATTAAACATAAGGCATATCTTCTATTATATTGTGATTTGCACATTCACTTTAAAACATTCTGTTATTATCTATCCATTCCTCTATTTTATCACCTCATAGATCCACCTCTTATCATAGAGCCCCAATACATCCATACCATGGCTTAAAGCACATTCTGGGGCAGCAACAGTCATAGGACGAAATTTGTACCCAGGCTTTCAACTATCACAGTACTTGTATGGATCCAACACCAGAAGAGGTGGGAGTTCCGGAAGCTTTATTGTTGTTAGTGTTCCTCATAGGACTCCTCCTCCTCCACTCTTGAGCTGAAAGAGGAAGAGCAGTTAATATACGCGCTTTTTCACAACCTGTCCTACATCGTCATGCTCTGAGTTCCCAACACAACTCCTCAGCACTCTTGCATGACCTGGAATACTTGAAGTTTTCATATTCAGAAATAAGGAAAGGAGTCAAAGAATTGTATAAGAAGCCTTCACTGAAGTTAGGAAAATTATATAAAAATACAAATTCACAACAGCTATACAGTAAATCCTACTAGGTTACGTTTAAACTAAGTTGAGTTAAATTGTTTCAAAATATTTCATATAGGTGAAACAATGACAGGTAATTTGTAAAATATTATAAGAGCGCTTGGCATGAAAGGTATTATATAAAATAAAGGTGAGCTCATGGTGATCCAGTACTGTGTTTTTGGTGAAAAAAAAGAACTAAAATAAAGGAATACAAAACAGCTGTAAAAATGGCATTAAAATATCTGACTAGATTGCTAGGAGACAATGCATTGCTAGCCCCTTAATCTGTTAAGGAAACTTACGTGACTCCATACATTCCATTTTCAAAAGCATTTTGAACTGGACACCTCTTATCTAGTGCAATCTTAGGTTTACTCACATATAAAAGTACTTACCACTTGATCCAAAAGTACACTTGTGTAAGCTGATAGACTTGAAAATCAATATGGCTTAATGTGTTCATTCTTAATGTCTGCCTTAACACAGATTTCTTTATTTTTCTTTAACATTTGATTAAAGGGCATTCAAAAATAGTGTACATTCTCTGCCGATTTAAGAACAGCTCATTTTGTAAATTAAACTTTTACAATCATGGAAAGGCTTCATCTGATAAAGCAATCAGATGACTAAAACTGAGAATTTCTGGAATGAACTTATGGAAATCGTATTACATCTAGTAAATCAACTATCATAATTAGAGGAAATGCACACATTATTCAAATTATTGTTTAATTAGTAGGTCAGTCAGTCATTGTCTAACCTGCTTACTCCTGAACAGGGTTGCGGAGGTCTGCTGAAGCCTATCCTAGCTAGCAATGCAGGAAAGAAACCCTGGACAGGGTGCCAGTCCATCACAGGGTGAATACATACACACACACCAACCACAAACTTGGGCCAATTTAGGATCACCAGTTCACCTAACCTGCATGTCTTTGGACTGTGGGAGGACACCTGCACAGACACGGAGAGAACATGCAACCTCCACGCAGGGAGGACCCAGTGAACCCTTGTCTCCTTACTGCACAAGGCAGCAGCACTACCTCTGCACCACTGTGCCAATCTAATTAAGAAGTCTGATTCCAAAATTCTCTCTTTCTTGGTCATTTGGATTTTTCTTGGTACATGAATACATTAAGTGACACAGAATATTAACCAGAGTGCCTCAAGCACAGTGAGACAGGGCAGTGGTCTCACATTTCACAGGCTGAATAAAGCAATGTGACCAATGAGAGCACACCAGCCTGGGTTCAAGGAGAATATAGACAACTTTTTACCATTCACTTGCCACCCTCCAAAGACATTAATTTTGCTTTCGCAATCTTGTGAAAGTATCCTTTTGTCTTCAACATACTAATACAGATACAAATATGACATTTTGAACTATTGCTAATGCAATTAAATTTGTTTTCTTTAAACATTGAGTTCACAAATTGAAAGGCAATGATCACTGATAGAAAGTTATAAAATATCTCTGGTGGCAGTTTATCTCACTTATCTTTTGAATGTTCTGATCCTAAATATTTCTGTATCTAACTTGGACCTAAAGTAAAACAACAATGATTATGGTATTCAACTGAATTCCCAACATATTAGCGGGCAGGTGATAAAGGAACAGACAGGTCACAACTGGTGGGTAGGTCAGGACAGGTTGGAGAGCATGCACTGGTATAGCATGTTGCCGCACCACCCACATGATGAAACAGCTCCAGATCCTGTTTAGCAACCCTCCAGGCAGACGCATGATCCAGTCCCACTCCGAGAACCATCTATCTGCTGCAGCCAGGTGTTACGTGGGTGTCCCCTGGATCTGGTCCAGCTGCCATAACTGATGTTCCCCCACAATGCAGGTAATGCATCTCATTCGGAACTCCACGAGCAACCACTCATTCGACACAAAGTCAAACCAACGGTGTCTAAGGATTCTCCAAAGAGACACAGTACCAAAGGAGTCCAGTGCTCATCTCAGGTCATTGGATAGCATCCATGTCTCACAACCATATAGCAAAACAGGAAGCACCAGAACTCCAAAGACTTGAACCTTCATCCTTTTGGAAAGATATTGGGAGCGCCACACACCCCTTTCCAGCAACCTCATGACCCCCATGCTCTCCCAATCCGTCTACTGACTTCATAGGAAGAGTCACCAGTGACATGAATGTCACTGACTAGGTAAGTAGACCTCTCAATAAGGCCGACATTCTCTCCACAGAGAGACACACTGCTGATGGCTGTGCCCAAGAGGTCATTAAAGGCCTGGATCTTGGTTTTTATACAGGACACTCGCAAGCCCAGGCACTCAGACTCCTCACTCAGTCTTTTGAGAGCCCCAATCAGAGCCTCCATTGACTCCGTGAAGATTACAGCATTGTCGGCAAAGTCAAGATCAGTGAATCTTTCTTCACCAACAGATGCTCCACAGCCGCTGGACCTCACAACCCTGCCCAGCACCCAGTCCATGCCCGTATTAAACAGAATAGGAGCAAGAACACACCACTGACGTACCCCAGAATCAACTGGGAAAAACAGAGAGGTTCTGCCTCCACTCTACACAGCACTCACAGCACCAGTGCACAGGCCAACCATAATATCCAGCTACTTCAGGGAGATCCCGCAAAGTCTCAGGATGTCCCAAATGGCAGCTTGACCAGCTGAGTCAAACACTTTACAAAAATCTACAAAGGCCGCAAAGGAACTATGCTGATTTTCACGTTTGCACTCCATTAAAACCCTCAGTGCCAGGATGTGGTCAATGGTAGACTTCTTAGGTGTAGAATCAGACTGCTCCGATCTCTGATAGGTGAACAAGTGATCATGGATCCTATTAAGAATGACCCAAGCAAGGGGTTACCTGGCACTGAGAGCAGAGTTATCCCCCTGTAGTTGCCACAATCCAGGAGATCACCCTTTCCTTTTCAGATAGAGATAACAAGTCCTGTTTTATAAACAGTTGGGATGATGCCTGTCTCCCAAGTGGAAGCAAAGATTGCTTGCAATACAAGGAGGACAACCTTACCATCAGCCTGGTGATGCAAATTAATGCTGCCTTTCTGTTAGTATCCATGAACCAGTTTGAAATGTATGTCTTTTAAGGTTTCTGGAGCAAGCTGTGAAAAGTTTCTGCAAGGTTGACATCTGATCTACAGTATATTGTCACCATTACTAATGGGTTTTATCCTGCATTATTGATATGTTTAAGATTCATGACTAACAGATAGATAGATAGATTGAAACTTTATTTAGGGGGAATTAAAAGGTGCAATGCTGGAATTAATAAGCAATTCTTCATATTGTGAATTGTGGTGTCTCATCAGAGGTGGTCCCTACAAGCCATGCAATGTTTTCTAGCGGCACATTAACTGTTATGTTTTGCATTCTTATTTCATGTTTTACTCACCTAATTCATCTTTCTTAATTATATTTTTCACCTAGCTGTAGGTTTTTGGGGGTCAGAGAACCCATTTTTATTTCAGTTTTTTTATTAGAAGTCATTTCTAGTGATTGGTTATTTGTTGCACCTTTTCCAAAGCCATTTTGGTTTTCACAGGGACAAACATTTTTTCAGTCTGCCAGTTGCCAAGGGAGTGGTTGCAGAGGTCGTGTCATCCGATTTTATTAATGCAACGGCTTTAAATGTCTGTGTTCCATCCGAGTTTAAGGATAACTCCAAGAAATCTGTACATGTTATTCTTTGTGTTCTTCTTTTGTGCTTCTGACACCTTTTGTTGTTCTCAGCTTTGGTTTCTGGTTTAGCATTTTGGTTTAACAAAATATAGGACAGTCCCCCTCTCTCGGTGTCATCACTTTTTCTGGTGTTTTTGACATTTGTTTTCCAGGGTCTCCTCTATTATTCAGAAAGTCTGTCCATTTTTACCCAATGAAATTCTCAATTAGTGGCATGACAAATAAACAAAAAAAAGGAAATCTTTCTCAATCATGGTCAATGCAAATTATACACATGGAAATGACATTTTGTGAATTCTGCTTTTGAAATGTTAGAATCCCATGACCTGAAAAAAAATACTAATGAGAGTCATTATTACTGTAGCAGGTACAACACCACCAAGATTCTCACCGCTGCAAGGATGGTCATTTATAATTTTTTTTTTTTTGGTGGGGACCCCAGGAATACACCCAGTCTTGGCCAAACTCACACCCCTCACACACAGAGACACGGAAACACAGGGCTTGAACAATAATCAAAATGAGTATATTAAAATAAAAAATAGAAGGAAAAATTAAACTGAATGTTAAACCAAACAAACCCTCCCCACCTACCTGATCAGAAATCACAAAAGTAACTTAATATGGAAACAACACGATAAACACAAATAACAATGTCCATAACACAGTCCATAAGGCAGCGGCAATAGAAGAAACATTATGATTCAATGAACAGCTTGCTGTAATTAATGCATAGACAATCTTACCGGTATTCCTGATGCAGTGAAAGATGGTGAGATTTGGGAGTGTTCACTCTAATAAATCCAACTCACTACTCACCCGACAGGCAGGAACAAGATAGTCCCGAAATCTACACAGGCATGATGATCCAGGAAAAGATGATAGTCCACAGGTGCTGGTATAGTTGACCAGACAGTCGGATGAACTCAGACAAAAGAAAATGGGGCATCCAACTCTACACCTCTTAGACAGTTAGCTGGCTTCCTTTTAAATCTCCTGCTGACCAGTCTTGTCCCCAGCAGACCCTTTCTCTCCTGAGATGTCTAATCAGGGCCAAAGCGGGGACTGCCAGGAGCTGAAGTTCTCAAGTCATGTAGCGCTACTACAAGACATTTGGGTTGTAATGGACAAACACCTGCAAACAGGCCATACGACTCATTTTGACACCTGGTTCTAAGTCCTGATGGGCCATGGTGTTAATCCATCCATCCATTATCCAACCCGCTATATCCTAACTACAGGGTCATGGGGGTCTGCTGGAGCCAATCCCAGCCAACACAGGGCGCAA
>JANRMT010062822.1:26432794-26518918 GCA_026402145.1 Polypterus bichir lapradei | reverse complement strand
TATATATATATAAAAACTGCATATATATATATAATCAGAGAAGTGAGGATGGGAATTAAACATCTGGCCTTGATGGTGGCACAATGCAATCCTGGACCAAAATCCACCTCTTTTCATGTTCCCCTTAAATAATCTCCTTAACTACCAATTGATGGACACATTTTTAGCAATACGGTCCAAAATTTTTTGCAAACACATCTCACAAGATGGCTGTTAGGTGAGAATTAATTGATGCTTTAATACTAACTCTCCTACCAGATTTTGAAGCGGATCAACTCAGGACAGAGTCATTACCCACAAAACATGTATTCGAAACATGCATTTTTTAAATGCAGTGATATTATTATTTAAAATGTATGCTTTAAATTTAAGTTTATGCTTCTTTTTTCTTTACTTTCTACATCTCACACTATAAATATAACACCAAGGCATGTCACCTGCAGAAATTCTAAGATGACTCTGCACTTATCGGATATATTGATGAAGGGGATGAGACAGAGCATAGGAGTCGGTGGAGAAGTTTACATCTTAACATCAGCAAAACCACAGAACTGGTTATGGACTTTCACCACAAAAAAAGAGCCTCTATGTTTGGTCACTATTCAAGGAGTGGATGTTACCGGTAGTGCACTCCTATAGGTACTTGGGGGTCTACATCAATGACAAGCTGGACTGGTCTCAGAGGAACTATATAAGAAAGGGCAGAACAGGCTCTTCTTCCTTAGGAAATGCTTACCTTTAATGTGGTAAGTGACATCCTTCACATCTTCTGTGACTCTATGAAGGCCAGTGTGATTTTCTACACTGCAGTGTGCTGGGCTGATAACACCACTTCAAGAGAGGACCACCAAATCAACAAGTTAATTAAAAGGGCAGGCTCAGTAATAGGATGCGCTCTGGACCTCCGGGAGGTGGTAGCAAAGAAGAGAATGAAAACAAAACTTAGTACCATTACGAATAATGCTGCACATCTTCTCTCTGACACACTAACACTGAGGACTTTCAGCAAACGAAATATTCAGCAGAAGTGTGTCAAGAAACACTAGTGGGACTCCTTTATACCAACAGCAATGCGTCTGCATAATGCCTTAGTGGGATTGTGACTGCCAAGTCAGAAGCTTCCTTATTCCTTCTGGTATGTGTTCAAACCATAGTTTGTGTGTGTCTGTGTGTGTGGTGTGTGTGTACGTGTGTGTACATATATATATATATATATATTTTTTTTTTTTTTTCTGAGCTTCTGGGGACAAATTAAATTCTATCTATCTATCTATCTATCTATCTATCTATCTATCTATCTATCTATCTATCTATCTACTGTATCTGTCTATCTATCTATCTATCTACAATATTCATCAGTAAACAGCCACTAACTTACCCAAGGGGGGTTCTGGCTGCAGATGATTTCACTGACATCCATCAAAGCAGGAGCTGTATTCTCAAATTGTCACCGTACGTTGCCCTGCGGTGTGTGTGTGTGTGTGTTTGCTCTGAAATGAGGTGGCCTGTTACAACTAGAACGGAGTCCCAGCTGCTTATGATTCCATCCATGGAACAGCAGGTGTGAAAATGAAAGGACGGAATATCGTCATTGCTGGGAATGTTTACTTGAAAGTTATTACCATGGCTGATTGTTTATACAAAGATAAAAGCAGGAAAAATAAGATTAAGCAGGAAGAAAGCAGCAGATTTTCAAAGGTCTAAAGTTTTTTTCTTCTCTGCACCTCCTCAAAACACATGATCGGTGATAAATAAAGGTTCAGTATACTGCTAGGCTTTATCCTTCCTTGACTAGCTGATACATAAGAACAGAAACGCTTAAAGTGCTTTTCAGATGTTTGGGTCTTAAGTATAGGATTACAAACAAGCTGCAAGAACAGTAATCCATGAACCTGATATACAAATAAAAAACCTGTGCTTAAATTAAGAAAACATTAAAGAGTGCCGTTTAAGCCTTTTCACTCTGTTAAGTACTCACAGTTCTCTGCAAAGGGAAAAAAAAAGAAAGAAGTCATGTAAGGAATTTTATACACACTGCGTGGTGGTTATTAATGGCCACTTCAGATTGAACTTTCTTTCATGCATATACATTTCTGTCCTGCCTCCTGCTATAACACTGTCCATGTCTAATGGTTTGATTTTGAGCCCATGTTTAGGTCAAGTAAATAATTCCACTTGAAGCTTTCCAAGGGAAAATATTTGGGGTTGCATCCCTTCTCGTCTTACATTATTGTAAACTTTCAAGTTTGTCCGGGAAATGAACTTCTTTTTTTATTTTTAATAAAAATGGTCACCGAGATAAGAGCATTAGATAATTGAACAACAACACTTCGGTTAATCTCCTTAATGTCATACGGGACAATTACAAGTCTGTGGATGTGCTTGAAACCTTCTGTTTGCCTGTAATCAGTGTCCTTGATTTCAAAATGTAAAATACCGCCTGCAAATTGTTTACATTCATTGTCAAATGTTAGTTAATGGTAATTAATATTGTACAATGAGTGACTGAAATTTTCAGTTTTTTTTAATAACTTTGCAAATTTCACATAGAAAATACTCGTCTTTTGTGACGTCCTACCCTGGCTTTGCCAACATAGGCCAGATAAGCTGTGGCTTGTCTTCATTCGCTTCTGAACAGAAAGAATTCTGGAAATGGGTGGGTGGATGTAGTGCACTTATTAATATTTTGTCTATTTTATTAACTCCTTTCTATAGCTAACACCTTTCCAAGGAGTTTTTAAAACTATAACGATATAGTAAAATTGCTTATTTAGACATTCAGTGGATAATTTATTAGTGTAATCATAAACACATTTTTTATGTGTATGTATTTACTTATTTTATGTTTTTTGACATGTAGGCTTCATTTTTGATGTCTAGTTTTCATATTGATTAATTTTAGAAAAGTTCAATTTGACTACCTTTTTAGTTTTAATTGCTTACTGGACACCATCAGGAGGGTCAAGCCCGTTCTGCTCCTGGTTTTGATGATGAAGATGTGGAGGTGGTGAGGACATACCGATATCTTGGTGTGCATCTCAACGACAGGCTTGACTGGGGTAGCCGCACAGAGGCGGAATGCAAGAAGGGTCTGAGTTGCCTTTATTTCCTGAGGAGGTTGAGGATGTTTTCTAAATGTCTGTAGTGGCCAGCGCGGTCTTGTGTTAGGGAAATGGCATCAGTGCAGGTGATGCCAACAGATTAAATGAACTGATCAAAAAAGCTAGTTTAGTTTTGGAAGCCATGCTGGGCTCACTGGAGAAAGTGATAGATAAAAGAGAGGTCACTCATGAAGCTGCTGACTGTCCCAGATAATAACTCTCGTCCTTTGTATGAGGTCTTGGCTAAACAGAAAATCACATTCAGTAACAGACTGAAACAACTGCATTGCTCCAAGGAGCGCGAATGTGAGGTCGTTTCTACTCTCAACCCCTCGGCTGAGGAGGTCTTGTTCCCTGTGTGCTGAAAAGTGATTTTTATATACTTTTCAGAAATATATACAATTTTTTTAGATAGCTTTGTTCATTTTTCATACCCCTTCAAAATGTGGGAGATCTTTATGCCTCACCCTGTACTATGATTGTGAACTTTGACTTGAAAAATACCAAACTTATAATTTAACATGCTGTAGAAAATAAGGGAAAAAATTATACATCATATATACAGTGCATCCAGAAAGTATTCACAGCGCATCACGTTTTCCACATTTTGTTATGTTACAGCCTAATTCCAAAATGGATTAAATTCATTTTTTTCTTTAGAATTCTACACACAACACCCCATAATGACAACGTGAAAAAGTTTACTTGAGGTTTTTGCAAATTTATTAAAAATAAAAAAACTGAGAAATCACATGTACATAAGTATTCACAGCCTTTCCTCAATACTTTGTCGATGCACATTTTGCAGCAATTACAGCCTCAAGTCTTTTTGAATATGATGCCACAAGCTTGGCACACCTATCCTTGGCCAGATTCGCCCATTCCTCTTTGCAGCACCTCTCAAGCTCCATCAGGTTGGATGGGAAGCATCGGTGCACAGCCATTTTAAGATCTCTCCAGAGATGTTCAATCAGATTCGTCTGGGCTCTGGCTGGGCCACTCAAGGACATTCACAGAGTTGTCCTGAAGCCACTCCTTTGATATCTTGGCTGTGTGCTTAGGGTCGTTGTCCTGCTGAAAGATGAACCGTAGCCCCAGTCTGAGGTCAAGAGCGCTCTGGAGCAGGTTTTCATCCAGGATGTCTCTGTACATTGCTGCAGTCATCTTTCCCTTTATCCTGACTAGTCTCCCAGTTCCTGCCGCTGAAAAACATCCCCACATCATGATGCTGCCACCACCATGCTTCACTGTAGGGGATGGTATTGGCCTGGTGATGAGTGGTGCCTGGTTTCCTCCAAACATGACACCTGGCATTCACACCAAAGAGTTGAATCTTTGTCTCATCAGACCAGAGAATTTTGTTTCTCATGGTCTGAGGGGCCTTCAGGTGCCTTTTGGCAAACTCCAGGTGGGCTGCCATGTGCCTTTTACTAAGGAATTGCTTCCGTCTGGCCAGTCTACCATACAGGCCTGATTGGTGATTTGCTGCAGAGATGGTTGTCCTTCTGGAAGGTTCTCCTCTCTCCACAGAGGACCTCTGGAGCTCTGACAGAGTGACCATTGGGTTCTTGGTCACCTCCCTGACTAAGGCCCTTCTCCCCCGATCGCTCAGTTTAGATGGCCGGCCAGCTCTAGGAAGAGTCCTGGTGGTTTCGAACTTCATCCACTTACGGATGATGGAGGCCACTGTGCTCATTGGGATCTTCAAAGCAGCAGAAATTTTTTCTGTAACCTTCCCCAGATTTGTGCCTCGAGACAATCCTGTCTCAGAGGTCTACAGACAATTCTTTTGACTTCATGCTTGGTTTGTGCTCTGACATGAACTGTCAACTGTGGGACCTTATATAGACAGGTGTGTGCCTTTCCAAATCATGTCCAATCAACTGAATTTACCACAGGTGGACTCCAATTAAACTGCAGAAACATCTCAAGGATGATCAGGGGAAACAGGAGGCACCTGAGCTCAATTTTGAGCTTCATGGCTAAGGCTGTGAATACTTATGTACATGTGCTTTCTCAGTTTTTTTTATTTTTAATAAATTTGCAAAAACCTCAAGTAAACGTTTTTCATGTTGTCATTATGGGGTGTTGTGTGTAGAATTCTGAGGAAAAAATGAATTTAATCCATTTTGGAATAAGGCTGTAACATAACAAAATGTGGAAAAAGTGATGCGCTATGAATACTTTCCGGATGCACTGTATATATATGTGTGTGTGTATTGTGGCCTGTATGGAGCATCCCTGGACCCCAAACCCTTGACACAACAGCAGACAAACCAGTCCAGGTTCAAATAACCCTTTATTTATATTAATAACTTCGCAGTTTTCTTCCTTCTTTCTTCCTCCACTCCCTTCAGGCAAGTGTTATCCTCTGACTCCGACTCCCTGAGTGTGGTGAGGATGCCCCTTTTATTCAGGACTCAAGAGTATTTCCAACATATTGTATGTAGTAAGCGCTTCCAGGTCAGGTGGAAGCCCCGCAAAATCAGTGATAGCCCTCCCCTGCAACCTAAAATGGCGGCACCCATGGAGCCTGGGAGGGCTGCCCAAAGGAACTACAGTTCCCAACATACCCTGTGGGTGTATGCATGGGTGCAATGGCCCTTCAGCAGTGCCACCTATTGTATTGGGGGAGTATGCAGTCTGGAAGCCTGTCCCTCTCAGTCCACCCAACTCAACACAGTGAAACCAGATGTTTTCTCACCATGATGATTTTTCGCACTACCACCTGGTGGAATCTTCCAGATTTACTTAAACTATGTGTGAAGATATAGACAGTACATTGCTTGCATAGCAGCAGCATCCCCAAGCATACACATCGTGTAGTGTAAACATCTTTCCGGCCTACAACTACAGGTACTGCACAGTGTTTTCTTCTTAACAGATTTGGATAACAAATTCATTGTCTTACTGAATTACGCCCTTTGTCTAATAGTACTTCTTTTTATCGCATCATGGATTGTGTTTATCCATGTTGAATTTCCAAAGGAAAGGTTTTTGCCCATTTAATTATCCTTATGCAACAGCAAGTACTATGGCTAGTATTGCAATAAGAATGGTTAAAGCCATCACAGTTTGTGTTAGATTCAGTTAGTCTGAGCAATTCACTTCTGAGGAACGAACTTCATCTCGTTCAGTTATGGATGCATCAATGAACACTGAATTCCATTTTGTCCTTTCCTTATATATCAGGATAGGGAAGAAGGGGTGGTGGGTGGTGACATCTGTTATATGGGTCTGTTCCAAATATCATTAACCAAATATCCAAATATCATTAACGCGCATAGAATTCAGCTCTGCCCCTCTGAAACATTAAATATGGCACTATTAAATGTTAGAGCTTTAACTAACAAGACATTTTTTATCAACGATCTTATTAGTGATAGAAAAATTGATTTTATTGCACTAAGTGAAACGTGGCTTAGCTCAGACGGCGCGGCTGTTTTAATGGAATCTGCGCCTCCAGATTATAGTTTTACTCGTGTGGATCGCCAGGGAAAAAGGGGGGGCAGCTTGGCAAACATCTATTCCTGCTGGTTAAAGTGTAAAGATGTTAGTTTTGGTAAATTCAAGTCCTTTGAGTATCTCGCCATTGTTATTCATGGAGATTCTCACGTTCTAGTATTATCCGTGTATAGACCTCCTAAATTTAACGCGTCTTTTTTTGAGGAATTCTCAGACCTAATGTCAATTTTAATTACGAACTATGACACACTCTTAATAGTCAGCGACCTTAACTTTCATATCGATAATCAGTGTGACCTAAAAGTAAAGGAATTCATGAATCTCTTTTGATTTGAGACAGCTCGTTAATCAGTCTACACATAAAGCAGGTCATACGTTAGACTTGGTAATTACCAAAGGACTAAAAGTTGATATAAAGCAGGTCATTGATACGGGTCTATCAGACCATTTTCTTCTACTATTTAATATAAAAATAATAATAGAAAACATTCATGAGAAGCATATTGTTAAAAAACGCTTCTTTGACTCCTCAGCAGCTTTAAAAATGACAAACATTCTAAGCAATCAGTCCGTTTATAGTGCCAACTATAACAGCGAGGATAATGTAAATATTAAGGTGGAAAATTTTAATTCTAAAGTGAGAGCTGCTGTTGACATAGTTGCACCTGAAAAGACAGTTAAAAAATCTTCTAGCATTGTTATACCATGGAAGACCCAATCAGTGTCTGATTTAAAAAGAACATGTCGTAGAGCTGAGCGTAAATGGAGGAAAACTAAACTAACTATCCATTATGAGATATTGAAGGTTAAAATAACAGAATACAATAACACTTTCCGTCTTGAGAGGTGCTGTTATTTCTCTAAGATTATAAATAACAATGCTAGTAATCCCAGAGTCTTATATTCTACAATTGATCGTCTGTTAAACCCAGGTGACACAAAGGAATGCCTCCAAAATACTTCCAGCGAAACCTGTGAGGCTATTGCTGTATTTTTCAATCAAAAAATTAATGATATTAGAAATAACAGTACATCTCCCCAACACTGCGGATCCTCCTAAGCCCCAGTACTCCGTTATAAACAAATTAAATTCTTTCACCAGGATAGATTTGCCTGATTTACATAGAATCTCTCAACTGAAACCCTCCACCTGCGTCCTTGACACAATACCAACAAGTTTTTCAAGGAAGTATCAGGCGTGCTAACTGATAATATTCTTGACATTGTAAACTTGTCATTAGATACGGGGGTCTTTCCAGACTGTCTTAAGACTGCTGTAGTTAAACCCCTACTCAAGAAAAATAATCTTGACCCCTCTGCTTTTGAAAATTTTAGACCCATCTCTAACCTGTCCTTCTTAAGTAAAATTCTAGAGAAGGCAGTCATCATGCAGTTAAATGACCACCTCAATAAACCTGCTATTCTTGATAAATTTCAGTCAGGTTTTAGAACAAATCACAGCACAGAAACTGCACTCGTTAAAGTAGTAAATGACTTGCGGGTAAATGCAGACTGAGGCCATTTATCTGTTCTCATCCTCCTAGATCTGAGTGCTGCATTTGATACCATTGATCACAATATTCTTAGAAATCGCCGCAGTCAATGGGTGGGCCTCTCTGGCAGTGTCTTACATTGGTTTGAATCCTACCTGGCAGGCAGAAAATTCTTTGTGAGTTGTGGTAATCACATCTCAAAGACACATGATATCCGATATGGTGTTCCACAAGGCTCTATCCTGGGTCCGCTGCTGTTCTCAATCTATATGCTTCCATTAGGTCAGATTATCTCAGCGCACAACGTGAGCTACCACAGCTATGCTGATGACACACAGCCGTACTTATCAGTAGCACCTGATGACACCGACTCTCTCGATTCACTAACACAATCTCTTACTTGAATTTCTGAATGGATAAATAGTAATTTTCTCAAGCTAAATAAAGAGAAAACTGAAATTTTAGTGATTGCCAATAATAGATTCAATGAGGCTATCAAAAATAACTTGATGCATTAGGATTAAAAGTCAAGACGGAAGTAAAAAACTTAGGGGTAACTGTTGACTGTAACCTGAATTTTAAATCGCATATTCATCAGATCACTAGGACAGCATTTTTTCACTTAAGAAACATAGCAAAAGTTAGACTTCTTATATCATTAAAAGATGCTGAGAAATTAATTCACACTTTTGTTTTCAGTCGACTAGATTACTCTAACGCACTCCTCTCAGGACTACCCAAAAAAGACATAAATCATTTGCAACGAGTGCAGAATGCAGCTGCTAGAATCCTAACTAGGAAAAGAAAATCCGAACACATTTCTCCAGTCCTGATGTCACTACACTGGTTACCTGTGTCTTTCAGAATTGACTTTAAAATTCTGCTTATGGTTTATAAAGCCTTAAATAATCTCGCTCCATCTTATATATCGGAATGTCTGACACCTTATATTCCAAATCGTAACCTTAGATCCTCAAATGAGTGTCTCCTTACAATTCCAAAAGCTAAACTTAAAAGAAGTGGTGAGGCGGCCTTCTGCTGTTATGCACCTAAAATCTGGAATAGCCTGCCAATAGGAATTCGCCAGGCTAATACAGTGGAGCACTTTAAAACACTGCTGAAAACACATTACTTTAACATGGCCTTTTCATAACTTCACTTTAACTTAATCCTGATACTCTGTATGTTCAATTCATCATAACTATTCATGGTGGCTCTAAATTCCGTACTGACCCCTACTCTCTCTTCTGTGTCTTTTTCAGGTTTCTTTGTGGTGGCGGCCTGCGCCACCACCACCTACTCAAAGCATCATGATGCTCCAACATTGATGGACTAAAAGCTAGAAGTCTACATGACCATCATCATCAAGTCCTTCCGTGAGAACCCTAAATACAAAGAGGACTGTTTCATTTATGTTAGGTAGATTGCCCAGAGGGGACTGGACGGTCTCATGGTCTGGAATCCCTGCAGATTTTATTTTTTTCTCCAGCCGTCTGTCATTTTTTTTTTGTTGTTTCTGTCCTCCCTGGCCATCAGACCTTACTCTTATTCTATGTTAATTAATGTTGACTTATTTTATTTTCTTACTGTGTCTTTTATTTTTCTATTCTTCATTATGTAAAGCACTTTAAACTACATTTTTTGTATGAAAATGTGCTATATAAATAAATGTTGTTGTTGTTGTTAAAGAGGGAAAGGCCATCAAGAACTGTGTCACCCCGCTCTCTGATTTTTAACTTAGTAGAGCATTGAAGACCACATATAAATATATATATATATTGTAATAAATGAGACAAAAACAGGTCAAGGTTTGGGGGTTTGAGCCCCGTATACTGTAACTCAAATGTCCAACTATTTCCAAAAAAAAAACATCAGACAAACAAGGGATGGTAGGATGGACATTTAAAGAGCCAGACCGGAAATTAGTAATGTGGACTGCTGGGAAGGTGTGGTGGTGGATGGGTAGCAGACGTCATCAATGGGGGACCAGAGGGAAGAAAGGAATCCGGAAGTGTTGTTATTTTGGTTGTCCAGGCAGGATTATGGTGGCGGCGCTTCGTTTTTTCTACGGAAAGAGAGAGAGAGAGGTTAGTACACCGCCATCGCCCCCTGGCACAACTTTTCGCGATGCGCATCGGGTCTTTAAGCTGCTCCCCATGCGCTTGTGCATGACAATATATACATATATATACAGTATATATATATGTACAGTATATAGTATAAACAGTAGTGAAAAGTATGTGGTCAACACTCCAAATTATTAAGTTAAGATTTTTCAGTTGCATCCATTGTTAACAGATTGTTCATCAGATCAACTACATAGCTTTGTAATCTCCATTAACAAACATTTGAAGTAGAATGAGTCTTACTTCAAAGCTCAGCAACTTTAAATATGGCACAGTCATAGGTTGTCACCTTTTCCCTGGTAATGGTAAGTGCAGTTATAGGGAAGTAGAAGCTTCTAGAAGCAACAATGGCTTAGCCATGAAGTGGTAGACTATGCAAACACATAACTGCCAAGTGCTGAAGCACAGTGTGCAAAAATCGCATATCTTCAGTTGCATCACACACACGTCCATACGTCCTCGGGAAGCAACATGAGCATAATAACTTTACGCCAGAAGCTTCATGAAATGGGTTTCCATGGGCGAGCAGCTATACACAAGGCTAAGATAACTAGGTTCAATGGCAAGCTTTGGCTGTGGTGTACAGCACTCCACCATTGGACTGTGGAACACTGGAACTGTGTTCTCTAGAGTGACAAATCATGCTTTACTATCTGAAAATCCAAAGGGCAATTCTGGGTTTGGCGCATGCCAGGAGAATGCTATCTTCCAGACTGCATATTGCCAATGGAAATTTTAATGGAGGAGGGATAATGATCTGGATCTGTTTCTCAGGGTTTGGTGCAGTCCCTTTGGTTTCTGTGATAGGTACTATTAATGCTACAGCATATAAAGACATTTTAGACAATTGTGCACATCCAGCTTTTTTGGCAACAGCCTGGGGAAGCGTAACTTCATCCTTGTCCATAAAGACATGGTTTGATGAGTTTGGTGTTAAGGTACTTGAGTGGCCTACACAGAGCCCTGACATCAACCCTAACACCTTTGGAGTGAATTTAAACACTGGATGAGGTCTAGGTACTCTCATTCAAAATCAATGACTGACCTCAGAATTGCTCTTTTTGGTGAATGGGCTCAAATTCCCACAGTCACACTCCAAAATGTTGTTGCAAACCTTCCCAGAAGAGTAGAGCCTGTTATAGCCATGATTTAAGGGGGGTACAATGTCCAAGAAGCTCATATAGTTGTGATGGTCTGGTGTCAATAAACTTTTGACCATATAGTGTATATACAGTACATATAATTCTACTATCAGGTCAAAGACAACATAGCATTTTTTTGTACTTAAAAAGGACTTGCTAGAATACAGCACTTTGGTTTATTAAAAAAAGATGTCTGCCTTTCTACTATGTGTAAATACCAAAATTGTGTGCAATATGTTGTCACCAAATAACATTCAGTTATGTAATACAAACACATAGAGGAATGCTAGTATTACTAAAATGCATTGAGGAAGCAGGAAAACACTGATGACTAAACTCCAGAACAATCTGCTTTGCATTTAGTATATAACAATGCATGCAAAATACCACATACATGTGTAGGTTACAATTTTCAGCACACTTAAGAATAAAATATCCTTGTACACTAATCTCTTTAAAAGACTGGAAACAAACATATATTTTTTTGTTTCTGCATCACTTGGGATGCTTGTCCTCTAGTTCTTTTATAATCATAGTTTGATGGTACAGTGCTTTTTAAAAGTAGTTAGTGATTACAAGAATGGATGCGCAATCAAGCCTCATTTTAGTTAAAGTGCCTTTTTTCTTGCTTTTTTCTTTACTGATTCACGTATTGCACTCTTAACATTTTTGGACTTTGATTTTTTTATAGAGTTTAATATAAAATGATTTATTTATTTGTTACAATTAGGCATCATAAAGCATCTTTATTTATTTGGGGATTTTTGTCATGGCGGTCAGTGTTCTAATTTGGTTCCTTCTTTTTACTGTTTTGCCTCAACTTGAATTCTGGAAGCAGAGGTCACTTTGAAAGACTTCTCTGCATACCTTAAAGCACAATCTAAGTCAGAAATACTTGAGGGATGTGCTGCTCTTGGACAGATATGTCACCAGAATAGCATTTGCATGATAAAATGATATTTTTAACAGATCATTCCCAAATCGGCATAATCTAATTCAGGGTCACCTGGGAGGCAACATCTCTGGATGGGGCACCAGCCCATTTACCTACATGCCCACACATTGGGCAATTTAGGAATGTCAGCTAACCTGACATGCACATCTTTGAGAGGAGAAGACATGCAGACAATGACTAGGTGGAGGTTTGAAACCCAGGACGTTTGATCCATGATGAAGCAGTGCTAGCTACTGCAACACAGAACCGCGCAAACTCCATTGTACTAAATTTTATAGGAGCCTTGCTGCGCTCAGATTCTAATTTGGGATTCTGAGGTGGTTTGTTGTGTGGTGGGTGCGACAACATGCTGTATCAGTGCATGTTCCCAACCTTCCCCTCCTCCTTCTTATATTTTCCATTGTAACTTTCTTAAAACACATTAATTTCTAAAATGAAATAAGTAATACCCCTTATCAGTCATACCAACTCAACCCACAGTTTTGCTGAATGGTGTGGTCATTTTGTTCTACTTTTCTCTTTCTTTTGTCATCAAAAATATCAAATTCCTGCTAGCTTGCACTAATTGAGGGGGCCTGCATTTAAAATAATTGATTTGTTTTGCCCAGCAGGCATGAGGCTTTAGAGAGAGATTGGAAGACAAGGACATAGTCAAAAAAAACATAGCGAGGGTCAGAACCAGGAAAGCAACTATCAGAAACCAAAGCCAAGAATCGCAAAACAAAATCAAAGTCAGAATGGGAGCAAAGATTTCAACAACTAGAAAAACAAAAGAAAGAACATTTTTATCAAAAAAGATTGAAGAGCTTTGGAATGTAGGAGGAGGATGACCTTTTATGCCATTGCACTGTGATTGGCAGGCCACGACCTCTAAGGACACGCCACACTCTGGAACGTTCCCAGCAATGGGAATCAACATTAGTGCTATCAGAATGATGGTCATATAACAGCTCAAATAATCCCAAATCAAAACTATAACTGTATTTCAAAAACCGATGAACCCAAAGGATACCTTAGGGTATAAAATCCCCCAACAGAAGCAAATAATATTCAAAATAGGAGTCTTTGACAGTACTAGAGGTGGCAGAACTTTCCCTTAAATCAGTGTGTCTTAAACTATGGGTTGCATGATGTCTGAACTTGGATCGTGCTCAGTCGTGAATTACAATAGTGCTGAATGAGAAAGGGTCGCAAATGGTTTGCAGAAAGCCTTGGGATGGGTCAGCACTTGAAAGGGGAAAACAATCACCACGGACGATGATCAGCAGCGATTGCTCCAAGGGACACAATGTCCATGGATGACAATCGGTGGTGACTCTCCACTTCACAACCTTGCTCCATTATACCTCTTGACCTTATACAAGTTTATACACTTAACCGTACTCTTAGATCCACTACATCTGGCCTTCTCATTACCACACTGCACCCCTGATCACCATGGGTTCCATGGCATTTAGTCATAGTGCTCCTCGTCTCTGGGATTCACTATTACAAAACATTCAGGACACAGATTCTCTACCTATTTTCAAATCCTGTCTTAAGACTTATTTATTTAGATTAGCTTACACTACATGACCTTAGGCTGTATTCTTATTGCTGTATTTTCAGTTCCATAGATATACAGTATGTATATGTGTATGGGTATATGCACTTTTTTTTTTGGTTTTATGATTTTACCAGTAACGGCGTACTGCAGGATAACGTGCAGTGAATACACTTGACTTATAGTTTCCATCCTCTTTCTCTGTACGTTTAGCATTCGTTTGCTCAGAGGTTGATGTGCTTGCTGCTTCCTGAGCAGCTCTTCTTTTCTCCACCCTAGTGGCCCGCTTCTTCTCTCCTTCCGTCAGCATCTTTTCTCGTTAACACTGATTAAGTCCGTTTTTGTGTTGCAATTACTTAGTACGTTTTCCTTAATTTTTCACTTAAGCTGACACTTAAGTCTTCAATCTGCCTCAAGAATGATTTAAGATATGAAGAGGTAGGGGAAGTAACGGCAAATGTGGTAGGGAATGAGAACGGTACCCGTATGCATGTGCCGCACGGCCACCCTGCTACCCACTGCCGAGAATTGATTCTACAATAAAATAAAATAAAAATAAAAAGAGTAATAAAAATCATCACCCCAAAAGCAGATAGTAGACATCACGTAGTATATGTGTACCACATTCCAGGTCAATAGGTCAAACAGTTTGCGAGCTACAGGTGATTTATGGACAGACAAATGAACAGCCACGGTAGCGTATTATATAAGAAGATTATCTGTACAGTGTCCTTGAGTGTTTAGAAAGGCACCTTGAATTAAAATGTACTATTACTATTATTAAGAGACAGGGAGAGAAAGGCCATGTAGGGCTGGCAGAGACCATAACACCTTTTGGTAAATACTGTAGGTGACAGAAATTGGTCCCTAAGCAGATATGTTGAAACCACATAATCTCTAAAAGACTGAGACCAGGGACAACTGGCAGAAGTCCCAGACACTCCGGCCTAGCTGCTAGGGGATACTACATAATTTCTAACGTTTAATGACAAGAATGAACAGGAAGTGGAGAGGGAGTACAGTTGTGCTGCTTATGGAGATTAATACATCTAATGTATCCTGATCTTTTTTCTTGTGGGGCAAAAGAAGATTCGATTGGCCAAGTTTGGACAGTCATGCTCTAAAAGTAACTCTAGACTAGTGTCCCGGTATTCAAAGTGATTCCAGGAATGAGCTGAATGTACCAAGGAAAAGGGTTCCCTGGCAGGAGGAGGAAAATCCATTGAGTGGGACAGGGCTTTGACTGGACTCGAGAGGTGAGCCACTAAAGCTGGGCAAACTGGGATTACCACCTGTGTAGAAAGGAGAAGTGGAAGGTTTTTTTGTGATTCATGTTTTTCCTTGTGTTTGTCATTATTAATAATCTTATTTTTAAAATTTTCGATACATACCTTTACTCAAGGTGACTTACAAGATCAGAATGTATCACAATTGTTTAAGTATATGTTGTTACAATTGGGACACTAACTGGTTAAATGATTTTCTGAGAGTCACATATTAAATTAAAGGCAATCTATAGATAGATAGATAGATAGATAGATAGATAGATAGATAGATAGATAGATAGATAGATAGATAGATAGAGCTTTATTTCTCCCAGAGTTTGGCTTTTTACAGAAACTTAATAAGTAAGTAAGTAAATAAAAGGAGGAGTTTATGGTCACTAGAGCAAGAGAGTTCCTGCAATATACTGAGTCAGGTGACCCAAACTTGGCCAGTCCAGGGATCGCAGTGAGAACAGGGAGGAAGTGGAAGGCAGCTGAAGCAGTGAGAGGCCTAACTTCAGCACAATGTCCAAGTGGGAAGAGTAGCCCAGGACAGAGTTAGGCATGGGAGTGTCGTGACAGGAAAGTATGACCCTGCCCATGGAAAACTGAGAAGGGAGTTTGTGATAGATGGATCTTCGAGCAGCCATTGAGGAGGAAAAGAATCACAGAACAGTGGTCATGAAGCAGCAAGGAGCATGGACGAGGTGGGAGCAGGTTTTGGAGCGAAAGATCTCCTGAGAGGACATCTGGAAGGGAGACCCCCATAGGATTAAGTTCTTGATTCTGGAAGTTTATGAGGTCCTACTGAGCCCATCTAACCTTTCCTTATGGGGTGAGGTAGAGTCACCAGACATGATCAAGTGTTCAGGACAGTGGCAAGTGAGATAAGCAAGGGGACAGACGCCAGTAGAAGTGCACGCGTGTTCACCAAAGTGGTGGCATTTATCAAAGAAGGAGAGCAACCAAGGCAGTCACGAAAGCACAGTGACATTGGTCCGCTACACATAGCACAAGAATGGGTGATGTAAGTTGACTTAGAAAAGCAACTTAGAATACCATCTCACATCATCCAGACTACACTGAGACCCGACATCCTTATCAGTTCGGAAGCCACAAAACAGCTCCTCTTGGTTGAGCTTATGGTTCCAGAGGAATGTCAACATCGAGGGTGGAAAACAAGGTTCTTGCCTGTAGAGGTGGGCTGCAGGGGGTTCGCAGTTCAATCACTGAGGAAGGCCTGTGGAACCCTTGGTATCACTGGGGAAAACAAGGCAAAAGCCATAAGGAATAAAACAGAGGCTGCAGAATAAGCCCTCCTGATGGCTCTGGCTGAAGAGAGGAGAACTGTAAGGCTGTAGTAAGCCACATGGACACATGCTGAGGTCTGATCAACCTCAGTCGGGTCGACTGGAAGAGAGTGTAAAATAGTTTGAAAGACCTGAAACACCCAGTGACGCCATGTTCTATCACTGATGATGTGTCCAAGTACATGCATCAAATGATGTATCCTGTAACTACATACTTTAACATTGTAAAAAACAGATGCACACAACAATTACTAAAAACAAAGGAATCTAATAAGAAAGTAAAAAAAAAAACTTCTGACTTGGCTAAAGATAAAAAGAGCAATCACAGTCACAGTATACAGTTATTTTGCTGTTGGTTTAAAGGAGCCCCAGTAGAGTTTCTTCACATACTAAAGACCTTTTAATGAAAACAGACTTCTGCAAATTGATCAAAATTAATTACAAATATGTAATCAATTATTTTGTATTTCTAAGTAGCTAATAGTTAAATATCTCATTCAGGTATTGGCTTCTGGTAAATGCTTCTAAAATGCCCTAACCATATGCTAATATAATAAAGATAAAGATTCCCAGGGATTTCTGTCCATTAGCACGTGATGCATTGTCAAACTTGGCTGCAGTTATTTCATAATTATTCTCGTTCTGTATTTAGCACAATGTTTAACACAAGGGACACATACTTAAATTCTGAAATAATGACCCTAAAATGTGCCCACCAGGAGGCCCAATATGTGGCTATAAGCACGAACATGCCCTGAGATGAACTGATATCCTGTCCAAGGTTCCTGCCTTACAGTTGATGCTGCAGGAATCTGTTCTTGTTTCCCCACAATCTTCAATTTTGATTAGGCAGATCATTGAATGGATGAATAAAAATATCATTGCATAGTTTCCCTTTTCTTGCCTGGTGCTTACAACATTACACTAACTTGTTCCTCCTGACTGTCTGTCATGATTATTCGTCACTTTGGAACTATTTATTATTTTTTATTATTGTCTTTTCTTCATTTTTTTCTTCATGTTTATGTATATTCATTATGTTCAGGGGTGCTTCTCCAGTCAAGGCAATTCAGGTGCACGTCAAGGGGCCTTTTCACCAATTCAAGGCATGATGAAACGATCGAGTCTCCACTCACCAAAATGACCAAGAAGCCCCCGCCGGACCTCCCTTCTAGTGTGTGTTCACCAAACACAACAGTATGAAGTAGCACACAGCATTAAACTACTAATTGTCTGCACGCTACATTGTTAAAAGTACAATCAGCTCTCTGTTAAATCACCCAGGGGCCTATGGGGCTCTTAATGCAGGCCTAGGGTTGCCAGACGTCCTTTATATATGGGGCATGTCCCATATTTGATTATTTTGTCTCCTGTCCCGTACTGACCTTTCAGAGACACCCAAATGTCCCGTATTTAGTTCATTTTCAAATCTGTAATAAAAATATATTTTTGCTACCTTCTTACAGTACTTAGTTGTAACTTTATAAGTAATTATATTTTCTTTTCTCAGATTTACTTGATGAAAATAACCCAAATGTAACGAGGACACTAGTGTTTGCTGCCTGTTTGCAGCTTGTTCAGTTGCTATGGTTAGCTGAGGACAGCGACACTCTTACCGTTTTGCTCTCCAGCCGTGTTGATGTGCAGTTCTGTATCAACATACAGCGGCACCAAAGTGTGCTGTTACTACTTGCCATGGCCTACTTTTTTTCTAACTGCCTGTATTAAATAATAATAATAATTCTCTGTTGTCTGTTATAAATATTTTCAAATTATTTCACTTTTACAGATTTTTTTTAGCTTGTATTAAATAATTTTCAAATGATTTTACTTTTGTTTTCCTCATAACCCATTAAAATCCTTGCTTTATGTTTTTAACTTATGTCTCTACTTTTATATAATATGATGGTCTGGGTGTGTAGGGGGCATGTATAAATTTATATACACTGTGTGCACAATTATTAGGCAAGTTGTATTTTTGGGATTAATTTTAATATGAAACAAATACAGTGCCGTCAGTCAATCCAAAATGTTAATAAACCTGAAATCTGAATGTTATGCAAAGGAAATGTGAGTGTGAGCATTACCAGGGGAATACACGTGTGTGCAGAATTATTAGGCAACTATTAGTGTGCAGAATTATTATGCAACTAAAGGAAAAATGAAAATTTTCCCATCTCACTTGTTTATTTTCATCTGTTAAAGTGAGAATAATAAACAAACAACTCAAAATTTACAAATAAACATTTCTGACATTTCAAAAAAAATAAAATAAAATCAGTGACCAATATAGCCACCTTCTTTTCAATAACAGTCATAACCCTTCCATTCATGGAGTTTGTCAGCTTCTTGATCTGTTGACGATCAACTTTTTGTGGAGCAGTGACTATAGCCCCCCAGATACTGTTCAGAGAGGTGTACTGTTTTCCTTCCCCGTAAATCTCACGTTTAAGAAGGGCCCACAAGTTCTCAATAGAGTTTAGGTCAGGTGAGGAAGGGGGGCCATGTCATTATTCTGTCATCTTTAAGGCCTTTACTGGCTAGCCATGCAGTGGAGAACTTCGATGAAAGTGATGGAGCATTGGCCTGCATAAACATTATGGTCTTCTTGAAAGATGTAGAATTTTTCCTGTATCACTGTTTGAAGAAAGTGTCTTCTAAAAACTGGCAGTAGGTTTGGGAGTTGATTTTGAGTTCATCTTCAACACAAAAAGGTCCAACTAGCTCATCTTTAAAAATACCAGCCCATACTGGTACCTCACCTTCATCTTGCTGGCATCTGAGTCGAAGTGGAGCTCTGTTCCCGTTACTGATCCACAGGCACATCCATCTGGTCCGTCAAGAGTCACTCTCATCTCATCAGTTCATAAAACCTTTGAAAAAATCTGTCTTCAGATATTTCTTGGCCCAGTTTTGACGTTTCAACTTATGTTCCTTGTTCAGCGGTGGTCGGGTTTCAGCCCTCCTTACCTTGGCCATGTCTCTGAGCACTGAACACCTTGTATTTCTGGGCACTCCAGGAAGGTTGCAGTTCTGGAATATGACAGCACTGGAGGATAACGGTTCTTGGTAGCTTCACGTTTGATTCTTTTCAAATCTTTGGCAGCTAATTTTCGTCTTTTTTTCTCAACACGTTTCCTGTAACCCTGTTGAGTATTTGCAACAAAACGCTTGATGGTTCTATGATCACGCCCCAATATCTTGGCAATTTCAAGAGTCCTGCATCCCTCTTAAAGACTTTTTACAATTTTTGACTTTTTAGAGTCAGTTAAATCTCTTTTTTTGGCCCATTTTGCCTGAGGAAAACAAGCTGCCTAATAATTCTGCACACCATATATAGGGTGTTGGTCTCCTTAGGCCACGCCCTACCTCATTACACAAATACACATCACCTGACATGCTTAAATCAAATAAGCATTCAAGTTTATACAGCTTGGAGATGGAATATACACATAAAAATGATGATATGGTCAAAATACACACTTGCCTAATAATTGTGCACACAGTGTATATAGTAATATAGACAGCGATTTTAAGAGTGTCCGGTATTTCTAATTTTCTAATCTGGCGACCTGATGCGGGCCTGATTATGTTATTAATATTTTATAATTGCATTTACACGTGAACTTGTTACAATACTCTGCACCTACATTCAGTGACGAGCACGGCACAAAAATTAAGTATTCTTCAGACAGAATCCATAATCTAAATTTCAAGATCAGTAGAATATATTCTCATAATACCTGATGACATTTAACCCTAAAACCAAGGCTTGTTTTACGACTGTCCAAAGAGGAAGATCAGCTGCAGATAAGCCTAAATAATTTTATGCGTGATTTCAAGTTGGCCTTAACCTTTACTACACTTGCACATAATGCATAGCCTAGTTTATTTTGGAGATTGAATAATAACAGTGATCCTATGCTATTTGAATGCTATATTTTAGGCGTAAAGACAATACATTTAGGTTTGTTTATATTTGAGAAAGACCAAACTCAGTGTTGCATGTAATGTTGATACAAATGTGCCAGCTTATGACAGCCTTCCATCAGTGCTGTTAGGATATGGTCAGGTATCCACATCTGCACTCAGCTTCCCAATATTATTTTACTTTTTAAACACAGTGGAGCCAAAATATGTTCAAGACGATAGCTCCCCCTATTATGAGAATATGGCCTTTGGTCTTTCTTTATAATATGAACACGTGTCCCTTCATCTTCTTTAGTATTAAGCTCTGGACAGGAAGTCCATATTGATGTCTGAACTGAACTCTAAAATTTTTATATTTAGGTAGTACAGATAATACGCTTTAATTTTAGAGAAAACATACTGAAGTTAGACAGGCTTTGCCCACTCTCCATTTGAAATTAATAGTTTAACTCACTATTCATTGCAAATGTATTACTGACTATACTTAACAAAGTACGCTGTGATCCCAAGATTCAGGTATACTTAAATGCCAATATAAATGCCAAGGCTAGTAAGCATCTCTTTTAGTGACATGGAGATCATTGCAGTTTTACAGTTCTATAGCTAAAGACTCTTCCTCCCATTGTACTTTTATTTACCATCAGAAACCCTGTGGTTGTAATTTGTGCATGTGATGCCTACACTTTTCTGCTGGAAACTGAGCTTCAGGAAACTTTTAGGATGTATGTCTTTGGATACTTGCTTCTTTACATTTAGGTCTAACGTTTTGTACTTTCTTATCCACGGTACTGCTTTAATCTCAAATTCCTGTTGAATAATTAGTGAGTTCTGTAATGTAAATGAAAGCAAAACTGGCATTATATGTTACAATGGGTGGCAACGTAGACAGGGATACTGCAGCTAGGAAATATTTGTATATTATTTGGACAAGTCCATGAGAAAGAGAGAGAGAAACATGTACTTGCATAGTAGGAACATAAAACTTTATACCAGTTTAGACATTAGAGAACCACCAGGGGATGGCACACTCTACTTAAGGGTTGCATGTAATGAGCAAGTAGCTCAGAGAAATGGCCCAGCCAAAATTGTAGTTTAAATAGCAATCAAAAGGTCCAAACAGGAAAGAGCAAAACCTAGTGTCTAGTCAACTATTCAATTATAAGTCCTGGCTACATAATAAGTTTTCCCGATATAAATCACTAATCAAACAGTTTTTATTTAGAAAATTTATTTACAATCAATAAATGTGGACATCAAACCTTCCATGCTACTATTTTAAATAATGATCACACAATTACATCATGTATAAAGACACTGCATGCCTCATAGTAACAATGGACATTGTTTCTACAAACAAAATGGCCATAGATAAGAAAAATGTTAACTCCCACAAAAAATAGAACCTGAAATGACATTGAGATGATGTCAACATCCCAATTTGATCATAGGTGGAGAGCAACAAAGCTACAGATGCTTCGAACTGCAAGGACAGGCACTGTTAAAAGGTGCAAAAAAAGCCCACTCTGACTAACATCGCAGATTAATAAATGACAACTGAAAAAAATCCTCATGCGCTGTTTAGAACAACTGCTAATCTAACAAGTGGGAATTTCTAAAATTCCTAAAATGAAACCTGTTCCTTAGACCCAGCCCCAACAAAACTAAAAAGCTCATTTGCTGTTCTGGCAGCATTCATTCTTGGCATTATCAGTAGTTCGTTACTGACTGGCATATATCCCAATACACTAAAAGTGTCAGTTATCAGACCATTACCATAAAAAAATTACAGACAGACCCACATATGTTCAGCATACTTCAAATTTACTATACATGAAAAAGAAGTCACCACACAGCTTTGGTCTAATCTTACACGTCACAGTTTTGTGGAAAAATTCCAGTCTCATTTCTGCACCAGTCACAGTATAGAAATGGCACTAACTCATTTTGTAAATTGGATTCTAATATCCTCTGAGGAAGGAAATTCCAAAGTAATTATGTTGTTAAATTTAAGTGCACCCTTTGACACCATTGACCACTCTATTCCGTTACCTAGGCTGGAAAAGCACATTGGGCATTCAGGCACCATCTTAGCGTGGTTTAGTTATTATTTATCAAATTGATTTCAGTATGTACAAAAATGTGCTGACAGTACTCCATCATTATACTCAGAAGTTAAATATGGTGTCCTGCAGGGCTCAGTACTTGGACCTTTACATGCTTCCACTGAGGACTATCAATAAGAAACATTAATTTTCACTCATATGCAGATGATACTCAGTTGTACTTACAACTTATTTATTTAGACCAAATGATGTCTCTCCAATAGTGTCCTTGGTTAATTGTGACAGTGAATTAAAAGAGAACATGGGTGACAACTACTTGCCTCTGAATAAAGAAATAACCGAAACATTATTTATTGGCTGGGGAGGTGTTCAGAGTGCACAATATTCTGTCACTTTTTAACTCAGTTCAACATTTTTTTCCTGTATTAGCATGAAAGTTAAGTGCTGTTTTTGACACCAGTACATCTTTTAAAACACACACAAAAACTACCTTAAACCTTTTTTCTTCTCTCTTAAAAATTTTCGAAAATTACAACGGTATTTAGATATGGAGTATACTGAGAAATTAATTTATGCATTTATTATTAGTAGGATTAATTACTGCAATGCATTATTCATTATCTGTCATTCTATAATCGTCCTACAGTATATGCAGCTTTCATTTATTTCCAAATGCTACTGCAAGATTCCTTACAAAATCTAGGAAGTACAACCATATAACTGCTGTTCTTAAAACGTCACACTAGCTTCCATCCATCCATTTTCCTAACCCACTTATCCAGGACAGTGTTGTGGGGCACCTGGAGCCTATCCCAGAAATTACGGGTCGCAAGGCATGAACAACAACTGGAGACGACGCCAGTCCATCGCAATGTTGAATACGCACATAGGACAATTTAGCAACACCAATTCATGGTCTTTGGACTTTGGGAGGAATCTGGAGTACCCAGAGGAAACCCACATAGACATGGAGAGAACATGTAAACTCGACACAGAGAACATTCAGGACACAAACTCCTGTCTCCTTACTGTGAAATAGCAGTGCTACCACTGTGCCTCATGGGATTCCAGTCAAGATTAAAACAGATTTTAGACATCTGAAAAGAAATAAGCATGTCATGTTAAGATATCTTGAAATGCATTTGAAATAGCTGAAAATACATTTCAGATATCATGAAATACCAAGTATTTATACACTGTAGCGGTCAGGGGCCGCTAAGATTCACACCGTCAATGTGATAGTGATTTATTTATTTTAGTGGAAAATTACCAGGGACAACCCCAGCCTTGGAACGACACACACACACACACTACAGAGACCAAATAAAGCACGCTGGGAACATTAAACGATAAAGAATATAATGAAATTAAATGAACTAAATTAAAACAATAATACCACCCCTGACCCCTTTGGCGATATTACATTTAACAAATAAACACTAACACCACACAGCAAAGTCCATGTAAACCAAACCGGATGAAATGAGAGGTGATGAAGTTAAGTCCAGCAATCTGTATGTTGAAAGGGTGAAAGAAAACTCAGTCCTACCGGTAGTTACTGAAAGCATGAAGTCGGATGGATGGTTCAGGAGCGCTCCAATCTTCCAGAAAACCAATGAATTCCAACACAGTCCTCAGTGCACAGGTAGACAGATGATCCAGACCCCAACAAACGAATACAGTCCAGGACACAATGATGATACTGTATATGGCAGAATTAACGGCAGGCAGTCCAACAGATAAATGTAACACACAACGCACCAAAACAAACAAAACTTTTTTTTATATTTGCCCCCTGCCCTCCTTTTAACCTCCTTTGACCACCTTTGACCCCAACAGCCCCTGCAAGGACTGCTGGGAGATGAAGTTCTTACTTAGTAGCACTGCTACAACACTTCAATTTAAGATATTCTGTTATGCATTTTGAGATATTTTAAATTATATTTTGAGATATCTTTAAATGCTACTACAGGCATGCTTTCTGAATGTAGTGCAAATTAAATGTTTTTTGTGTTTTATAAGGAGTAATGAAAAATAAGAAAAAACAGGTTTGTAATTCTTTTTATTTCTCCTTTATTCTACCTTGTATTGGCACCCATGTTGCAACTCTGAATCTTACTGCAAAATATTCTCTTTTTCTCTTTTCTATATTACGACATATTGCACCAGACATTATATTACAAAGTAGATATATTACACTATATTGCATCATATACATAATCATTTGAAGTAGAATTGCATTGCATTACTCAAAACACACGACCACAATCACTTTGCTCTCTCCAAGTATGGACAGATTATACTTCTGTTTTCAGGAAACATTTCTTCATTTTCTTTCTGCCTTTAGAGTCCTCTTCACCCTTTTTCCCTCAAATATACTTCTTTATATTGTTTCTATCCTGTCACTGTATCTTCTACAAGACATTATTGTAGTGAATTTACGCAAAATGTTTATTTACCTGATTACTTGCAAGGTAGACAAGTGATACTAAGATTAAATATTAGATATTCAAAGAAAGTTAACAGTTTATTGGTTGCTGATATAAAACAGCTGCTTTTGATTATTTTGAGTTTATAATCTACACGAAAATATGCAGTTCATTTTGATAACAATTTTTTTAATTACAAATTTACTTTCTAAGTTTTAATTATTGTGCAAGATGTTCTTAATTGCAATTTTAAACTGTCTACAGACACAGCCTCAAGATGAGAATGTGGGTGAAGTAATCATGTCAGGCTGTTGTCAACTATATGTAGGTGGAAAATTGTGCAATCAAGGTAAGTGACTCCAGATTCCAGGATTGCCACATGTTCCTGAGATCTACTCATTTAATTGCTACTCAGTACAAAGACTGCCTACACATTTTGAGGCTGCCCAGTTGTTAATGGAACTAATAATTAAACTCTGTGTCACAAACAGACAATGCTGTGGCTGCTTTTCTATTGAAAACGTTCTGGATAAATGACCTGACAAAGGCTTTGCCATACCGAAGGTCTGCATCATCAGAGGTGAAGTGTCCTGTGCGTGACAATAATGTCATCTCACGTATTTATCACAGTGCAAACCTGTGCACCTTGAGGTGCTTCTTGGTGCGACTCCACAGTAATACAACTGAACTTTTGAGTCTGAAACTTTGAGTTTTATGTACCAATAAGCACATGCTCAAGTTCTAAATTGTTTTAATTAGGTTTATCTCTGTTAATCCTAATTCTTACCCTAATAATAATCCTAAAACATGTTGCAAAGGAAAAGAGCAAAATGAATACTTTTACCAAGCCAATGTGTCATTTGAGCTATACTAAATCGTTATTGAAGGCGGAATCCATAGAAAGTCTACACACCCTGGAACTTTTACAAAGTTTGCTGGATCAGCAATTCAAAGTTTTAGGTAATCAAAATAATTTTTTTTTCCATCTCATCTACCGTACTCACTTGATATGTGTACTTTAATATTTCCTGAGTGCCTCTTTCAGCTTCCATTATTATTGCTTTTAGTTATTAATAAAAATAAATGTGATGTTCCTGTAGCAGTTTAGTTTTTTTTTTTTTTCAGAATTGCCATTATTACAACGCCGTGTTCACTGCTATGGAGTACGTCTCTGGAAATACTGTAGTTAATGTAATCGATACCTCAATATATAAAGTGGTATATCAGACACACAATTTTCTCTAATTTGTTATTGAACCATTAATTGCTAGTGTTGTTTGTATTTTCTGTTCAATTGTTATTTTTGGATGATGTTACCATTATTATTCAGTAGAGTCAGTGTGCAGATTCCATTCCTGCACATATTTTGCATGTATAATTTCATTTTAAAGTTATTATGATATTTTTATACTCATATCTATATCATAAGACACTGATTGTCTGTGTGTCCACACCCTCAGAGCGATCTGATTGGTCAGTTTAGCTTTTGTAACGCAACAAAAGAGGAATGGTGAGTTTCAGACACACAAGGAGGAGTAAATCTGCATGCTGAGAGAGTCGCCTTCAAAAATGGCAAGTATAAAACTGGACAAGAGGCGAGAAAGGCGCCTCGAAAATAATAGCGGAGTCTGAGAAGCAGGCTTTACTGGAACGCACTCGAGAAAGAGAGTGTCATGAGAATAGAGGAATGGCACACGTAGGGCAAGAGATAGCAAATATTTATGAATTATTCTATTACCTGTCTACAACAGGTAACGTGGTCAGTACTGTATATGATGGTTTTGCACTGCTTGTGTATTATTTTAAACCAGGCCACCATCATTTTGTATTTCTTTAAACAATTGCAGCTTTACTGTAGAATGGAACTTCCAACTCACAACATCACCAGATGTACACTGTGTAAGATTGTGGCGTGCTGCTCCTGTTGTTTTTATTCTCAGCGTTTAATTCAATTCAGCGAGCTGGTATTTTAGTTTTACTTTGAAATTCTGGTCAGTGTTATTGGTTTTTGTTATTTTCTGCTTTATTATTTTGCTACTTTGTCTTCATTTTCCGGCCTTTTTCACCTTGTTTGTTTTTTTGCCTGCTGTTTCCATCTAGAACAATCGTCTTTTCTGTTCTTCGATTTTGTTACAATGACAGAGGAAGCATCTTACAAGTTTGTGTTTGGTGCGGATCACTGTATGACACCACAGTGGCTGTTTTATGCAAGGATGACCTGTGAGTTAAGTAATTGTCCAAAAAAAAATTTACCATGAACAGTTTACTTAAGAAATATTTTAGCTTTGATCCTTGCCCATCAACAAATTCTGTTTTGCCCGATTCAGCTTGCACTGACCAGGTTTTTGCCATTGTCGTTTAAACGGTTATCCTCTTTTTCGAAACTCTCCTATTTTCAGAATATTTCCATTTTATGGAAAGTCCTAAATGGGCATAACAAGAAAGCTTGAAGTCTTCTATAATTAAATTTTTGAAAACGCTTGCCTCTCAATACTTTTTTGGTGACTGAGGTGGACGAGAGCAGAGGCTGTCGAGGTGACAGAGTCTTGCCTGTGGCCTCGAGGTCTACTATGCACAGTAGTGCAAGGGAGGACGAGTCTGAATTGCAGTACAGTTTTTTGCTACGATAAAGCAGAGGGAATGATGGGAGACTCCTAGTACAAAAGGAGCTTTGGGCAGTAACTGAGGAGGAGGAACAAGGCAGCAAAGTAATTGCTACGTGACAACAGAGGTCCTGCAGTAGTTGGGAACATTCAGTGGAGCACAACGTCTCATGGCCTGAGCTTTGGAAGGCTGAGCCCCATCACTTGATGTTCTTGATCCTGGCTGTCTACAATGTTCAAAGTAAAATGTACAAAGTCCTTCCAACCTGTTCTGCTTGAGGATGGTGGTAATCTCTGTTCTGCTGTGTTATTCAAGCTATACTTTATTGATGCTAATGGGCCCAAAGGACGCCAGTAAAACATTCTACACACACAGCATTACACCACCAGCAGCAGCATGGACTGCTGACACAGGGCAGGTTGGCTGCAAGGATTCATGCTGTTGGTGCCAAATTCTGACGCTACCCCCTGTGTGCCTTCACAGAAGTCAAGACACATCAGACCAGTCCTGAACTATCATTCTGTTCTTAGACTCAAAGTGGTCTTCTGCCATTGTAGGCCATCTGCCTCGACATGTTGTGTACTCACCACAGCTTTGTAGAGCGTTTAGCCTTTCCGTCAGCCTGAACCGCTCTCTTTTGACTTTTCTCAACAAGAAGGCATTCACTGGATGTTTCTTGTTTTGTTAACTCTTTGAGGGCTGAATATTTTTTCCCAAAGACAGTTTCTGAAAAGCAATGGTTTCAACACAGAAATCAACATAAAAGTCTGTTGCTGCATGCTGTGGCTGCTAGTTTGCTAAGAATGTGCAGCAGGCTTGCTGCCAGGCTGTCTTCACATGGCTGGGGCAGCAGCAGCAGCGGTCACGGTCGCAGTGTATTGCAATCTGGTTTCTACCTCTCATCATTGTTAAGTGGCAGTCCTTCCTGGCGAACATTGTCAGATTAGCTGAGGACTAATCAGGTGAAGCTGGAACCTCACATTCATTTTCAATCACTTGTATCAAAATCTGAGTCTGATAAGTCATAGTTCAGTTTAAAGATAATAATAGGCAAAACGTCATCTGCGGATTAGTTTGCTTAACGCATTCCCTTTGATCTCTCGCCAGATGTCAGTCCCATTTTGGCTGTTGTTTGCGCCATGCTATTCACGCGAGCACAGGAAATCTCGGTCAAACCAATGAATCTAACTTTCCTTCTAGCAACGAGAGGCCAACTAAAACATAACAGTTGGTTTTGTCACAGTTTACAGTTGATTATCATCGTCAACTCCTCCTTTTGAAAAAAGTCGACATCAGCCCTGAAAGAGTTAAATTCTATAGACTGTTGTGCATGAAAATCCCAGGAGATCAGCAGATACAGAAATACTCAAACCAGCCCATTTCTTACTAACAACCACACCACGGTCAAAATCAATGAGAACACATTTTTTTCTACATACTGGTGTTTGATGTGAACATTAAAACGTCGGAGCTGTATCTGCATGATTTTATGTACTGTGCTGCTGCCACATGATTGGCTGATTAGATAACTGCTAGAATAAGCAGACATACAGCTGTTCCTAATAATTTGCTCAGTGAGTGTATCTTAACGCAGCTTCTTTTTGGCAATAAATAGAACATTTGATCATCTCTCAGTGCTTTCTTATTTGAAATTCCATGTAGCTCTGTTACTTTCATCAGACAGCAGCAATTAAATCATGATCTAGAGTAATTTTATTAATAAAATAGAAAATTCACCTGTTGCCCTAATGTATGATATTAGACATGCATTGTTCTTTACTCAGTTAGAATAAACCCTACACAGTAAAGATGAAACTGAAAACCTTTACTGCGGTTCTCCATTTTCACATTGAGGTATACAGAGATTATTATCTGAAACCAGTGATTCCAGTATATTGTACAATACAACAATACAATACAATTTATTTTTGTATAGCCCAAAATCACACAAGAAGTGCCGCGATGGGCTTTAACAGGCCCTGCCTCTTGACAGCCCCCCAGCCTTGACTCTCTAAGAGGACAAGGAAAAAAAAAAAACCCTAGCAGGGAAAAAAGGGAAGAAATCTGGGAAAGGCAGTTCAAAGAGAGACCCCTTTCCAGGTAGGCTGGGTGTGCAGTGGGTGTCAAAAAGAAAAAGGAGGTCAATACAATACAATACAATACACAGAACAAAACACAAGTAATCCTCAATACAGTATAAAAATAAAAATATTACAAGCACGGAGCAGAGTTTAACAGTAGATGATAGGATTTGGATTTTTTTAGAGTCCTGGAGACCTTGGCCATCAAGCTGCCTCCCCCTATTGGCCATTCCACAGCTGAGACAGCGCTGGGCCAGCCAATCCAAAGAGAGGACCCCTCTACTGGAGATTCCTGTGATCCTCCATCAGAGATGACCTTTCCTTAGGCAGGCAAAACAACTTGGCAGGTGGGCAGTGGCACCAAGTGCCACATTTGAGTACCGAGCAGAGAAACAGAATAGGTGAGGGTTAGTAACACCTCAGTATATTGTAGAGTCTATGGGATTCAGTTCATCTGAAATAACTTGCCGTCTCCTTCTAAATTTTGGATAGTATAATGGTGAGCACGTTCACAACAAACAGCATCCTTTTTGAACTTCGTTTAACAGCAGGCTGGGGTTTGCGAGTTTTTCTCACATTCATACTCTTTATATGTGGAAAGATTTGGCAGATGTTAGAGAAATATAAATGAGAAGGACACTCTCTAGGAAAACAAGAGGACATCTGTAGCTTTGTTTAACACAAATAGAGATATTTCATAGAAGGCTAAATCCAGAGCTTTGCTTTAAACAAGTACATAATGTTTGCATGACGTCTATTTTTGGGTTAGTGTAAGCACCTGTAGAGTGCTTCTCCACATACAGTATTTGGCTTCATTTCTAAAGCCGCTGTTACAAACAAAAACAGCAAAGCAGTACATATTTAATCACCTAAATAAACCACTGGATTTTGGGACTCCAAGTATATCATGGAATGTTTATATATTTGTTGAAGAGTAGTTCAAACAAATAGACAATATATACAAATTAATTAGAGAAATTAGAAAGAATCCATTACCTACCCATGAAGGTTCCCTGCCTACTTAAACCAGACAAATATCTTTTTTCTAACTAAAAGGTTATACATTTCCAGAATTACATTAAAAATAAATGCTACACCCACTGGGCACTTTATTAGGTACACCTTGCCAGTACCAGGTTTGACCCCCGTTTGCCTTCAGAACTGCCATAATTCTTCATGGCATAGATTCAACAAGATGCCGGAACATTCCTCAGGGATTCTGGTCCATATTGACATGATAGCACAAATGCAGTTGCTGTAGATTTGTTGGCTACACATCCATGATGTGAATCTCCTGTTCTACTATATCCCAAAGGTGCTCTATTGGATTGAGATCTGGTGACTGTGGAGGCCATTTGAGTCCAGTGAACACAGTGTCATGTTCAAGAAACCAGTCTCAGATGAAATTTGGACATGGCGTGTTATCTTGCTGGAAGTAGCCATCAGAAGATGGGTACACTGCGGTCATAAAGGGATGGACATGATTAGCAACAATACTCAGGTAGGTTGTGACATTTAAATGATGCCTAGTTGCTACTAAGGGACCCAAAGTGTGCCAAGAAAATGCCCCCACACCATTACACCACCACCACCAGCCTGAACCATTGATACAAGGAAGGATGGGTCCATGCTTTCATGTTGTTGACACCAAATTCTGACCCCACCTACCAAATGTCACAGCAGAAATTGAGACTCATCACACCAGGCAACGTTTTTCCATTGTCCAGTTTTGGTGAGTCTGTGCAAATCATAGCCTCAGTTGCCTGTTTTTAGCTGACAAGAGTGGCACCTGGTGTGGTCTCCTGCAGTTATAGCCCATCCTCTTCAAGGTTTGATATGTTGTGTGTTCAGAGATGCTCTTCTGCATACCTCGGTTGTAACAAGTGATTATTTGAGTTACTGTTTGTTGCCTTTCTTGAACCAGCCTGGCCATTCTCCTCTGTCCTCTGGCATCAACAAGGTATTTCACCCAGAGAACTGCCACTTACTGGTTATTTTCCTTTTTCAGACCATTCTCTGTAAACCCTAGAGATGGTTGATGTGAAAATCCCAGTGGATCAGCCGTTTCTGAAATAATCAGACAAGACCATCTGGCACCAACAACCATGCCACATTCAAATCACATAAATCACCTTTCTTCCCCATTCTGATGCTCAATTTGAACTTCAGCAGGTCAACTACCTAAATGCATCGAGTTGCTGCCATGTGATTGGCTGATTAGATATTTGCATTAACAAGCAGTTGAACAGGTGTACCTAATAAAGTGGCCGGTGAGTGTATTTGTTACATGTTAATTTAGGTGTACAACCGCTTTTGAAGGTGTCATTTTGACCAGTTGTTCATTCTGAACTCTTTAAATGTGTAAAACACTGCCAACTATAACAATTATGCAAAAGAACGCATTACACTATTAAAATATACATTAGACAGAGTATGAGTTACTGCATGCCACACCATTATAAACCTCAGAATTAAAGCTCTATTTTGTGATTTTCTCATGTGGGCCTCACCATACACACACACAAGGATGGTAGCAAACTGCAAGCAGGTGATCCGCTACTAAAGACCCTGTTAATCTGTGCAAATATGAATTATATTAATGTTTATTTCATATAGCACGAATTACATTGTGATCTATCATAAAAAGTTTAAATAAAGTTTATTGGAGCTAAAATAAAAAGAACATTAAATAGGCAATCTGCTGTAGTCCTTAAAAATCCCCTCTCTAGACTTCTTCCCCTTCAAATTCTTTACCAGTACGCCTTTCCTTATAATCCACATCCCTTTGCATACTGACATATGTTTCATTATTTTTATCCATCTAAATATATCACGATTAGTCACATGCCAATTATGCTGTACTCCCCTGAAGCCAATTTATTTGTTTGGCAGAATATTTAACTAGACCCCTCTGACTTGTTTGTGGCTCATTCATAATATTAATGTGTGCAGCTCTCTGATGTATTTGGAACTTTTTCTTCTGCAGTTTTAGAAGCGACTTATTCTCCCTGCTCTCTTGTTCAATTATAGTAAAAATCTGTGCACCAATATTTGTTTTATCTAATAATATTTTTTTACCACAATAAAGGAAACAGTTTATTTTTTTTTTCTGGAGAAAGACCAGGACATGGGAAGAGATAAAAATGATAATAGTTAAACAAAGTGAAGGGTCAACCAGAAAGTCCAACAATCTTGCATTAGTACAAGCAAAAGCCTTAGCCCTAAATTGTATTATAAACACAAACTCGGAGAAATGCTTCTCAAGTATCCACAATCTTGGAAACTTCACACTATACACTTCTCTTTGTCACATAATAGCAGCTGGGTTAGCATCCACAAGCAAAGCCACCCAAATAAAAAAAAACTAACAGTGCCCTGAAAGTCCCATCACTTAAAGCATTCATTCCACCCTTTCTGCTCTCGCACAGCGCATCACAACAAAGCATACTATACTGGAATTTAAAAAAGAAAATTATAATACAAAAGAGCAGTAACATTAATCGACACGTTTTTCAATTTCGTCTGCATCATGCTTTATATCAGTCACTGTTGTTCTACCTACTTCATAAATTGAAGCAATACAGTTACATCCTCGTAAGTCATCCAACACCCCATGAACTTTTGTAATTAATTTAGAACACTTTGCAGAGGTTTGTTTTTACTTTGACTTTAAAAAGTCTTTTTATGTCAAAAAAAGCTCATAAATCGACATGATGATCATCACGATGATAAGCTGAGGTCTACTAGAGTGCTGGTAGACTCCTTTTTTCTGCAATGTCTTTCAAATTCTTCTTCTTCTTTCGGCTGCTCCCATTAGGGATTGCCACAGTGGATCATCTTCTTCTATATCGTCCTTTCTTCTGTATCTTGCTCTGTCACCCCCATCACCTGCATGTCCTCTCACAACATTCATAAACCTTCTTTTAGGCCTTCCTCTTTTCCTCTTCCCTGGCAGCTCTATCCTTAGCATCCTTTTCCCAATATACCCAGCTTCTCTCCTCTGCACATGTCCAAACCAATGCAATCTCGCCTCTCTGACTTTGTCTCCCAACCGTTCAACTTGAGTTGACCCTCTAATGTACTCGTTTCTAATCCGATCCATCCTCGTCACACCCAGTGCAAATCTTAGCATCTTTAACTCTGCCACCTCCAGCTCTGTCTCCTGCTTTCTGGTCAGTGCCACCGTCTTCAACCCATATAACATAGCTGGTCTCACTGCCGTCCTGTAGACCTTCCCTTTCACTTTTTCCGATACCCATCTGTCACAAATCACTCCTGACACTCTTCTCCACCCATTCCACCCTACCTGCACTCTCTTTCTCACCTCTCTTCCACAATCCCAATTACTCTGTACTGTTGATCCCAAGTATTTAAACTCATCCACCTTCACCAATTCTACTCCCTGCATCCTCACCATTCCACTGACCTCCCTCTCATTTACACACATGTATTCTGTCTTGTTCCTACTGACGTTCATTCCTCTCCTCTCTAGAGCATATCTCCACCTCTCCAGGGTCTCCTCAACCTCCTCCTTACTATTGCTACAGATCACAATGTCATCAGCAAGCATCATAGTCCACGGGGACTCCTGTCTAATCTTGTCTGTCAACCTGTCCATCACCATCGCAAATAAGAAAGGGCTCAGAGCCGATCCCTGATGTAATCCACCTCCACCTTGAATGCATCTGTCACCACCTCACCACTGTTGCACTTCCCTCATACATACCCTGTACAACTCTTACGTACTTCTCTGCCACTGCCGACGTCCTCATACACCCTGTCATATGCTTTCTCCAGGTCTACAAAGTCACAGTGGAAGTCCTTCTGGCCTTCTCTATACTTCTCCATCAACACCATCAGAGCAAACATTGCATCTGTGGTGCTCTTTCTTGGCATGAAACCATACTGCTGCTCACTAATCATCATCTCACTTCTTAACCTAGCTTCCACTACTCTTTCCCATAACTTCATGCTGTGGCTCATCAATTGTAACCCTCTGTAGTTACTGCAGTCCTGCACACCCCCCTTATTATTAAATGTCGGCACCAGTACATTTCTTCTCCACTCCTCAGGCATCCTCTCACTTTCCAATAATCCATTAAACAATCTGGTTAAAAACTCCACTGCCTTATCTCCTAAATACTAATAGTTTTTATTCATATTCTGTAGTAATAATGAAACAGCCAATTACATTTTTAAATATATCATTTGTTATTCTTTAATAACTAATAAAAATGGACTACGTTTTCGTGTGTTGCACTGTATAATGAAATTGCAATATTTTGGGTTACAAATGGGCTCCAAAGCTAAGTAATTAGCTTAACAATAAAAAGCATTTTACTAATAAAGGATAACTCTGCTCACTATTAATGATGAGTGGCACGATTGTGCATGAAATTGAATTTGCAGTGAAGCTCATTTTTTTGCTTTGTATGTTACTGTGAGTGAATTCGTGCCATTCACTCAAGGAGGTTCGTTTCTGTCTGGAAGTGTTTTCATGCATTAATTCCACACGTATCTGCCTGTTATTAAATATTTACATAAAGATCTCCAGTGGGACAGAAAAACAGACGACCAGAACTGTGCATATCCTCAACTAGGATAAGGTGGTTGGTGGGTAATGCCAGTTTGGGGGTTTGGCAACAACAGCTTTCTGTGTGCTGAGGTTTCCTGTTGAGAAACCACAATCATGTGCACAATGATGTTTTTTTGTGTGTCTTTGTGTGGACATTATGTTACATTTAAAAAAAAATGTACTATACTCCTCCACATTGATGTGAATGAGAGGCATAAATAGAATTGATGTTGTAAGTGCAGAATGGATTACGTGGCTGCAAGAAGAAAACACAGCTAAGCACAGACGTGTTAACGAGGCTTTAGGAAGCACATTAAGATGTTTCGCGCTTTGTAATTGTGAAACTAATTTTAGTGACAGTTTCACAAAACTGTATGCTAATCAAAACTCACCTGTTTTGCTCATTGCTACTCATTAGTTCTGTGTTCCTGGTTGTGTAAAAATACAACCATACATTGACAGTTAGTAGTCTTTATTCCTTGCATGGATTTGCATCATTTTCTGCAATAATTTCCAATTTTGCCAAATTTCTCCTTTTTGACAAATAAAAGACTATGTGTATACAGTATGTAATGTAATGCAAAAAGTTTACTGACTCACTCACTCATTCACTTGTCACCAAAAGCATTGTTTCAGCAATCTTATGTTTCCTAGAAAGGTACAATTTGGCAAGATGGCACATCTATTCCAGTAGGTAACCGCTAAGAAAGGACATTTCAATATATCAGAATTTCAGTATTCCCAACTCCTCTTCGACAACAGAAAAACTAAATCAAATCTGATTTGGTGATGATTAAGAAAACAGAAAACATCCAACCCTGTTTTTTTATTTGTTAATAATAATACTGTGCCAAGGACACTATGCTTACATGCCATGCAGTGCCATCAGAAGCCTAAAAACAAGGAGCAGGTGCTTCTCAGTCTGCCGATGTATGCAAATGAAGGTCTCCAGCAGAACCAATCAGCAGTGTAGACAAAGAGCACCGCTGACCAATAATGTGGACTGATGAGTGAAGAAGGAGAGGTGTCTTAGACAAGAGAAAGACAATGGCATTGACATGTGCTGTCAGACGGAGTTTTGAAGTCAATGGAAGGAGGACAGTTCTGCAAAAAAATTGCTGCTTCCATACACAAAGCCTGTTTCACATTGTATATTGGTTTTGATAAATTAAAATGGAATCCCTTTTGATTAATAACGTACCAATTCCATACCGTATAACACATGTACAGGCAGATGGAAGTTGTCTGTTTTATTGTCCATCATTGTGTGAACATGGTACAAATGTATTAGAGTTGGAAATTCAGCACCAAATTGTAGTGAGTCAGTGGGCACAATACAAAGTTTTCTCACATAACACAAGTAGTGACAATTACGATGATGTTGTAATGTAAACGAATGAAAAATGCAAAATCCCTTAACTAATGCTACCACTTGCAGATCGTTAGCTGCGTCAGAACTTTTTATAAGTGTACTGGAAGTTTACAGAAATGGTGTATTATTTGCGTAAATGTGGGGTAAACAGTCAGCCAGTTAAAAGATTGTGTTTCAAAGAAGCTTTATACGGCAATCATTTAGAGGTTTACAAACCTATCAGTACTATTGATATTGCTCAGGCTCAAAATCTGTAACACCAGACATCGCAGTCAAGCGCATTCTCTTGCTTATCTGATGTGACTGAATTATCTCAGAACTATGCTACTAAAACAGGAACAAGATATACAGATAATCGTAAATCAAAAAATCTGTGGCTAAATATGAAAAGTAAATCCAGACAGCAGCAAAGCTGTGGTTGCTACAAACATTGAAACATTTTAAAGTGAATAACCTTGCAGAAATTCACAGAGCTGCTGTTACTGAACATACTTCAGAACATATTGATGTGAACAGAGACACTTCTGCTTGACATGCAGATCAAAAAAGTTATTTGTCTTCGCTTAAAAATTGGACTTCACTGTAACTCACACATTGAGTATGAATCCAATAAAGACATTCTTACAGGGCTCGTGAATGTTAAATATCAATATTGTTGTGCATTGAAATGGATTGACAAGTCACCTGGAATGTTCTGCAAAAATAGAAAAGTCAAATTATCACCTGACCAGGCAGGGCCTATCAAAGGTTAGTATTTGGGTTACACCTGAACTCAGAACACGTTCTCTGTGCTATAAGAAAATATAACAGCGCATTTCAAATGACAACATTCAAAATAAAAAAGAATAATTGAAGGCAATTTCACTCTAAATTTTACAGTACAAGGACAAGTGTTTCATTATTGTCTTAGAAAACTTCCTGGGTGAAGCCATGTGACACAGCTAACCTGTCTATCTATCTATCTATCTATTATATGTTGCCTTTCCTATCTATCTACAGTGTATCCGGAATGTATTCACAGCGCATCACCTTTTCCACATTTTGTTATGTTACAGTCTTATTCCAAAATGGATTAAATTCATTTTTTTCCTCAGAATTCTACACACCATAATGACAATGTGAAAAAAGTTTACTTGAGGTTTTTGCAGATTTATTAAAAATAAAACTGAGAAATCACATGTACATAAGTATTCACAGCCTTTGCTCAGTACTTTGTCGATGCACCTTTGACAGCAATTACAGCCTCAAGTCTTTTTGAATATGATGCCACAAGCTTGGCACACCTATCCTTGGCCAGTTTCTCCCATTCCTCTTTACAGCACCTCTCAAGCTCCATCAGGTTGGATGGGAAGCGTCGGTGCACAGCCATTTTAAGTCCAGAGATGTTCAATCAGATTCAAGTCTGGGCTCTGGCTGGGCCACTCAAGGACATTCACAGAGTTGTCCTGAAGCCACTCATTTGATATCTTGGCTGTGTGCTTAGGGTCATTGTCCTGCTGAAAGATGAACCATCTCCCCAGTCTGAGGTCAAGAGTGCTCTGGAGCAGGTTTTCATCCAGGATGTCTCTGTACATTGCTGCAGTCATCTTTCCCTTTATCCTGACTAGTCTCCCAGTTCCTGCTGCTGAAAAACATCCCCACAGCATGATGCTGCCACCACCATACTTCACTGTAGGGATGGTATTGTCCTGGTGATGAGCAGTGCCTGGTTTCCTCCAAACGTGATGCCTGGCATTCACACCAAAGAGTTCAATCTGTCTCATCAGACCAGAGAATTTTGTTTCTCATGGTCTGAGAGTTCTTCAGGTGCCTTTTGGCAAACTCCAGGCGGGCTGCCATGTGCCTTTTACTAAGGACTGGCTTCTGTCTGGCCACTCTACAATATAGCCTGATTGGTGGATTGTTGCAGAGATGGTTGGCCTTTTGGAAGGTTCTCCTCTCTCCACAGAGGACCTCTGGAGCTCTGACAGAGTGACCATCGGTTTCTTGGCCACCTCCCTGACTAAGGCCCTTCTCCCCCGATCGCTCAGTTTAGATGGCCGGCCAGCTCTAGGAAGAGTGCTGGTGGTTTCGAACTTCTTCCACTTACGGATGATGGAGGCCACTGTGCTCATTGGGACCTTCAAAGCAGCAGAACTTTTTCTGTAACCTTCCCCAGATTTGTGCCTCGAGACAATCCTGTCTCGGAGGTCTACAGACAATTCCTTTGACTTCATGCTTGGTTTGTGCTCTGACATGAACTGTCAACTATGGGACCTTATATAGACAGGTGTGTGCCTTTCCAAATCATGTCCAATCAACTGAATTTACCACAGGTGGACTCCAATTAAACTGCAGAAACATCTCAAGGATGATCAGGGGAAACAGGATGCACCTGAGCTCAATTTTGAGCTTCATGGCAAAGGCTGTGAATACTTATGTACATGTGCTTTCTCAGTTTTTTTTATTTTTAATAAATTTGCAAAAACCTCAAGTTAACTTTTTTCACGTTGTCATTATGGGGTGTTGTGTGTAGAATCCGGAGAAAAAAAATGAATTTAATCCATTCTGGAATAAGGCTGTAACATAACAAAATGTGGAAAAAGTGATGCGCTATGAATACTTTCCGGATGCACTGTATCTATTATATAGTACCTTTCCTATCTATCAATTTATTTATCTATTATATAGTGCCTTACCTATCTATCTATCTATCTATCTATAATTAGGAGGTGTCATTCATTATTTTTAAGGTATTATTTAAAACAAACATGGAACACCATTTCAAAATGAATATTCTAATTAATAACCCCTAGTGAGTTGTCGATTTGTTACGATGCCTGACACGTTTCATCGTATTTGCCATCTCTGATGTTGTTCATTTTACAACTGCTCCCTGCCCTAATTTCAGATATAGCAGAGTAATTTCTGGCTACCCGGAAGTCTCTAAATGAAGAGTCCAGAAACAAAAGAAGAAAGAGGCCAACAGTGTCAACACGCATGTAGAGCCAATGTGTTTTACCTACGCCAGCTTCCTGTAGCTATTACAAAATTCACTCTTCACAGGTATTTTCAATAAACAACTCTTTTTGTTTTTCACTCAATTGCTATATTTTCTCTGTTTTACAGTAAGATTATTTTATCATTCATTTCTCTGTGTCTCTGCCCATTGCATGTATTACCTCTTGATGCATTTGGAAATATTTGTAAAAACTATTCTAAAAATAGAGAAAGAAATATGAAACAACAAGAAAGCAAACTGCTGTTACTTCACACGTTTGACCTTTAGTGAATCATTTTCAGTTGGCTTATCCCGAGCTCATCGCCATCATGGAAAGTCCCCAGTAGGTTATTTGGCTCTGTCGCAGCATTTCTCATGGTACTGGGACGAGGAGCCATGCTTTCAGATAAATGAATAGTTGGCTGTTCAAAACAGTTCACTTTTTGGATGTTGCATTAATCCATGAATAAGAACCCACAAGCTGCTTTGCCTGCCAAATGAGTGCTTGAACTCTAAGCTTGAAGTCATCTTGAAGTGTTTTCTCAATCTCCTTGGGATTATCCTCTTCAGTTTCTCAAGAGCTTCTACACAAAAATTGTATGTTCATTTGCTGTTTCCAAACATTTGCTTCATGGTGTTTTGACATCACTGCACATGATGTATTACCAGCCTTCATGGCTACAATTTCTATTTCTTAGAAAATCCCAAGCAAAGAAGATGATCTGTGTAGAATTTGTTTTTCACATTGAGGTGTGCAAATGCATCTTATAATTGTTGCTACTAAGAGATCTAAATAAATGCTGCACATAAATAATAGCTATAAATTGCATGGCTTTACTATCTTTTTTTGTTCCTGAAGAAAAATAGCCATTGCCCTGAAAAGGACAAGAAAAAGATTATGGACAAGAAGATGAATTGAGAGGATGAGGACAAAGGAATTATCAAAGCCTGAGTGAGGTCAAGACTGTTGCTAAGAATTGATGTCTCTAAACACAAAAAATGATCAATACAGATCAGTTTTAAAATCTAAACGCTTGGATGCTATGAACAGTGTGCCACCATGTTTTACAATGGCAACAAGCAATATGGCGGCACTAAAGCAGACCCAACAAAATGATGGCACCCCTACCAATTCAAAGTGGTAACATGCAAAAATCATAATGATAAATAAAACTAATATTACAATGTAGAAATAATCGAAACCGGAGAATCACAAAACCTTACTCTGTTTCATCTGAATATTTCTAAATGGTTATCCTCATCAGGTTAGTTGAAAAATGTGTATTCTAAAAATGTGAATAAACGCATACAGTGACCGGAGAAAGTTTATGGGAATGTATGGAACAAGCAAATTCCACACCTACAAAAACCCAGAAGAACACTGAAAGTGAGGCTAACTAAGTTGACACCAGCACATTCATTATCTTGTTGGCTGCCTTTTCCATTCCATAAACCAGATTTAAAATGCTTTGCATTATTTCTAAGAAAATGTTATGTGATATTTGGTTCAATGCAGTGTAAGAATATAATGCGATCATATATAATAAAATGGTAAGGTCTCATCAAATAACTGGGGCCAGCACCTCGATCTTAACCAAAAACCTATGACCGGAGACATTCTGGAAACTCAAAAAAAAAATTAAGTAGCAGAAGGAAAAAGAAGAGCAGCGACATAAGCAAATCACAGAAGTAGAGTAAGTGATGAAAAATGACATAATAAAGAGAAAGAAAAAAAGAAGAGCAGCAAATCTGTTGAGTGTCAAGCAAATCACAGAAAGATATTAAGTGATGAAAAACGGCATAATAAAAAAAAGAAGCGCAGCAACATCTGTTGAGTGTCAAGCAAATCGCAGGAGGAGATTAAGTGATGAAAAATGGTATAAGAACAAAGAAAAAGAAGACTAGCAACATCTGCTGAGTGTTAAGCAAATCACAGAAAGATGTTAAGTGATGAAAAACAGCATAATAAAAAAGAGGAGCAGCAACATCTACTGAGTGTTAAGCAAATCACAGGAGGATATTAAGTGATGAAAAATTGTATAAGAACAAAGAAAAAGACCAGCAACATCTGCTGAGTGTTAATGCAATCAAAGAGTCTGTTTATGTGATGACGAATGCTATAATAAAAAGAAAAACAGTGATATCTGAGAGTTCAGAGACAAATACGTTTTAGCTTGCTGGCGGCTGACCCGTCTAGAATTTTGGTGCACCTAACTGTTGACTGAGGCGAAATGAGCTGTTCTGTGATTGTGTGAAGTTTCATATTTTTGACAACTCAGTGTACAACAAGACGATGCTCAGAGTCGCTGTTGGCTTGAGGATGCTAGAATGTTTTTTTGTGAAGCCTTAAGATTTTCATTTTTTCATTTAAAAAAGTCAAATGGCTTACTTGTGTACATAGCAGGCTTTGTTTTCAAATATCTTAATGTCTGAAGACTTCATGTTTTCATTTGATTGTACCACACCACAGATAACGCACAACAGCCATTGCTCGCCACGCTTCATGGCAGAAGTAAATCTGTACCTCAGAAAACCTGGGCTGTATTTTCTTTTAACATTCCAGTTTGGTTCAGGTTTTTTGGATGAATCCTGTGAGATGGATATGGAATTGGAAGAGCTCGGAGTAGGTGTATGAAGAACTTGTCCATGCTTGTTGGTGTTCTTAATGAAGTGTGTGGTGTGCTGTGTAATAGGATGTCATCTGCTCATAAGTGGGCTTGTGTCAGTCATCTCAATTCCTCAGTATGCAGGAACAAAATGTAACCTTGACTGGGTACAGAACTGAAATCTGCAATCAGATTTCGGCTAAAACATGAAAGCGAAGGCTGATTTCTTAGTTTTTGTTTTTTTTAATCTTAAACTGACGACCCATTTAGGGAATCCAGCGACCCCCATTTGGGACGTGACGTGGGATGTGAGTTACCTGGTGCCATGTCAGCATTGCTTTTCTTTTTGTGGATATCACATAATAAGATTTACTAAATTGGCCAGAAACAAGTGAGTGTGGTGGTGCCTGTTATGTATGGCTCTCTCATGCTGGGCTGCATCTTTCCTTTTATCTGATGTTGCTCCGTGAAATCCGTGAAAAAGTACATTTGGATAAAAGAAAGACTGTTGAATTGTTATAGCCACAAGAAAGCCCCTTTATGAATGTCGACTCCAATTACCTTTAATGATACTGACAGGGCTGCCGTCCACCTCCAGAAACACGATCAGTTCCACCATTGGCAAACACCATCTGTCCTTTATAGTCTTGACCAATCTACAGCAGAAAAATGTCTGCATCCTCTTTAAAGATTTTATAAAATTTGACACAGCAACATTTTTTTTTTCTCCTTTTCCCCCTTTTCATTACAATTTAATATGTGTGTTAAACATAATGGGCATCCCCTCAGGTACTCATCTTTGATAGTGGGATTTCCTGCCTTCAAGTAGTGTGTTTTAAGTTGAAAAGCCGGTCATGTGTGTGATAAATAATTAAATCCACAAGTCTACTCAAATTAAATAACATTTCAAGTTGTGTTTCTGAATAATATGGACTAGCTTGTTTGAGGAATGTTACAATTTTTAATAAACCGTAAGGATGCCTATTTTCTTTGTATATTGCCGTTAAATATGAGGCAGGCGTTTTCTTCTCATTAGTTCAGCTTGCCTGTAAAGTCCTGTAGAATTACAAGCAGCTGTTCACACATTTCAAATGATCTGTTTCTGTGAGACTAACTGCAAGGAATTATAGTTTCCCAGTGCCTGTTAGGGGAAGTGGAGGAAAAGCATGGCATCGGACAAGTGAAAAACAACATGTGATAAACTAAGGGTACAAAAAAGAAAAGTTGTTTTTCCCAATAATACACTAAAAGCAGGCTGAAGTGCAATTGCAGGTAACAGGAATCCAAATCCTGCTGGTAAGTAGCCATCATCATGAAGCCATGTTGTATTTTTTATTTTGTATCTTTGTGACTTCTTTGGCTAAAGTTTGATGATTCTGTAACAACTGGGTTGGTGCGGGTCAGAGGTGCTGGTTCCCACCTAACACTACTCCTTTTGCAACTTGGGACCATCCATGGTGGAGTTAATTGATCGAGTAGCCAAACTACAGCATTATGGTGCTAAATGCCATGTAGGCCAACGAGAAATGAGGGCAACAAAGAACACAGCCCAATGTCTCAAAGTATTCCATCAGATGTGTCTATGACAGATTCTTGGCATCATTTATGATGACTGCATCACCAACAACTGCCTGCCGAAGAGGGAGGACACAGTCACTGATTGCCAAATGCACCTAACTGTCCACGCGCTCAGATCACCTAAATACAGGATCCCTAACAGATACACTGAATAATTCCTTACCTGTGTAAGAATGGTTATCATTCAGGTCAGGTTTTTCACTAAGATCTCGAAGGTGTCTCAGCATTTAAAGAAATCAAAAAACATACTTGGAAACCCATAGAGAGAAAGGACAGTTGTAGGCCTATTTCTCTGCTGACTTCTGGTTATAAACTCCTTAAATGGCTAATTCTGAATAGAATAGAATACATCAATAAAAACATCCCACAAGAGCAAGCAAAGTTTCAGACCAGAGGGGAGCTACACCAACCAAGTGCTTAGCCTTATACAGTACATTGAAGGTAGATTACAGGAATATCTTAAAACAGCAGCTATTTCAATTGCTGAACTGGAAATGTAAGACTGGGAAGAGGAAACAAGGCTGTCCATTCAAGACCTGGTGGACAGCCTGCAATGAAGACCTCCAAGCTGTCGATGTCAAATGGGATGAAGCCACTATGGTCACACATGATCATTCTTATTGACAAATGCTTGACGCCCAATGTGCGAACAAACGTGGAAGAAACTAAGCCTAAGTAAGTCTATGTATCTTTAGGATATTCTGATATTATTACCACAAAGGGATCATCACAGCCTTGTGGTCTCTACTACTGCAGTAGGTGATTGTTCCACACAACCTTTTATTGCACGCTTTCCAAATTTTTTCTGTGGTGACCCTCCCAGGGTGTTCCAGTTTACTGTTCTATGCCTCAGCATAAAATGCCCAAATACTAACATACATAAGTGTCATCTACTCCAATGAAGATTCCACACACTTTGTTTCATTTATCATTGTCATGACCTTAAAAAATGTGCTGAGACCTTAAGGGTTTAAGAAGTCAAAAAATCTCTTGGTCATTGTGGTGATGCCCATTAAGATCTGCGGTGGTAAATTAAAATGGTGTGACTCACACTCTGTGGTTTTGCATGTTTGTTAATGGGGAGATTGGGGCTGATCACGCTGGCACATGAGGGCATAGTTTGTCCCACTTCTCTGATTGACTTTCTGTGGGCTGTGGTTAGGATACCATGCACAGAGAGGTATAAAGGAGAGCCAAAGCATGAGCGGAAAAAAAGAGACAGGAAGAGAGCAGAACAGAAATGAAAATTGGGAAAATCAGGAATGAGAGGCAGTGCAGTGGAGAGCAGTCAGTACCCAGTGAGATAGTGAAATGGCTGGCGCTCTGATGAACAGCCTGGAGGAGCTCGGGTGAAGAAGAAGCCTCCTTAGGAATCCAAGGGTTCACAAAATAAGATGGAGGACGGCAGACATCAATGAAGGCAGTCATGATGGGTTGGGTAAACTGGGGAGACGCAGAGACAGAGAGACAAAGAACTAGGCTGATCAGATGAAAACCCATTGTCTAGATGGTTTTATAGCTGGACTTTTTTTTTAACTTATCTCCACTGAAGAACACCTCTTTTTATTGTGGATTATTTTTTTAGTAAGCAGCAATTCACTTTGAACACTACGCTAGATTCTGTTTGAAATAAAAGCACTTTTGCACTGTACTCTTGATTGTATGTGTCTTCATTGCACGACTCATCCTAGTCATATTATCGATGGTTCCAGCTGCTGGAGCCAACCCGATCCATTGCAGTCACTTTTGTTGTTGTATTTGATATACTTTTAACAATGTTAAAAATAAATAAAAAATAATGCTGTTTTTCTTATCGATGCTGCCATTTTGTGAGTTGTTCATGGTTGCCCGTTTTTGAATTCCTGATTCAGAATAGTTTTTGCCCTGCTTTTTGACTACAATTTACCATTTTGATTCTATGCTCCTTTTATTTTTTGCTAAACAAACTTTCACATGCCATTTTCTGACTATGAGTCTTGAAACAAGTCCTCACCACCGTTTGCATAACTATTAGTGATACTGATTCTGACGCTCAGTTTGAAATGTTTGACTTACCGTGTTTCCCGAAAATAAGACCTCGCATGATTTTCAGGCTGCTCTGTAATATAAGCCGTACCCCAAAAATAAGCCCTAGTCAAGATCGTCAGCTGAAAAGTAAGGCGCCTAAGGCCAGGTTTATACTTCACGCAATGCGACACGTGTGCCCAAAACATCCATTAAATTCTGAGGACACCTTGCAACGATATCTCTAAAAAAGATGTTTAATGATTACATCCATCAATTTGGGGATGCACCCATTCCAGCAGCATCGGCACAAGACAGAAACAACATCCCTGAACAGGATATCAGCTCATCGCAAGGTGAACACAAGCACACACATACACTGACGTCATTGTAGCTTCACCAAATCCCCAAACCTTCATGTCTTTGGATGGAAAAGTGAGCACACTGTGGAAACCCACCAGGGAAACATGCAAACTCCAGGCAGGAATCACAAGGGATGTGACTCCATGTGAGACAGCAGCGCTACCGCTCAGCCACCGTGCCACCCCACATGTGTAACTATTAACAGTATTCATTATCTAAACAAAGTTAACAATTTATCTGTAAAATGTAACATTCATATTTTAATGCATTTCATCATGAAAGTGATATCAAGTATAAATCAAAGAATTCTAAATGTGCAGAGAGCTGGAATATCATACATTTAATGTGTTCTGTGTGGTGATCTATTGCTGCTTGCCGCTGCTGTCAGGTCAGGAGGAAGACCAAGAAGTACGTAGCGATTAAGAACTGGGTCGGTTTTAAGATGACGTTTACGACGGTCTACTTTAATAATAAAGTAAATTAAAAGGTGGACATTTCAAGGTTAAAGCCAAAATTTCCACTTTAATCACATAATAGACATTTTTATTATGTCCTTATTTTTTTTCTTTGTGGCTGAAATACACCGCCATACATTCCGATGGTATTGTGAAGATGCAAAAAAATAAAAAATAAAAAAAATAACAGACATCACAGAAGATGGTATGTGAGACTTTTAAAATGTATTGTGTTATTACTTTGGGGAATATGTAATGCTTGAATATCAAAGCACCATGAATGCATTTGTATGTTGGCATTTTGCTTCACCACATCGAACTATTCATCAAACGCACGACGATCCTGGAGGATCCTAAAAGCGGCTGGAGTAGCAAGAAATTCAGGCTGGAATTCAGGGTTTGAATGTGGAGAGTTATGACGATATTCCAGAAAAAGATAACATGACTGTATTTGGATAAATGTATATTGTTTTACATGAATAAATATAAGATATCCCCTAAAAATAAGCCCTTGTGCATCTTTTGGAGCAAAATTTAATATAAGACCTGGTCTTATTTTCGGGGAAACACGGTAGTAACACCTCCTGATTCCAGCTCCACTTAGGCCAGGGGTGTCCAACTCCAGTCCTGGAGGGCTGCAGTGGATGACTGTTTTCATTCTAACTCTTTTCCTAATCAGCGAGCAGTTTTCACTGCTAATTAACTCCTTTTCCCTTCATTTTAATAGCCCTGTTTTTAAGGATTCAGTCCTCTGAATTGATTCGTTTCTTCATTAAATGGCAGCTAAACAGAAATGAGATGTGAAACGAGCCAGCAGATGACCAGCTAAATTGGAAAGTCAAACTCCAGTCAATTTCATTCCATCCTGTTTCTTAATGAGAAGCAAGTTCTTGCTGTTAATTAAAGCCGTTATTGAATATCAGGACTTGTTGCTGCTCTCGTTCTCCCACAGCAGACTGCTGATTTTCTGTTTTTTTCTAAGACCACCATCAAGTTTTTTTGGTGACCTGAGCAGATCAACATGACTGAGACCTTCACCTTTCTTTATTTTCAGGTTAGCTGGTCATGTGGTGGCTTGTTTTGTGTCTCATTATTGTTTGGCTGCTCATTAAAGAAAAAGAAACAACTAAGGGGTCCGAGTCACTTCAATTAAAACTAAGGCAAAACAAGTTAATCAGCAGCAAAAAAGGCTCACTAATTAAGAAGATTGTTAGAATGAAAACCTGCAGCCAACTGCAGCCCACCAGGACCGGAGATGCACACCCCTGGCTAAGGATACTTTGCTGGTGTCTGGAAGGTTGTCGGTTCAAATCCTGTTATTACACCACTAGGCCCTTAACCTAAAAACTGCTCCAATGGCTGACTCTGTGCTATGACCCCTAAATGTAATGCAAATAGGCAATTTTCCCTTGGGGATTAAAAAAGCGTATCTATATATACAAATATATACAAGTCATGTAGTAAATCATTTAATCTTTCTATTTTGAGCTTGTTTGCTTATAGAACACCTCAGTAGGTGATGCACTGTGAAGTCTGCTGTGTAAACTAAAAACTGAATTGACCCCAAGATGCTTACCTTTAGGATGTGGAGGAATCCCCGGCGGCTCCAGACACAGAGTGGACACAGAGAGCGTGCACACTCTACGTACTTCATGAGTGGGCAGCAGATTCAACTGCGAGGTTGACGTTCAAACCACCGTGTCAGTCTGATGGTCTTGTTCTGCATTGCATTTGAAGAATCTACTGAGCTGGCTCTTTTATTCCATAAATACTGTCCATTGATTAAAACGGTAAAACTGTAGATGTTGATGTAGCCCGTGTTGGCATGAAATGGATTGTATTTCCCTATAAAAAAATTGTTGCACTTAGAAATGGTCTGATTTCAAACTCTGTCCTAATTACATTTTAAAAACGCTGACATCCATGTGTCCGAGGGTGACTCATATTACTGAAACGTGACATGCATTCAATCTTCTCAAGAGCTCTTTTTGTTTAGCTATCTATTAACTTATTTATGTGTTCGAGTTATGGTTCAGCAATGCAGATGTCCATGCATTTTAAGCTAACAGTTGCTGACCCAAAATTAAACTATTTGTGTGTGGAACGCATATTTAGATTTTTAAACAGGCCACTGATTAACTGTAAATCTTAATAAGAACTAAGACTGAAATACATTCTCTGATAAAGCAAACTAATCAAATGTGATATTTTATTAATTTTATTATAGTTACAATAAAAATGTGTAGTGTTTGCTTTCCTTAGACAGTAACAAAGTAAAAAAGTTTAGTTGATTTAAAATTATTAATAACTTGTACATAGTCCCTTAAATACACAATTAATAAAATAAGTGCCTGTGCGCCTGTCTGTCTGTGTGTTCGTCCGGTTGCTGTGTCTCTTCCATTCCAACAGATGGTGCATCACAAACATTTGTACTAATAAAATGCTTTGCATTTGTCATTCCAACAGACTGTGCATCACAAATATTACCACTGCTTTTACGAATCCCATATCAAATGGCATATAACAGAGACATATGCATTGCATTTCTTATTCCAACAGATGGTGCATCACAGACATGAACAGTATAATCCCATACCAAATGGCATATAACATATATATGCATTGCATTTGTTATTCCAACAGATGGTGCATCACAAATATTAACATTGCTTTTTAGAACCATATACCAAATATCATATAACAGAGACGTATGTATTGCATGTTATTCTAACAAATGGTGCACCACAAGCATTTCACTGCTTTCACACTGCTTTCACAAATCCCATACCAAATGTGTTATAACAGAGACATATGCATTGCATTTGTCATCCCAACAGATGGCACATCACAAATATTTGTACTAATCAAATGCATTATATGGCACATCAGATATATTAACACTGTTTTTACGAATCCAATATCAAATGGCATATAACATGGACATTTGTATTGCATTTCCATTCCAACAGATGTCACATTACAAACATTTGTACTAATGTATTTTATTCGAAATATTCATAATGTGAAGTTCTGCTGGTCAAGACCAGCCTCCTACCTATTCACTTCATGGGTATTCTGCAATACACTACACAACACTGGAACATCTTTAAACCAGGTAGGATTACATCACAATGAGACACTCCATCTCTGATCCTGCCATGCAGTTATCTTTGAACTATTATGATCTTTTATTCTATAAAAAAGGAGAGTATTTAATTAAAAGTAACAGGGGCAAAAATATGAAGAGTAACACAGAATGAGGTACATTTTGTATGAGCAAATCTTGATGATTACTCCAATTTTATACTAATGTTTCTTAATTGCTGAAGCATATTCAGCACGTGGGGAGTTCATTGATAAAGAGTAGCTCAGCAAGTGTAAAGTGAATTTTGGCTTTCAAGTGAACCAATAACTGGGACATCTTCCTAAATACAAGTAATGTGATAACATCATGCATTGTGACACTGAAATCACATGGCAGGCACAGGAGGCCCATAACTAACAACAAATTCAGGAATAACAGATAATGGCGATGATTGCCAGAAAATGTAATAACATTGTCAAAACTAATATAAAACTTCCAAATATAAACAGGAAAGAAATTAGCCTAATTCCATCCCGCTCACTCTTGATATTTAAAATCTTGTACTCTACTTTCTGTTTCTGTTATCTGATTTTGTCGGTTATTAAATTTAAAAGCCTAAGACCAATTTGTTGTAACAGAACAATATGTAGCAAACAATAATGGAGGCTTCGTAAATGTTTGGGGCACCAACTCCGGCTCACCTATTTAATAACATGCAGTAAGACAAACACAGTTCAAAGAATTGTGTCCCGCAACACACACAGAATGAAAGTGCAAGAAAAGGTTTGTGCTTCTTGCACCAGAAGGCTCCTCAAGATCTTTGCCTCTGGCTTTCAAAGCCAGAGGGCAATGGATGGCCTCCTTGACTTGTCGCCCTGCTTATATTCTTCTGGTCCTGGAAAGGGGAGGAGCTTGCAATGCCCAATGTGGGCAGGGCTATGCATCATCTCTAGGCAATGGGGTCAACACCATGGAGAAAACTGGAGATACAGTAAGCAGCGGCTCCCCTTTGTGGTTGGCAGTGGTATTGTTTAGCACACCTGAGTCTATTTGAAGGTTTCTAAGTGTACATGCATGCCAACGTTTTGAAAAAATGAAAAATCCAAATTGACAATTACTGTTTTGCTATTATTTTTTATTTTCTTTATTGTTATACAACACTGAATCACAGTGGATTTATCTTGGCGTTTTTGACACTAATCAAAAAAGGCTCTTTAATGTCAAACTGATCTCTGCAAACTTGTCTGAATTAATTACAAATATGAAACACAAAATAACTGATTATATACGTACAGTGCTGTGAAAAACTATTTGCCCCCTTCCTGATTTCTTATTCTTTTGCATGTTTGTCATACAAAATGTTTCTGATCATCAAACACATGTAACCATTAGTCAAATATAACACAAGTAAACACAAAATGCAGTTTTTAAATGATGGTTTTTATTATTTAGGGAGAAAAAAAATCCAAACCTACATGGCCCTGTGTGAAAAAGTAATTACCCCCTTGTTAAAAAAATAACCTAACTGTGGTGTATCACACCTGAGTTCAATTTCCGTAGCCACCCCCAGGCCTGATTACTGCCACACCTGTTTCAATCAAGAAATCACTTAAATAGGAGCTGCCTGACACAGAGAAGTAGACCAAAAGCACCTCAAAAGCTAGACATCATGCCAAGATCCAAAGAAATTCAGGAACAAATGAGAACAGAAGTAATTGAGATCTATCAGTCTGGTAAAGTTTATAAAGCCATTTCTAAAGCTTTGGGACTCCAGCGAACCACAGTGAGAGCCATTATCCACAAATGGCAAAAACATGGAACAGTGGTGAACCTTCCCAGGAGTGGCCGGCTGACCAAAATTACCCCAAGAGCGCAGAGACGACTCATCCGAGAGGTCACAAAAGACCCCAGGACAACGTCTAAAGAACTGCAGGCCTCACTTGCCTCAATTAAGGTCAGTGTTCACGACTCCACCATAAGAAAGAGACTGGGCAAAAATGGCCTGCATGGCAGATTTCCAAGACGCAAACCACTGTTAAGCAAAAAGAACATTAGGGCTTGTCTCAATTTTGCTAAGAAACATCTCAATGATTGCCAAGACTTTTGGGAAAATACCTTGTGGACTGATGAGACAAAAGTTGAACTTTTTGGAAGGCAAATGTCCCGTTACATCTGGCGTAAAAGGAACACAGCATTTCAGAAAAAGAACATCATACCAACAGTAAAATATGGTGGTGGTAGTGTGATGGTCTGGGGTTGTTTTGCTGCTTCAGGACCTGGAAGGCTTGCTGTGATAGATGGAACCATGAATTCTACTGTCTACCAAAAAATCCTGAAGGAGAATGTCCGGCCATCTGTTCGTCAACTCAAGCTGAAGCGATCTTAGGTGCTGCAACAGGACAATGACCCAAAACACACCAGCAAATCCACCTCTGAATGGCTGAAGAAAAACAAAATGAAGACTTTGAAGTGGCCTAGTCAAAGTCCTGACCTGAATCCAATTGAGATGCTATGGCATGACCTTAAAAAGGCGGTTCGTGCTAGAAAACCCTCAAATAAAGCTGAATTACAACAATTCTGCAAAGATGAGTGGGCCAAAATTCCTCCAGAGCGCTGTAAAAGACTCACTGCAAGTTATCGCAAACGCTTGATTGCAGTTATTGCTGCTAAGGGTGGCCCAACCAGTTATTAGGTTCAGGGGGCAATTACTTTTTCACACAGGGCCATGTAGGTTTGGATTTTTTTTTCTTCCTAAATAATAAAAACCACCATTTACAAACTGCATTTTGTGTTTACTTGTGTTATATTTGACTAATGGTTAAATGTGTTTGATGATCAGAAACATTTTGTGTGACAAACATGCAAAAGAATAAGAAATCAGGAAGGGGGCAAATAGTTTTTCACACCACTGTATATACTGCTTCAAGTCAGGACTTTGTGGATGCACCTTTGGCAGCCATGCAAGTCATGAGTCTGCGCCGACCGCTCTTTCTTTATCACCTTCACACATCTGGGCACTGCACTTTTCCTCCATTCCTCTTTGTAAAACTGCTCAAGCTCTGTGAGGTTTCATGGTGATGGTGAGTGAACAGCCTTTTTCATGTCCAGCCACAGATTCTCAGTTCTATTGAGATATGGACTCTTCATTCCACCACTCCAGGACATTAATGTTGTTTTAAGCAATTCCTGTGTAGCTTTGGCTTGATGCTTGGGGCCGTCGTCTTTCGGTAAAACACATTTTCGCCTGTTGTGCAGGTTTGTTGTAGACTGCATCAGGTTTTCCTCCCTGTATTTTGCTGCATTTGTTTAACCCTCACAAGCGCCTTCCAGGTCCTGCTGCAGAGAAGCATCACCACAACATAATAGTGTCACTGCCATGTTTGACAGCATGATAAAAGTGCAGGGTATTGCTTACACCAAACAAAACATTTGGCCTGAAGGTGAAAAAGCTGATGACAGAACCTCCTTCTAGCTGATTTTAGAGTCCACCATGGGCTTCTACTGAGATGTCTTTTTTTAATCAAGCTTTCTCTGTGACAGATTAAGCCCCTACAGTTGTTGTTTGCACAGTCTCTCTAATTGTAGTCACTGTATCTTGTAACTCCTTCCGAGTTCACAGATGTCTTCTACTTGCGTGATCTTTCAGTTTTTGTGGATGGCCTGCTCTAGGCAGATTTACAGCTGCCCCACACTCTTTCCACTTCCTAATGTTTGATTTTAATGGACTCCAAAAGGGTATCCAGTCACAGGGATATTGTATCATCTCCATTCCCGGACTTGTGCTTTTCAGTCACCTTTTCATAGAGTTGCTTGGAGTGTCCTTTTTGTCTTTATTCTTTATGTTAGGCCATCATATTGACTCATTTTCCAGATGATATGCATTTATACTACCATCAGCTGACAATCCCTCGACTACAGACAGCTAATCTCTGTTTAACTAATTCTGTGACTTCTGAAAACCAGGAGCTGAAGATGGCTGCATTAGAGGCTTGGCAGAGCATCACCAGCAAAGATCCTCTAAGCCTGGTGATGTGCATGAATCGCAGACTTCCAGCAGTCATTGCATGCAAAGGATATTCAACAAAGTCCCGAATGCGACAGCTTTACTAGACCTGTCATTGCTGTGTCCCAAACATCATGGTGCCCTGAAATTGGGGGGCCACGTAGAGAAAGTGTTGTCATTTCTACAGGATGTGACCAAAATGCATGTGAATACCCAAAAATGAAAGTCTGTAATGTGTAATTTAATCAGGTCTGAATTTTAAGTGAGAAATCAAGGAAAAATGTGCCTTTGTCCCAAAACATTATGTAGGACACTGTAAGAACTCTACTTCCATAGTAATTATATATGTACTTTATGTGATTGTGTATTATTTATTTTTTGATGTTATTTATTCATTATTACTTTATCTAATTTTCCTTTTTCTTTACTACTTCTTTGACATCTTGTTAAGTACTTAAGCTAAGCTATACATCCTGTGTATGAAAATATGCTCTAGACATAAATGTTACTGTTGTTCTGTGCCACCTTTCTACCAAAATAAAGTGATATTCATATAAGACCCAAACTGCTGTGATTCATTTCATTTATTTCAGCAGAGAAAAGGGGCTCTCATCTCCCCTCCTTATTGCTGCAGTGACATGCGAGTGGGAAAGCTGAAGCACAAACTGACCCTTCCATGCGGAGATTTGTTTTTTTGCAAAACATGCCGATTACAAATTAGAATAGTTTTTAATTCTAAGCTCTACGTTTTATGTCAAGTGAGAATATAATTGTTGGAAAATGTTGCATGTGGTGCGCGTTAGTAATTATGAACGCTTGCATTTTAGCTTCAGAAGGATTATAGTGTTAGTCCTCCTGGTCTGGAATGAGACGACGTTCAAGTATGCTAAAGACGGGTCAAATTTCATTTCAATAACGCTTGCCTTACACCTTTTGACAGACTCACAGCTACACCCTGTCTATGAATGTGCTTCATTTTGCTGAATAAAAAGATAATTACATCTTTTATTCCTAGCTTTGTTGGTTCTGATCCAGTGTCTCTACAGTTTCAAGTCTTTGATCATCTGACTTGTTTTCTGATGTTTTGACTGATACACCAACACTTGAAAAAGTGATAAGCTTATCAGTCCAGCCAAAAAGAATGTCAAACTGCACTTATCTTATCAAAGTCAGGGTTCATGGAATCTTCGGAGTGTCTGCTTTCTTGGAAACTCAATTTCAGAGCTATTAATGTGAACCCTGGATAGTGTGCTCATCACTGTTGACAAACAGCAGAGCCCAGATGTTGTCTTTGGGCCTCTCCGTGTTTTTTTTATTATTATTTTGACTTGCACACAGTATTTTGTTCAAAAAAGAAAATTCTCAGCACAGTGCCTCTCCTTCCTATCCATTACTAAAATAAACAACATTCAGTACATCGCCTCTGTTCCCAGGCACTCAAAATGCTGAACATTCTCGTGTATTTGCTCATCCAAATAAACTTGCTGTTGCTCATTTCTTAAAATGCTCAAACACCAATTGGTTCAGGACCTGCTTGTCAATGCTACTTTTGTTTGTATCCCCAACTCTTAAAAACAGAGTTCTTAAAGTTTAAAATGGATCAATTTGGTATGTTTGCCCATCAATCTATGTCCAATAACCTGAAAGTCACAGTGAAAACATGTTTTCAGGTAGATTTGCAAGTTTATTAAACATCAAAAACTGAAATCTCTCATTCATGTACGTTTTCAGACCTTATATTCAGTATTTTTACAGAAGTCCTTTGGCAGCAATTACAGCTTTGGGTCTACTTGGGTACGTTTCTATGAGCTCTGCTCACTTGGACACGGTCAGTTTCTCCCAAGCATCCATAATCTGCCATCTTCCGGTCTCTTCACAGATTTGTCTGCAATCGTCCTTCTCTCAGTTCTGACCACACTCCCTGCTGCTCAGAAGCTCCCCCATAGAGCGATCCTGCTACCATCATGCTTCTCTGTAAGGATGGTATTAGACAGATGGATGAGGAGTTTAGTTTTTGTCTCATCTAACCAAAGAATCTTTTTCCTTATGCACACAGTGTCTTTTCAACTGTCTCGCTTGGTTGATGTGTATTTACTGTCTTTGCAAGCAAATTCTTTTGTTTGCTTTGTTGGCAACTTTTGCCTCTTTTTGGTATTCCAACTTGTTTCCAGATTTTTGCGAAATCTCCTTTTATAACTGTCCGGTTTACCGTTTCATCCATAGGCTGGAGGTTTACGATTATCCTCCCTCTTCAAGTGGGCCTTGGTGTATATGTTACGGTCAAAACCCAAAGTTTGTCCAGTTCCCGAATTGGCCAGCCATTTTGCATTTTGGCTGAGCGGTGTAGCGAAAGTCCGAATTACTAAAAATGACCAGTGTATATGCTACTTTGGCTGGCCATTTTGCGAAGTGGCGAGAAATCCCTGGCCAAAATTTGATTTGCTGATGCAAGACTGTCTGCTCAAGGGGCGAAGATGCTTAAAAATTCAGATGCAGATTCAGAAGCGAGTTTTCCATTCTGCATGAGAAACTGCACACACTGGAATCAGTAGGCACAGAAGAAAAATCACTATGAACCATCGCGTCTTTCCAATCACTGACCGGTGGTCAAGGCTACACTCGATGCAATTGCACTACTAAATATGCAACATAATCGCTGCAAATGTAGAAATAAGAAAATGTGCAATTCAAAATGTCACAAAAGTTCATCTTGTTGTAACAAGTGATGATGGATATTCATAAAGTAAAGAGATTGTATAAAGTATGAAATTATACAGACCCACCAAAATCTGCTCATGCGTTTTTTTCATCCGACTTTGGCCAATCGCCGCATGCTATTTCGCAAACTGGCTGGCCAAATCCCGAAATCAAGGAAAGATTGGACCATTGGCTGGTCAATTTCCCGATTTAGCCGGACACTTCCCACTTTGGCTGATTTCGGGTTTTGTCCGTAACATATATTTGTTTTGTAAACATTACTTATATTATTGAACTTTTGAATGTAAGCGCATTTTGGCACAGTGTAGGCCAAAGCCAGCCAGTAGTGTGGGACCTGAGGCTGCCTTGTGTGCTCCTGCTCTGGGCAGGCACATGGAAAACATGCTGGTATGGTTTATCCCAGCGCTTCTTGAGGGCCTCACGAACCATTTTGGGTGATTGCATCGCAACATCAAGCTTGCTTTATCCATTGGTGCATGGGTTTTCTATGGTACTTAAGTTTCCTCCGCTACCTCAAAAACATGCAAGTTACATTGACTGGGATCTAGATTAACTTGGCATGAGCATGTGTGTGTGAATGAGTGAAATTATTCTGCAACACCCTGGCACTCAGTCCATGGGTTGGTACCTGCTTTATACCTAATGCTGCCAAGAGAGGCTTGTGATGATTTAGATGACTAAAAGGAATAAGGTGCTTTATGAAAGGGTTGGTAACTACCTAGAAAGGAAGCAAATAATGGTGGCCTTTTTGTGCCTCCTGTTGTGTCCAAGTCAGAAAGGTTGACATAATATTGCTTTTCCCCACCAACTACAAAACACTTGGCATAGCAATACTTGTACTGAAGCAAAATTCAGTTCAGCCCCACAACCAAGAACTGAAGCCAGGCTTAAGGTGCTGCTCAAAAATAAAGAGGAGAAAAAAGTAAAACACAAAGCCCTCTCCTTTACTCCTCTTCGTAAAAGACTGCAAACCTACCTATGATACTAACATCATAATAAAGTTTGCAGACGACACGACAGTGACAGGCCTGATCTCCAATAATGACGAAGTAGCCTATACAAAAAATGTTGAGAATCTGGAGAGTTAGAGCCAGAACAACCACCTTGCACTCAATTTCAAGAAAACAAAGGAACTGATTCTGGACTTCAGGACACTGAACTACAGTGATTATCATCCCATCAGCAATAATGGCGAGAGGGTGGAAACAGTCCAGAGTTTCAGATTCTTGGGAGTCCACATCAGCCAGGACCTGTCATGTACAACAAACACAACCGCAAAGGCCAAGAAAGGACTTCAGAAGCTTCATATTCTGCGAAGCCTGAAGAAAGCACAAGTTCTACAACAGCTGCTGGTGAACTTCTACAGGTATAGCGCAGAGTCTGTCATTGTGTACTGCATTACAGTGTGGTACTCCAGCTGGATCTCTGAGAACTGTAAGACCATCCAGTGTATCATCAAAACGGCTCAGAGCATTACTGGCATTCAGCTAACATCACGGGAAGATATCTTCACTACCCATTGCAATAGACAAGCAAAGAACATTTGTAAAGATCCAACCCATCTCGGCCATGGCATTGTTACTCCTCCTCTGCCCTCTGGCAGACTCTTCAGCACCCTGCTTGCCCACACTACCAGGCTGAAGAACAGCTTTTACCCCAACACGATTAGCCTATTAAATGCACAGCGCTCACAGACCCCTTCTTAGAACAGAAACCACCACTGACTGAACTGAACATCTGCATCAACCACACATGGTCACACACTTATACTGTACATGGCCATTACATTGACGGTAATCTTCACTGTGACTTTATCTATTTATGCTTACATGTTTATCTTTACTTTTACTCTGTGTATATTTGGAATTGTTAATAGTAGCTGGGCTTCTCATAGTTTATTTACTTAGTTTATTGTATACTCTTACATATTTTTAAAGGCATCTATAGGCTTGCTCCAAACCATATTTCATTGTATTGTACAGTGTCAATAAAGGTATCTTGCAACCTGCAACCAAACAGAATCAGCCAAATGGGTCAGTTTGTCCACTAAGATAGCCCCATCTGCCTTGTTGCTATCAGATATCCATATAACTATATTTCACACATTATTTTCTCTCCATGTATCTTAGGTTTAAGAAAGAACATACTTTTCAGCATCAAGAATCAAAAACCTCCCTAATATTAAATTTGAAGTTATGTTAAATAGGAATTAAATACCCCTGGTTTATGGGGGATGCAGTTTTCTATCCATGTGTACAGTAATATTGAAAGTTGTGATATCTAAATAAATTCTTTGCAAAGCCCCTTAAATAAAATCACACTAATTGTTTCTTAGAAGAAACAGAACACACAGCAGCATGCAAACCGTAAGAATGATTTAAATATTTTTTCATCTTGTTGCAATACTGTAAGTACCATGGAGTAATAAGACTATAACAAAACCACACAACATAACCTTTCCTATACATTCGCAATAGAAAAATCCAATTAAAACAGTGGAACAAATTTTAAATTTCTCAGAGCAAAATCAATTTATTACCATCTCTGTGAGGTCCAAAATGTATTTAAATTTAAGAAATTGTGTTCTCTCAAGGAAACTAAAATGTGAAACTGCAGTGTGCAGCCACATTCACTGATTCCACTAAATGGAAATTCAGTCCGACTTTAGAAGTATTTTCCCTAAGGACCAATCTTTTATTTTAGTTTTGGGCAAAAATCAAACATTTTTGCTGCCTAGAATCTGTTTGGTCTCCATCCATCCCGGTAATGGGGCAGAAAGCTTGAAACAACTCAAAATATACAGAAAGAAAATCTTAGGTTCAAAAATGAAGAGAGTCAGAAGTCCCTGTCAGGAAATTTATTAAAAGTTTTCTGCGAAGTTCCATGATAAACACAATCTGAAGATTAATATCAGTTCATCGCACTCCAAGCATGCTAACTTCATCACCAAAATGTCATTGAGGACATTTTTTTCCTTCCATATGTTTACAAAGCTGGTATTAAGAATGTTTAATCTAAACAAACTAAGAAATACAAGGAAACTTACTGCAGCCAAGAAGGAAGAATAATACACCTTTTTCCTGCAATACAATGATTATTTTCTTTATTGGACCCATTCCTTGCTAAATGGGAATTAAACATATGACATTTTAAACTTAAGTTTGGAACTGCCAATAGCTGTATCAAGTGATCCCAGTATTTTTATAAAAGTATTAATAGCAGCATCTCTTTTGGTAAATGGTACCATCACAAACTGGAAAATATGGGAAAAAGGAAAAAAAGCTAATCTAATTAGCAATTTGTTGATATTGGTCTTGTTAGGAGGCTTGGAGGTAGAGCAGTCACACTGAAAACATATCCACTTTTACACAAGAGGCATTACATTACCAAACCCCTACAAAAAAATAAATACACATAAATTATGTCTTCAAATTACGGCCCAAATTTTTTTTTTTTTACCAGTACTGCTTCAATCAATTTTTTAAAAGTCTTGTTACTTTCTATACCTAAGCTTTTATATAAGCTTATAATGCTAGATGAAATATGTGCACCCTGTCTTCTATGTTAAGGAATAGTAAATTGTAATGCTTTTCAATAGGTATTTACTTAGCTGAAAATAAATGGATGCCAGTTTGACTTCCTTTTTACATTAACTATTGACTAGCTATTTATCATGCTGGAGCTATATAACTAAAATAATGCTAACAGAACATTAAAATAAATCATTTAAAATCAAAAACTATTACATCAGAAACTTATGGACAATATATAACTATGTTATTGGATTTCACTTAAGAATTTAAGCAATATTTCTGAACCTAATCATAAATGTGCTCCTGAAGCTGAGAAGGGGAAAAAATATTATAAAATGGCTATCTATGTATCGAATTACTTTGATATTAGTTTTTTTTTTTTAATGTGTGGGATAATGCAATTTTTTACTTTAATTTTCATTAGTACAGTTAATTACAACACTTAAAGGAAATCAACTAAAAGCCTATAATTTTAATTTACATTCTCACTATTGAATAAGGTCTAATTATACATTAGAAAGTTCTTGCAACTTCTTAGACTCCCCCATATTTGGCGTTTTTCCCTGCAGTGGGTTACAAACAATTCTTACAGTAACCTACTCTGCTACCACCTGGTTAATAAACATACTTTTAACAAATTCCTGGTAAACCAGCTGGATTTTCTGTCATGTATTTAGGATGATGACCGTGTTTTTGCTACACATAAATCAGATGCTCATACTTTACTTTTCAGCTGCTTGTCAAATATGTTTAAGAATTTATACTTCAAGGGCATTACAATATGAATGACCCTGACACAGTCTGAAGCGTTTATGTATATTTGAATCTCTCTGCAGATTAAACCTACAGACTACAAAGTACTGTATACAAAATATTGCTAAATGGAGAATCTGTTTCTCTTTACAACTAAAACAATAAAATATAGTAATAATTACAATTTCAAGTTCTCAAAAAAATGTTAATACAAAGTGTTGGTTGAGATCATTACAATGTAAATCAGGATATATGTTATGTAATAAAAAAAAAAATCTATTTCTTAGTTGGACATCAAAACATTAATACAATTGTAATATTGTTTGAGGACTATAAAACAACAGTAATTGTGAAAATACTTAAAATAAAACTTTTTTTTTTAAAACAATGATAATGCAGTTATGATTTGTGCAAAATGTTTTTGGAAATTGAATAGGAAGGTGTTTTAACAATACTAAAACCATTTAAGTAAAAAAATGCAAAAATGATCCCTTATTTTCCTGACAATGGAAGATGATAAAGAATATAACCACACAGTACAATTATTTAAACACTTGTGGGCTGACTCTGTAATTGTCAGTTATGTTAATAACAATAAAAGGAGGAGAATTTGCATTTTTCAAAACTGGTATAAGAAGCTGATTTTCCTCAGACTGATCACTGGTACGCCTCTCGAACTTTTCCTTGCAGAGCATCACAGGTCTTTTTGGCATCTCCTAAGAGCATTGCAGTATTAGGTTTATAGAAGATGGGATTGTCCACAGCTGCATAACCTACTCCCAATGACCTCTTCATAACAATGACCTAAACAAAAACAAAGAAATTGAAGTGCAAGCAATGCAAATTAACATGTACTTCATAAAAGCTTTTTAAATTTCAAGCAACATCACATTTAAACTTTTTTGTTGTTAACATTGCTAATCAAATGTTATTTTTTTTATCATAAGTAACTGAGGCAAGTTGTTTAAAAACAGATTTAATGCTTTCATGTGAAATCTAATAATTAAAAAAAAAATCAATCTGCAACTTATAAAACAAAAGACGAAATTCATTGTTTTGTCACAAATCCAAACTAGTCCAGTGTGGAGACTGGAGCAAAAACGCCTGCATTGTAAGTGATCCAACATGCAGCCAGGCTGAAGGCAAATCAAAACTGACCAGTGTAATCAACAATTGTACTTTGTAATGCAAAATCACTGGGAAAAACAAATGATTACCTCAAATTCAGAATTACATTACAATCATAGTTCAGAGGTTACTGCACTTTGATACTCATTCAAATCTGATTAACAAGTAAATGTGTGATTTAAATTAACACTGGAATTACCAGAGTCTACGAAAAAACTTGTACATCCGGCCCACCTTAAAACCGTTTGCACCTCTCCGCCAGCCTCCCTTGTCCTCTAAATGTGCGGATAAAGACAAGCTGCAAGCAGCCGGCTATTCCATCCCCCCACCGACTTAGAACGTGCACAAACTTCTCCCAGCTCATGCCTTGATTGAGTATCTGGGAGTGAAGTGGAGTTTTAGAGTGGAAATAATAGATCGTTATTTGGAACATACGCATTTCATGTGTATTCCGTATCTACAGTAATCTGTGTACAGGTGCTGGTCATAAAATTAGAATATCATGACAAAGTTGATTTATTTCAGTAATTCCATTCAAAAAGTGAAACTTGTATATTAGATTAATTCATTACACACAGACTGATGTATTTCAAATGTTTATTTCTTTTAATTTTGATGATTATAACTGACAACTAATGAAAGTCCCAAATTCAGTATCTCAGAAAATTAGAATATTGTGAAAAGGTTCAATATTAAAGACACCTAGTGCCACACTCTAATCAGCTAATTAACTCAAAACACCTGCAAAAGCCTTTAAATGGTCTCTCAGTCTAGTTCTGTAGGCTACACAATCATGGGGAAGACTGCTGACTTGACAGTTGTCCAAAAGACGACCATTGACACCTTGTACAAGGAGGGCAAGACACAAAAGGTCATTGCTAAAGGTGCTGGCTGTTCACAGAGCTCTGTCTCCAAGCACATTAATAGAGAGGTGAAGGGAAGGACAAGATGTGGTAAAAAAAAAAGTGTACAAGCAATAGGGATAACTGCACCCTGGAGAGGATTGTGAAACAAAACCATTCAAAACTGTGGGGGAGATTCACAAAGAGTGGACTGCAGCTGGAGTCAGTGCTTCAAGAACCACCACGCACAGACGTATGCAAGACATGGGTTTCAGCTGTCGCATTCCTTGTGTCAAGCCACTCTTGAACAAGAGACAGCTTCAGAAGCGTCTCACCTGGGCTAAAGACAAAAAGGACTGGACTGCTGCTGAGTGGTCCAAAGTTATGTTCTCTGATGAAAGTAAATTTTGCATTTCCTTTGGAAATCAAGGTCCCAGAGTCTGGAGGAAGAGAGGTGAGGCACAGAATCCACATTGCTTGAGGGCCAGTGTAAAGTTTCCACAGTCAGTGATGGTTTGGGATGCCATGTCATCTGCTGGTGTTGCTCCATTGTGTTTTCTGAGGTCCAAGGTCAATGCAGCCGTCTACCAGGAAGTTTTAGAGCACTTCATGCTTCCTGCTGCTGACGAACTTTATGGAGATGCAGATTTCATTTTCCAACAGGACCTGGCACCTGCACACAGTGCCAAAGCTACCAGTACCTGGTTTAAGGACCATGGTATCCCTGTTCTTAATTGGCCTGCAAACTCGCCTGACCTTAACCCCATAGAAAATCTATTGGGTATTGTGAAGAGGAAGATGCAATACGCCAGACCCAACAATTCAGAAGAGATGAAGGCCACTATCAGAGCAACATGGGCTCTCATAACACCTGAGCAGTGCCACAGACTGATCGACTCCATGCCACGCCGCATTGCTGCAGTAATCCAGGCCAAAGGAGCCCCAACTAAATATTGAGTGCTGTACATGCTCATACTTTTCATGTTCATACCTTTCAGTTAGCCAACATTTCTAAAAATCCTTTTTTTGCATTGGTCTTAATTGAAATTCTAATTTTCCGAGATACTGAATTTGGGACTTTCATTAGTTGTCAGTCATAATCATCAAAATTAAAAGAAATAAACATTTGAAATACATCAGTCTGTGTGTAATGAATGAATCTAATATACAAGTTTCACTTTTTGAATGGAATTACTGAAATAAATCAACTTTGTCATGATATTCTAATTTTATGACCAGCACCTGTAAACACATTGTTAAAACAGAAACTTTTTCATATTTTAGTAATAAATTTTACAAAACGTAGGCATAAACTATAGAATGTATGAAGAATGAAGTCCAAACATCAAATAAACACTTTCACAAAAGGTTCAAAAACACTAGTGGTTAGATTTGCTGACTTACAACGCAGTAGCTCTGCCGTACCTTAGAGACTCTAGTTCAAATCCCAAGTGGGAAGAAAGTGTTTTTTTTTTTTTTTCTTTTCATTTTAACCTCAAACAGATATAAAATTTATAAACTGGTATGCACTGTCAGTTAATAAGATCATTATATTTTCATTTGGGATGCTCCTTTTAAAATATTTTTTAACAATTGAGACTGCAATTAAAATGAACAAGTGCCCTTATAACTGTTATTTTTAAGATAACATACAGACAGACAGAGCACTGCATAATAGAGAGACAGACAGGCAGAGAAGTCACTAGATATATAAATAAAAAGGGAAGGCACATGTACTTAAAGAAAAAAAAGACCTGTTGTACTGAATAAGTTCATGTGCTGTAACCCTGCCCCTCCCCCCAATCTGACTCTAAGTAACAGCGCAAGTACAGACGCAAACCAAGTGTATGCGTGTACTGTATAATATTAACAAAAAGAGCAGCTTACTACCGAAAACAGCAAATATAGGAGCGAGTGGGAATCGAACCGGGGACTCTTGATTACACTTGGTTTGCATCTGCACTTGCGCTGTTACTTAAGAGTCAGATCGGCTGGGGGTTACAGCGCGCGTGTTAACTTCTGTGTGTTATGAATCTTAAAAATAACAGTCATAGGGACACTTGTTCATATTAATTGTGGTCTCAATTGTTAAAAAATATTTTAAAAGGAGCATCCCACATGAAAATATAACGATCTCATTAACTAACAGTGCATACCAGTTTATAAATTTTATATCTGTTTGAGGTTAAAAAGAAAATACATTAAATCATATATCAATCGACACACGCTGCACGCAGGCAAGCGGGAAGTGAGAGTGGAGATAAAGACGCTAGATAGATTGTATACAACAGGCAAAAATAGTGACCACTTGATAAAAGTATTAGCTATAATGAATGAAAGCATGAAATAATCAACAGAATTAACTGCGATCGACAGAGGAGATAAAGACGCTAGATAGATTGTATACAACAGGCAAAAATAGTGACCACTTGATACAAGTATTAGCTATAATGAATGAAAGCATGAATTAATCAACAGAAATAACCGCGATCGACATTTTAAACTTAACGAATTACTTAAGAAAAAAAACAAAAAAAAAAACGCCCCAGCACACAGAAAGCAGACGCTTGCAGGCAGGCACAGGCAGGAAAAGCGGCCATGGTTAAAAAGGAAAAAAAAAAAAAAAGTAACAGTTTCTTCTCAGCGAGGAATCAAACTTGGGTCTCTGAGGTACGGTAAGCCTGCTGCGCTCTGAGAAGCAAATCTTAGCGCACTACACCATGGAAGCTGTTACACCGTTCTTGAACCTTTTGTCAAAGTGTTTATTTGATCTTTGGAAATCAGGCTTCACACATTCTATAGTTTATGCCTACATTTTGTAACATCCTTCTATATAAAAGCGGTCGGGATTGTCCTTCCGTCCCGTGAGTGTTACGCAGGCGCGGAGTTTCACACACGCCCCGTCCATTTTGCAATGCACGATGGGATTTGTAGTTTCATTTTTCCAGGTAAAAGATGATTTTCTACTCCAGAATGTGCGATATCTTCTTCTTCTTTCTTACTATATAAAAGCGGTCGGGATTGTCCTTCCGTCCCGTGAGTGGAAAGCGTAGCGGTATTCCGCTTATCACAGACTTACTACTTGCAGCTTGTGGTACGAAGCGACATGCTGTGAGCAGAGTTCTGGTGCTCCCATTGTTCCCTTGCTTTTGTGCACGATGCGCTGGAAAAATAGGCAAAATTATGTCTCTGGAAATAATTAATGTTGATGGAGTACAAATGCCTCACCGCATAGTAAATATCAGGGGGGTTCAAAAGGGCGACCTCAATATAGAAAAAAAGTTTACATTTCATCACAAAAATAACAGAAACTACGAGTATTAAAGTAATACCGCTCAAATGCAATATAACCAAATTAATGAGTTTGTATAAAATATCAAATTGATCTACATATTGAATTGCCTTAAGAAGTGGTCAACTTAAAAGTCGGTCGCCTTAAAAGGCGGGTCAGCCTAGTTTATTACTAAAATATGAAAAAGTTTCTGTTTTAACAATGTGTTTACACAGATTACTGTAGAAACGGAACACACATAAAATGCGTGTGTTCCAAATAACAAGCTATTATTTCCACTCTAAAACTCCAGTAGTTCAGTCATTCCCATATAATCAAACAAGGCATGAGCTGGGAAAACTTAGTGAACGTTCTGCGATGGTGGGGGATGGAATAGCCGGCTGCTTGCTGCTCGTCTTAATCGGCACATTTAGAAGACAAAAGACGGTGGTGGAGAGGTGGGAACAGTTTTAAGGTGGGCCAGATCTATGAGCTTTTTCGTAGACTCTGGTAATTCTAGTGTTAAGGGACTTATGTTTTAAACGTACAGAAACAGACTTTAACAAGAAGAGAGGTGGTGGCTTATGTGTGTGTCAATTATACGCATATGAATCACATGCTGAAATTCAGTTATGGTTTGTTCACCAAATTCATCATTCCTGATAATAAGATGTTGGCCATTCTATTTACTGATGAAATTAACTGCTATTGTGATTGTTTCTATTTAGCTATTGTATGATTTAGACAGTAGTCTTTAGTCTACATAAAACAAGTTTGTTTTCATCATAGGAGACCATTTTAATCAGGCACATCTCAAGACCGTACTGCCAAAATTTTACCAAAATGCTGTTGTAATATATTTGAGAAAAATCTTGATGTGTATACAAAATTTAGGAAGCCTGCAAATCTATCCTGCAATTTGTAGAGTCAAATGTGATATGTTTTTTTTTAGGCAAAAATACAAACTACTCTTCAAACATGAAAACCACTGCAGAACTGCACTTTTTGCTCTGTAATCTAAGGGACCACAATTCACAGGTCACAAACAAAATATTTATGAATAAATCATAAGCTTTAACTAGTTACCTTTGAAAATGCATTTATAATATTGTGGTTACAAAATATATACCAGTATGATCCAACCAGAATCCTTGGTTAAAGGGGAAATTTGCACTTTTTCCGAGAGCCCAAGATACTGTATCCATATCAGACAATAAAGTTTGACACAGAGATGCTAACAGCAGCCTTAGTTTTGGCATAAAAGGGCCACAAAAACATGTGTTTCATTAAAAAAAAATGCTACTTCATCATCAACAATGATCCAAGGTGCATGTTGCAAGGGATACAAAGTTACACCAACTGAAAACAGATGTAACTATGAAGTAAATGTTACAGAGCCATCTTAGAAGTCTGTACTCACTATTGCCCCAGACTGCTCTAAGATTTAACAAATGCAAACTTTTCGTACCAGATGATGTACATGGTCACATGCTAAAAGTAAGTGCATCCCATCTGTCTATATTGACATGTTTAGCACCTCTGTGGCACAGTCTATTGTTCCTACCTGCTTCAAGTACACCTCCAATATTGTCCATGCCTAACAATGATTTGGCAAAACCTTGCCAGAAAGGCTACCTTCCAATCACATGTAAATTCACATATTTTAATGTATTTTAAGCAACTAGTTATGTCACATATACTAAGCCAGCCTCTCCAATACTGATGACCTACAGTATATCAACTAATTTTTTTCATCAGAGCAATACGTAGCCATTCATCTTGCAGTAAGCAAGCTTTTAAACTTCTATCCTAACCCGATAAGTGTTCAGTTCTGCCTGATTGTGACACAAAACTAAATTCCACAGTAGCTCTTTAACCATAATTACTAAAACTATAACTGAAACTAATAGATCTAAAAATAAAATAGAAATGTCTTTGTGAAATAAAAACTAAAAATATATGATGAAGAAAAACTAAAACTAAACTGAATTTCCAAGTAAGGTTCCAAAAAATATAGAAATAAAAACTAATATAAAAAGGCAAAACTATAATAACCTTGATTGAAACCTGGTGTACACTCAATCTCTCCCTCAATGTCAATTAGAAGACTACAGAATGTTCATGCCCTGATACACATAAATGGGACTACAGTAGAGTCTGTCAACGGTTTTAAGCAGTCCTGGGTGTCTATATTTCAGACAAACCCACACAGGCCCTTAACAACATAGCTTTAGAGAAGAAGGCACATCAGCACCTCAAAACTTAAATAAAATGAGGAAAGCCAAACTCCCAACTAAAAATATTAACTGATTCTAAAGATGTAAAAGTATCTTGACAAGCTACATCTCTGTCTGCTATGGGAATAGCACAATATCAAACTAGAAGGATTTTCAGCAAATTATCAAACAGTACAAATAATTAAAAGAACCTTGTTGTTCTCCACCCAGGGCATCTACTGTATATGAAGGAGTATAAAGGGAATGTTAGATCATTTTAAAAAAGACCCCACACAACAAAACAAGTGTGCTATTACTCAAGAATAAAAATGAATAAAAAAACAAAAAAAAATATTTGCACATAAAAGCACACTTGTTCCATTATACAACACCTTTATTTGAAGACTAACAGTGTCAGATGGGGGGAGTGTAAACATGACAGAGAATAAAACTGGGAAAAAAAACCCCAAAAACTTACAAGTACCATAATTTAAGACTAGTTAAGACTACCTTATGTGCGATTTTGTTTTTATTTGGTTTTTATTCTTGAATAAAAGTATACTTCTTTCGTTGATCTGTTAGATACTCAAAAGACAAGTACCCTCTTTTAATATATAATAGTAACAATAATAGCAGCCACCACTTAAAGTGTTAAATGCAGGGAGGACCTGGGATCGAATCAGCAACCTCTAGATTATGAAGCAGCAGTTCTTACCCCTGCACCAACAAAGCAAACTGCCGCGTTTCCACTGTGAAACGTGCAAACGCACACATGCATGCAAACGTTTTTATTTCGTATCGATTGATATTTGGGTTTTAGTTTTCACACATTGACAGCAACAATTATTCAAGACTAAAACCAAAGAAAAAAGAAAAAGCACACTTGTTTTGTTATACATTTTGTGAAAGTGTATTTTATATTTGGACTTCAGTTTTCACACATTATACACTTCACGTTAACATTCTATCGTTATTAATATAACATAGGAAAAAATGTCTCCTATAGTTATGTGTTCAACGTCATCCTACATTTACACAGATTGTTGTAGACACGGAATACACATGAAATGTATGCATTTCAAATAACGATACAGTGCATCCGGAAAGTATTCACAGCGCATCACTTTTTCCACATTTTGTTATGTTACAGCCTTATTCCAAAATGGATTAAATTCATTTTTTTTCCCTCAGAATTCTACACACAACACCCTATAATGACAATGTGAAAAAAGTTTACTTGAGGTTTTTGCAAATTTATTAAAAATAAAAAAACTGAGAAATCACATGTACATAAGTATTCACAGCCTTTCCTCAGTACTTTGTCGATGCACCTTTGGCAGCAATTACAGCCTCAAGTCTTTTTGAATATGATGCCAAAAGCTAGGCACACCTATCCTTGACCAGTTTCGCCCATTCCTCTTTGCAGCACCTCTCAAGCTCCATCAGGTTGGATGGGAAGCGTCGGTGCACAGCCATTTTAAGATCTCTCCAGAGATGTTCAATCAGATTCAAGTCTAGGCTCTAGGTGGGCCAGACATTCACAGAGGTGTCCTGAAGCCACTCCTTTGATATTTTGGCTGTGTGCTTCGGGTCGTTGTCCTGCTGAAAGATGAACCGTCGCCCCAGTCTGAGGTCAAGAGCGCTCTGGAGCAGGTTTTCATCCAGGATGTCTCTGTATATTGCTGCAGTCATCTTTCCCTTTATCCTGACTAGTCTCCCAGTTCCTGCCCCTGAAAAACATCCCCACAGCATGAAGCTGCCACTACCATGCTTCACTGTAGGGATGTTATTGGCCTGGTGATGAGTGGTGCCTGGTTTCCTCCAAACGTGACGCCTGGCATTCACACCAAAGAGTTCAATCTTTGTCTCATCAGACCAGAGAATTTTGTTTCTCATGGTCTGAGAGTCCTTCAGGTGCCTTTTGGCAAACTCCAGGTGGGCTGCCATGTGCCTTTTACTAAGGAATGGCTTCCGTCTGGTCACTTTACCATACAGGCCTGATTGGTGGATTGCTGCAGAGATGGTTGTCCTTCTGGAAGGTTCTTCTCTCTCCACAGATGACCTCTGGAGCTCTGACAGAGTGACCATCGGGTTCTTGGTCACCTCCCTGACTAAGGCCCTTCTCCCCCGATTGCTCAGTTTAGATGGCCGGCCAGCTCTAGGAAGAGTCCTGATGGTTTCGAACTTCTTCCACTTACGGATGATGGAGGCCACTGTGCTCATTGGGACCTTCAAAGCAGCAGAAGTTTTTCTGTAACCTTCCCCAGATTTGTGCCTCGAGACAATCCTGTCTCGGAGGTCTACAGACAATTCCTTTGACTTCATGCTTGGTTTGTGCTCTGACATGAACTGTCAACTGTGGGACCTTATATAGACAGGTGTGTGCCTTTCCAAATCATGTCTAATCAACTGAATTTGTCACAGGTGGACTCTAATTAAGTTGCAGAAACATCTCAAGGATGACCGGGGAAACAGGATGCACCTGAGCTCAATTTTAAGTATTCACAGCCTTTGCCATGAAGCTCATGTACATGTGCTTTCTCAATTTTTTTATTTTTAATAAATTTGCAAAAATCTCAAACTTTTTTCATGTTGTTATTATGGGGTGTTGTGTGTATAATTCTGAGGAAAAAAAGAATTTAATCCATTTTGGAATAAGGCTGTAACATAACAAAATATGGAAAAAGTGATGCGCTGTGAATACTTTCCTCATGCACTGTATATTTTTTCCTATACAATTCCAGACACATCACTTCCAGATAAAGAGACTTCTGCTGTGAGTATTTAGTGTCTGACTTCAGCTGCCTTGGTGGAGGATAAGTTTGCAGGCTGACTGCCTGTGGCCGACTTGACACATTTGCAAAACGAAGATGGTATCGGTGCACAATTAATGCAGTGATGAGGAGGTGCAAGTAAAATTAAGGTGGCCCAGAATTACGAACATTTTCGCAGGCTTCAGGGATTGTAGTGCTAAAAAAAGTATACAGTTAATGGATAGATACATTGGTAGGTTATTTCACCTCCAGTAACAAAATATAGTCGTGTAGATTTTAGGATCACATTGATCTGTACTATACCATAGCACTGTTAATAAAATGAGATTGTCCGAGTTATTAATTTTTGTATTTGTAACATTACTAACCTGCTTAGACTTCCAGACTTCAAGAACTGGCATGCCTGCAATGATGGAGTTTGGATCTTCTTGTGCTGCAGAGTTCACAGTATCATTTGCACCGATAACAAGGACTAGGTCAGTTTCTTAAGACAAAAGAAATGACACATGTTAACAAAAATTATCTAACTTCTTAAAAGTGTTAAAATCAATATCAGGTGCAAAAATATTTTTTTACAATTTTCATGGGAAATCCACTAAAATCTACCTGAAAAGTCCTCATTGATTTCATCCATTTCAAGTACAATGTCATATGGAACTCCTGCTTCGGCCAACAAGACATTAAGCTGTCCAGGCATACGTCCGGCAACTGGGTGAACACCAAATCTGGGGAGAAATACAAAATTGTATTTATTGATACTTAAATTAACGATTTGAAACACTTTGAAGATGTGACGTTTACATACTGTAAGTAAAGGCATATTCAAAAATCAAATGACTTGTTAAAATATTAATTCAAATGTTCTTTAATAATGGAAAAAATATTTTAGAGGGTAAACTAAAACTCTATATGTGATGTCTTTATACAAATATAAAAAAAATTGAATGGGCCATTTCATTTGTCATGCATTGGTCTAAATTAGACCTGAAAAGTGTTAAATATTATTTAAATATTATTACCAACAAGGTTTTTCACTGCAGAATACCAAGGTATATCTATTTATAGTAATATAAAAAGCATGAAAGCATTTTAAACAAGCAACAGTAAATACAACAGAATACTGTATACATCAACTTGAAAAACTGCTTAAAGCATATTAGACTGTATTTGGTTTCATAGCTAAATAGGTATGAAATGTGATGGATCTTCTTACACAGTAAAGGTGAATGTTGCCCTCTTACATTAATATCCCCAAGTAAGAATAAATATACCACCAAAGCACTATCCAAATGAATTATTGCACCACAGTTAATGACGACATTTTTCTATATAAGCAAATAAAAAAAGGAAAAACCTCGGCAAATGTCCAAGGAAATTGAAAGGGATTGTAAACCACACATGTCTGGAAGAATTCAATAAATAATGCAGTATAAATTCCTTAACAAGAAAAGGTAATCTTGAAATAGAAATTACAACCTGCTTCACATAATAGTGCTCAAATAAATACTCTTTGCAAATTAATTCTAAATCACTTATCTCAACTTATATTAGCCAAGGTAAAGTAATATCCCAGTTTAGTGAACACTAATTAAGCACTGTAGTGTTTTTATTAAAAAAATAATAAAAACAACAACAATAATAATGGTAATAATAAATTATCCTCTGAATTGCAAAGGCCTGTGAAATGTTTTGGTTATGTTTCCAAATTTTCAATCCCAGAATTTTTCTAAGGTAACACACAGTTGCTTAGAAATCTTGTCCACAGATAAACACAGATTAATTCTTAACCAGAGTGTGATGTCTGCTTGTGTATGGATGTTTTTGCACCTTCTTTCCATGGCATTCAGGGTAAATATGTATACAATTTCAATAAATTGCATATGAACATGAAGCATGGTTGGAAAGGTAAAAAACATTTAGAATGTTCAGGAAGATGCTGAAAGTTGCAGTGAGAGGGTACTGGGTACACAGTTTTGAAAAGAAATTATTCAAACAGCAAAATATTGCATGGTGATTAAAAAAATGGAATGAATTTTCTAATTTGTAATGAGAATAAGAAAAAAAAAAACATTCCAGAGAATGATTGGGTGTAGGAAAAGAGAATGAATCTAAAATGGATACTAGACAAGAACTGGTGGTGTATAACATGAGAAAAAAAATTCAACCATAAAGATAACTAAAACCAGTGAGAATGATTGAAGAGAGGAGGCATAATCAAATCCATATAAGGTTTAGACAGATAATATCAAAATGGGAAGATACCACCTGTTCTTTAGACCTGATACTAACAAAAGTTTTAAAAAACTCATTAGAATAATAAAAACCCAATAACATGAATAATTTCATTTATTTAAAACATTGCCCCAATTATTTCAAAAGTAATACTGTAACATGCTTTCGTAAGAAATTAGATTTAGATCTTATGTTCTTTTTGATACAAACATATCAAATTTCTAATCAAAATTGCATAGAGAACTTTTATTTAAGGTAATACCTCATTTCATAAAAAACATTTCAGCCAGGCCAGTGCCTGGGCAATGAGCATGAACAGGCTTAGCTTGTGAGGTAAATGCTACAGTTGACATTAGCATTCTAGTACACAGAGTTTAGAATCTAGACTGTGAGACATTGTTTTAAGTTGCTTCAGTTTGCACATATCAAATCACTCCCATTATATTCAGATGTCTGATAACAGTATTCTCTCAATTATTTCACATGCAGCTAGATATGATGCACACTTTATGTTGATATTAAAAGCTTTATTGATATATTCAGTTGAATGATGAGCCCCATCTTAGTGAGGACATGTGGCTTCACCTGGAAAGCATTAGGGAAAGAGGCCATACTTTAAGAGTATGTTATAGACCACCCAACACACACTGTAATTTCAACACACATGTTTTTAGTAATATTAAAAAGGCACACCGGGGATATTATAGTGAATGGGGACTTTAATATTAACTGGGATAACCTTGCAAATGGTGGTGCACAAGAGCACAAGTCTTCAGAAGTGATCAGTGTTCATGGCTCACCTTGCAGAGGAACTTCGTCATCGCTTCTTACAAGAAAAGGCGATTGAAAAAGAAAAGATGATGCAACACCGACAAGCTGTTGTTCCAAGACCTCCGCTTCCCCCAAGAAAAAGTTCATTGTCAGGTGCTCCTTCAGTGTAATAGGAACCACAGCATAGAGAGGTGTATACATTGCAACAGGTACACATGTCATAAATGTAGGAAGAATGGTCCTTAGGTGTGTGGGAACTGTTAACATTTGAATTTGATGATTGTATATAGCGCAGAACTGACCTCTCTGCACTATTCTGTCCTCTGCATCTCCTGGAGTATAAAAGAAACACCACCATGCACCAAAATGTAGAGACTGGGCAAGATCAGGAAAAAAAACAAGCAAGCACAGTCACTGACTACAACTGCATGAAGGTATGTGAATGAATATAATGTTGCATTAGTGCAATAATGTTTTCCGAAATGTACTATACAGGTCATAAAATGAATTATTCCAAATGTCATACACTATATACCTATGTCTCTTTATTTTGTCAGTGCAGCTTTGACATCATGTGCCAGAAGGTGCATACTAATTCAGCATGAGCAGGTACAAAAAAAAAAACAAAAAACAAAAAAAACTTCACATCCACAATCAGTCCCAGTCACGCACACCACTCACACCCATATCTACAGTTTTCCCAGTCCCAGTCTCGTTCATGCACAATATCTGACACTGTTTTCAAATAATGAGGAGGCATAACAAACATCTTTATCTGAAAATAGCATCAGATTGGGGGTTTGGAGAGAGTGTACGTGACTGAGAGAATAAAACTGAAGAAAAAAAAAAAAAAGCCAACTTTTACAAGTACTATAAATTTACCCCGACTGTTACAGATGCAAATCAAATGTATATTTTTACTGTATAATATTAACAATAAGAGCAGCTCACTATTCAAAAGTGTAAATTTGGGATGCAGCTGGTATTGAATCGATGACCTCTTGATTAGGAGTCAGCAGTTCTTACTGCTGCACCACGCAAGCTGTCATATCAAAAGCCTACCCTAACCCGCTTTCTTTTCCTTCGGTTATATTCTTGAATAAAAGTGCACTTGTTTTGTTATACTTGTACCTTTTGTAAAAGTGTTTATTTGATATTTGGACTTCAGGCTGTTCACATTATAAACTTCATGTGTACATTTTGTCAATTATTACTAAAACATGAAAAATTTTTGTTTTAATGATGTGTTTACATAGATTGTTGTAGACACTGAACACACATGAAATGTATGTATTCCAAATAATGATATATTATTTACCCTCTACAACTTGTCACTTCACTCCAAAATAAGCACTGAGCATTGAGAACCTTCTTTGCGAATTGAGCTGCGGTAGTGGGGGGGTGGGATATCAGACTGCTTGTTGCTTGTGCTGATTGACACATTAACAAAATAAAAGACCCTGATGGAGAAGTGCGAAGGAATTTAAAGTGGGCCAGGATTACGAGTTTTTTTGTAGGCTTCAGGAATTCTAGTGCCTGTCTGGATTTAGTATTTTGTAATAATCAGGATGGAACTGAGGATGTAGAGGTGATTGAACCACTAGGGTCAAATGACCATAATATAATATAATTCTCTGTGTTTTGTAAGAGAGCTGATGCAAAGATTAGTATTGTTAAATTACATGTTGGTAGGGCAAATTTTGAGAAGATGTGGAAAAGTCTAAAGAGGATAGCCTGGGAAAAGCTTTTTAGTGTGGAGAAAGACAGAGAAGCAGTGGAACAGGTTTAAAAATGTTTTATATGTAATGCAGGACAGGTACAAACCTAAATTTGGAATTAATAGGAAATTGAAAAAACTCTGCAGGGAGTTAAAAAAGAAACTGTGAAGAAAAAAACGGCTCTGTTAGGTGTAAAAGACTAACAACTCCAAAGTGAATCACAGGGCGTATGAGAACATGAGAGCACATAAGGCGAAAGACGACCCTAGAAGATTCAGTATATTAGTAGTAAAAGAACAGTTAAGGAGAATGTGAAGTGAACAAAACATCAGGAACAAAAAAGGGTAATTTAAAGATATAGACAGTGAAACAGCAGACAATCTAAACTTGCATTTTTTTCGAGGTCTTCACAATTGAGGAAGTGGATAACCTCCCGGCGGTAATGGGACTACTAAGGAGGTTCCGAGTGATTTAGAAATTGTAGAGGGCTCAGATTAAATAGGCTGAAATCAAATCACCAGGACCAGATAATACTTACCCTCAAGTTCTTAAGGAGGCTAGAGAGTAGATATATAAACCCTTGACACATATTTTTAAGAAATCATTGCTCTGGGGGGAATCCGAAGGACTGGAAAATGGCAAATATTATCCCGTTATATAAAAAGGGTGACTGGGCTGATCCAAGCAACTATAGGCCTGTAAGCTTAACGTACATCATGGGAAAATTCATGGAAGGAATTATTAAGGATAAGATCTTGCAGCACATGGCAAGTACAGGAGTTTATCTGAACAGTCAGCATGGGTTCAGAAGAGGAAGGTCATGTTTTACTAACTTGCTGTAATTCTATGAGGAGGTAAAAAGAATATGATCAAAAGGGAGCTTATGATATTATTTATCTTGACTTTCAGAAAGCATTTGACAAGGTGCCACATGAGAAGCTGGTCATCAAAGTTAAAGAAGTGGGAGTTCAGGGTGATGTTTGCAGATGGGCGCAAAACTGGCTCAGGAAGCAGAGAGTGATGGTGCGAGGAATCCTATCAGAATTGGCTGATGCTAAGAGTGGTGTTCCACAGGACTCAGTGTAAAGCCTGCTTCTATTTTTAATATATATAAATTATCTGGATAGGAATATAAGTAACAAGCTGGTTAAGTTTGCAGATGATACCAAGATAGGTGGATTGGCAGATAATTTGGAATCTGCTAAATCATTACAAAAGGACATGGAAAGCATATAGGCTTGGGCAAATTTGTATCAGTTAAAATTTAATGTTAGTAAATGTTAAGTTATTAAACATAGGAAGTAAAAATGCTAGATTCTAATACACAATGGTAGGTCTGAAAATCGAGGGTACACCTTATGAGAAGGATTTACGAGTTGTAGTGGACTCTATGAATTCAACTTCCAGACAGTCTTCAGAATCCATTAAGAAGGCAAACAGAATAGTAGATTATATAGCACGATGTGTGGAGTACAAGTTCAAAGAGGTTATGCTCAAAATTTATAACGCACTGGTGAGGCCTCATCTGAACTACTATGTGCAAAAAGGACATCGCAGTGCTACAAAAGGTCTAGAAAAGAGCAACTAAGCTCATTCCAGGGCTACAAGGGATAAATTATAAAGAAAGATTAAAAGAGCCGAGCCTTTTCAGTTTAAGCAAAAGAAGATTAAGAGGTGACATGATTGAAGTGTATAAAATTATGAAGGAAATTAGTACATTGGAGCGAGACTGTTATTTTAAAATTAATTAATCAAGAACATGAGGAAACAAATAGAAACTTGTGAAGGGTAAATATCGCACAAACATTAGAAATTTTTCTTTATACAGAAAACCAGACACTTGGAATAAGCTACCAAGTAGTGTGGTAGACAGTAAGACTTTAGGTACTTTTTTAGAAAAATTAAATGGATAGGACTGGCAAGCTTTGAAGAAATAAAAGTACTGTAGAATGAAACTGAACCTTACAACTACAGCACTTCCAAACTCTGGGCATTTTTAATAGTGACAGGTATGCCATTGCAAAGCATTTCAGCATATAAATTACAGCCTAAGGCTGACAAAGTTTGTAACTTTTCAGTGTTAGTGATTGGTTACTACAGAGTCTTTCTCATTCTGTGTCTAGCATCAATATCCATGTGTGGCATCTGGAGCAGCTTCATTTCACTAGCATATTTCAAAGAAATCAAGCTGCTGATAGACTTTCATCAGATGGACTGGCATACCTGTAAGTAGACGATTTGTGATGTACTTCAGAGTAAACAACAACAGCATAGTCATGAAACATAAAACAAGTATTTTTAGCATGTGCAAAAATGAATGTACACAAGAAGGTAAATTAGAATAAAACTGTTGTGTTTCATACTACTGTGAATCTTCATTTTCTGGTACAGATTTTGCAACAGTAAAATGATAAATCTACCAATGACTAAATTAACACACTCATGGCTCCTGTATATTGTGAATATTATAAATTATTCTTTCACTTGATTTCAAAGAAATTGTGAATTTTCAAGTAACAATCAATCTATTAATCTTTAAAGAATAACACATGCATTATTAAAAAAATTATGAATTTTAATCTTTTGAAGATTTCAAAAAGCCAGAGTATTAAAATGTGATGAACATCATCAGATATCACAGCCCATTTCTCTTAAACAATTCTGAAAATGTATGCAGCCTAGTTCACACATTATACATAAGAACACCTAAACAGAACCAAACAAATTGCATCTTTACTGTGTGAGAATGAACACATCAGAAAGAAACTAGAGCTACAGCTTTCACTTCCCTTGTCACACAGGTTAAATATAATAACATTTGCAATATGAACAATCAGAGAATCAGTAATTATTATCAACACTCAGTTCAACCAGTCAATTACAATCCTCTCATTGTGAGGCAAAGGTCTAACTGTATCAAAAAGGGCTAAGATGATAAGGGTATCAGAGTAGACAATAAGAAGCTTGCTGCTTGATCTATTATGTGTGTTACAATTTCATTACCGATTAGAAGTTTGGGAAATCCAACGACAAAATGAGCAGGAAGATGCCATTCCAAACTAGAATTGCCTTTCTTTTATGTAGTTAACTGTTAACAGATGTTATGTCTGTAAAATGTCTCAGTTACCATTCTAATTGTACTTACAAGAAACCTATTAAGCATTATAAATAAAAGTCAAATTTCACCTTATATGTCTTAAAGAAACTTGAATCAAAACAGAAACAGCACATGCCTCATGACACTACTTGGTATAGAATAGCTTCTGCAAGCTAAATCTTTTAGTTGGTCTGTTGATAGTCAAATATATAGCAAAGTAAACAATACATGTGCAAACATTCATATGCACAGATTTCAAACATAATGATTTGAAAAGCAAATTAAAAACTACAAAAACCAAATGGTCAATATCTGTACTTGGTGAATCCAAAGAAATCTCTTTTCACAAAAAAAAAAAAAATAGACATTTCACACCCAGAGGTCCTAATTACTTTGTAAAAGTACTGTCTTGTGAAATCTATATATATAAAATTCTTTTCGCATTTGAAACGAAAATTACATATGACCACAGAACATATTATAATACAGGAACTAATCACTTCGTTTGTGGACGCCATTTTTACATCATCTTTACGAATTGTTATTATTTGTGTGAGAGTCATTTTACTGATATTGAAAAGAAGTGAACACAAACATGCCGATCTATCCCACAGAAGTGCGCCCCGCATCGCCCTCTCCCAGCCCTCCTCTCTGGACTCCAGCGCTGAGCCGTCTGCCACCAGGCGCGTTCTGACAAGGAAGTTTTATTTATTTGTCCACGTGACTGTCACGGAAACTGCCACATTATAACTGTAAACAATGCGAAGGTGACACTGCCTTCAGCGGCGAGGGGTCGTGAGAACAAAGTGGACGCTCGGAGGCGCTGAATGTCGGGCTGCTCCGCCGGGTCGAGAACTTTGCAGTTTTGGGCGGCGTCCTCTCATCTCGCACTGTTTGTGACACTTCGAGTGCCCCGTCGGCTCCTGGGAGAGTGGAAATCTTTGCGAATGAGTGTGATCGGCGCCATCGAAGCAAAACTCTCTTTGTAAATTGCGCTGCACGACTACTTACTGTCCCTAAAGGTGAGTTCAGGTCACTAAAACCCCGCAATATTCAAGGTTGCTTTTGTGATGAATTCTTTTAAGAAGATAGAGGGTTTACATCTAAGAAGATGTACCGACCTCTTCATGTTAAGTTTTGGACTTGGGAATTGTTTGGACCTTCTGCCCGTTAAGCACGGAACGGCAGCGTCCACATTTCTCAGAATAATTTTTCTCTTAAATCACAGGCACATAGTGCAAGGTTGTCAGGCAGAAATTTGCAGGATCGCATAGAAAATGTAATTTCTATACCACAGCGGTCGTGTAGCGCCTTTCACAAGGGATCTGCTACCGAGGGATGATCCAAATACATTTAAGTTGCTGTTAGTGCTACTTACCTGTTGTGTTGCGCCTTTAAAATGTACTTTACCTGAAAGCACTCCAGTACTGCTCAATGTATCTTTACTTCTTACATGTTAATGTTTTATTGTTTAATAATTTATATACTACATTTTATTTTTTTCCCTTGCACTCAGTGAGCGAAGCCACTGGGTAATCAGCTAGTTAATAGATAAAAATGGAAAACTGGGACATTTCTCACTAAGTGATCTGAGACACTAAAAAAAAAAAAAGTTTATCAAGGACCATCTTCAGAAATGTGTATTTTATGTAAAACATATCATTTTATCTAAAAATAGTATTTCTGGTGAAAAAGTTTCTCACAGTGAAAGAAGCTAACAAGCAGTCTAAATCATGATGGTTATTAACAAGCGAGAACAGCAGCTACTGTGTAGTTGACGCAAAACACATGCCCCCAATGAACTGCAATAAAAGATTTAACTATTGAAATTGCAAAATTAGGATTCTCTTCAATTTAATTCAGCATAACACTTCACTTTCTTGATTCCTACCATTATGTGGTGGGTGGCTTGAGTGTTTCTGAGACACCTTCTCAGAAGATTCAATAATGCCTGAAAGCTTGGAGAGTAGAGGCCAAACAAAAGGGATTCAACAGCCTGCTAGGGTTCAGCAATCTGGTAGTAGACAGGCAGACAGAAGAACGGTAAAAATGTCAATAGCCAAAAGCGTAGCAAGTGATGACCTTGAGAGGTAACACATGGCACAAACTATCCGGGTTAAGATGAAATGTCTGGATATGAAAGGCAACAGCAGCCTTTGTTTGTGCAAGTATGAGATTGTGGAGCATCAAGATGAACCCACACAATATCCGATCACTGGTATAAAAGGAGAACAGAAATTTGGAAAAGGAGAGAAAAATAGGGAGAACCTAAGATGATGGCTGGGAATCCAGTAATTAAGTGTAACTGTTAGAATGTTGCCACATGGAATGTGAAAGGCTTACTAGCACCAGGGATGTTGGCATATGTGATACAAGAGATGGAAAATATGAAGGTGGACAATATAGGAATAGGAGAAACACATTGGAAAGAGAAGGGAGAATTTATAACATCAGTTCCTAGATTGGATTGTAAGTACAAGGCGATCTATTCTGGAGGATGGGAAAGTAGGAAAGGAGTAGCTTTCAATGTAAATGAAAAATGCATTAGGTCTCTGGCCTACTACTACACCTACTTAGAAAGGATAATAGTAATCAAACTAAAGGGGAAAATCCATTTCATGTTGTTGATTCAAGTTTATGCCCCAAATAATGAAGAACTAAAGAAGGTAATTTGAAGGAATAAGAAGTTTATGGATAAATTGATAATTATTGGAGATTGTAACGTTAAAGTAGGAAATAGAAGGTACAAGGGTATTATTGGACCCTTAGGCAGTAGAAATGAAAATAGCAAGAAGCTTATAGAGTTTTGTATAAAATACCATATGGTAGTCACAAATACTTAGTACCAGAAGAAAGACAACTGAAGACATACATGGATATCACTAGAAAGTACAACAAGAAATTAGACTGATTCCATATTGGTGAATCTATACTAATAAAAGGCAAAGCCCTCACTGACTCACTCATCACTAATTCTCCAACTTCCCGTGTGGGTGGAAGGCTGAAATTTGGCAGGCTCATTCCTTACAGCTTACTTACAAAAGTTGGGCAGGTTTCATTTCGAAATTCTACGCGTAATGGTCATAACTGGAACCTATTTTTCTCCATATAATGTAATGGAGTTGAGCTCGATGGCCGTGGGGGGGGCGGAGTTTCGTGTGACATCATCACGCCTTCCACTTAATCACGTGAACTGACTGTCAACGCAATATGTAGAAAACAAGGAAGAGCTCCAAAAAGCGCTGAAGAAAACATGCATTATACAATTGAGAAGGCAGCGAAACAATAAGAAGCGAGCGAGTGAAATATACTGTACAAGCATATTCATGACTGCAGCTACTTCGGAAACAAAGCACGGTGTAAACCTAAAGTTTAAATTAAGTTCATAGACAGGCTGCTGCTGGCGTTTGTCATGCCCATGGCTATTGCGGGATACAAGTTCAATGAGAGGACGCAGAGTATAAACGACAGTTTTGATCACTTTGTAACTAAGTTCAAATTGCTGGTGAAGGGCTGTGCTTATGCAAATTCCGAGAGACTGTGTTTGTGGGGGGATTGACAGTTAAGGCGGGTGGGGGAGTGACGTCATCATCTCCTCTCCCATTCACCTCATTTCACTCTGAGCTGAGCTCCGCGGCTAATGCCGTCTTCCGAAGCAACTTCGTCACACTGCCACCAAATACTCACAGAAAAATCCACAAGTTAATACACACGCTGTCTCTAGAGTTTCTCCACACTCAATGTATTCCTCGCGTCAACGTTATACCCTCTGATCTCCCATTTCAATTGAAATGCCTCAAATTTCCAGTGCAGTAATCCCTCCTCGATCGCGGGGGTTGCGTTCCAGAACACCCCGCGATAGATGAAAATCCGCGAAGTAGAAACCATATGTTTGTATTGTTATTTTTATATATTTTAAGCCCTTATAAACTCTCCCACACTGTTAACATTATTAGAGCCCTCTAGACATGAAATAACACCCTTTAGTCAAAAGTTTAAACTGTGCTCCATGATAAGACAGAGATCTTCTTTCTTCTTTCTCACAATTAAAAGAATATCTTCTTATATCTTCTCTTCAAAGGAGTGCCCGCATCAGGAGCAGAGAATTTCAGAGTGAGACAGAGGGAGCGCTCGCAAAGAAAAGCAAACAATCAAAAAATCAATACGTTCCGAAGCACTGCAATAAAGCTGCATTTTTTTTAGAGGAGCGTCAGTATCTTCAAAGCAAACAGCCTCTGTGCAAACAGCCCCTCTGCTCACATCTCCTCCGTCAGGCGCAGAGAACATCAGAGAGAGAGAGAGAGAGCGCGAGATTAAAGCAAACAATCAAAAAATTAATAAGTGTGCTTTTGTGCTTTTAAATATGCCGAAGCACCGCGATAAAGCGGCATTTCTTAGAGGAGTGTCCGTATCCACTAGGCAAACGGCCTCTGTGCAAACAGCCCCTCTGCTCACACCCCCTCCGTCAGGCGCAGAGAATGTCAGAGAGGGTGAGATAGAGGCAGAGACAAGCAAACAATCAAGCACCGCGCGGGATGCATATCTTATATCATTGAGGAGTTTTAGTTAATATGTAATGCATGCTCTGATTGGGTAGCTTCTAAGCCATCTGCCAATAGCGTCCCTTGTATGAAATCAACTGGGCAAACAAACTGAGGAAGCATGTAGCATAAATTAAAAGACCCATTGTCCGCAGAAATCCGCGAACCAGCGAAAAATCTGATATATATATTTAGATATGCTTACATTTAAAATCCGCGATAGAGTGAATCCACGAAAGTCGAAGCGCGCTATAGCGAGGGATTACTGTAAGTCTCTCCTTCGCGATGACAATTAATAAGTCTCATGGACAGACCCTACAAAACGATGCCATTGATTTCAGGCAAGATTGCTTTTCTCCTGGACAACCATATGTTGCATTCTCAAAAGTGAGCTTGCGCAGCTTCATCATATTACAACCGGAGTGCAGCCAGAAACTTTTAAGTGCCGGGTCTTAGCTAACATTAAATTAAGCCGTGGACATCGCAACATCACACAAGAGAGCAGCACTTCATGACTGCAGCTACTTTGGAAACAAAGCACGGTGTAAACCTAAAGTTTAAATTAAGTTCATAGACAGGCTGCTGCTGGCGTTTGTCATGCCCACGGCTAATGCAGGATACAAGTTTAATGAGAGGACGCAGGGTATAAACGACAGTTTTGATCACTTTGTAACTAAGTTCAAATTGCTGGTGAAGGGCTGTGCTTATGCAAATTCCGAGAGACTGTGTTTGTGGGGGGATTGACAGTTAAGGCGGGTGGGGGAGTGACGTCATCATCTCCCCTCCCATTCACCTCATTTCGCTCTGAGCTGAGCTCCGCGGCTAACGCCGTCTTCCGAAGCAACTTCGTCACACTGCCACCAGATACTCACAGAAAAATCCACAAGTTAATACACACGCTGTCTCTAGAGTTTCTCCACACTCAATGTATTCCTCGCGTCACCGTTATACCCTCTGATCTCCCATTTCAATTGAAATGCCTCAAATTTCCAGTAAGGCTCTGCTTCGCGATGACAATTAATAAGTCTCAGGGACACACCCTACAAAAGGTTGCCATTGATTTCAGGCAAGATTGCTTTCCTCCTGGACAAAACTATACGTTGCATTCTCAAAAGTAATTATATATATAAAATAAATATATACACACCCCGATCTACATACTGTCAAATAAACGAACCACACACCCTGGTGCAACAGGAGAGGCTTCGCCTCTAGCGCTGACGTCCGAGGTTCGATTTCCGAGAAGGGGTGCAGTGGGTGTGTACTGCCTGATGAGCCCAGAATTAGGGCGAAGCATGTGCCGCGTACTGTTTGCATTATTTGACAGTAAAAATATTTCAATATATTCAATATATATATATATATATCAGCGCTTCCCAATTCATTTTACCCTCGCACGCCCTTGGTTTAAGAAGAAGTATGAAAAAATATGAGGTTAACGCAGAAAAACAGATCACCAATTGAAGCTTTATGAATAATAGATACTTTATTCGACATCAATAATTGTTTTGGTAAAGCCATACTCAGTGTAATCCTCCTTCCATGTTATAATTTCTCCGCGACTAGCCATGATTAAATGAACGGTAAAAAAGTAAGAGCGAAGCGAGGGTGACTTATTCAGGCAGGCATGCGACAGCTCAATAGCTCGATTTTGGATATAAGTAGGTTCTATTTAGTCACCAGAAATATCTTTGGTAGAAATGGAAGTTGGATTTAGTCTTTAAATTTCTATGGTGAAGAAAAATTTATGCAATGATTAAATTTAACTTTCATTCCTACTAAACATATTTCTGTCAACCAAATAAAAATTACTTATATTTAAAATTTAAATAGAACTTGAACAGATACGATAGTTCATAATACCCACGCAGCACTAAGTGTACGTAAGATTAGGAGTCATCCGTTTTAACAAGCAGCGTATTGCACTGATACGAAATAGCCTGCCCATTTAATTATTTAGGAATGGATAGATAAATTAAGATTTTGTACAAATAATGTTTTTAATTTTTCTTCCTCAATGGATTCTGGCACCCCCAGCAACAGCTGCTCGCACCCCAAAGGAGATATAGATATATAAATATAGATAGATATAGATATATAGATATAGATATACATATATAGATAGATAAATAGATATAGATATATAGATAGATATATAGATAGACTAGCAAAATACCCACGCTTCGCAGCGGCGAAGTACTGCATTAAAATTTTTATTAAGAAGAAAATTTAACCTTTTTAAACTGAGGAAAAATATGGCAATAATTATTTGTTAAGGATCTCTTTGTATACCACGTTGTCAGTTCGGCCCTCCGGTTGTAACATGACCAAGCTGTGCGCTGAGCTTACTCTTGAGCATGCAACTTACAGTTGGCCATGTGAACAGTAATCTTGTCTCAAATCTCACAGCTTGGATTGCTGCTGTCATAATCAGTTTGAGGTTCATGGTTTGTTTCAATTACGACAGTATTTGCAGGACTTGTGTTGAAGTGACATTTGGCATCTGTCAAGCGTTGTAACCTTACAACCGGTTTCATCGATAACTTCACATCCAGCTTTTGAGAGTTTAAACATTCATAAACATCAAAGTGTTGACTACTGAAATCGTTACTTGTGAATGTAAGATGTTTAAGAGGCATTGGCGGTTGTCGAAAGGTGTAAAATATTTGGCCATTTCGGTACACTTGAAAGCACCAACCGAACAATTCAGCGGCAGCCATCAACTCACATGCAGAACCATAGGTGAAGGGCTTAAGCATTTCACTCTTCTAGTGCTCCTGTGTAGTATAATTATCTCCTGTACCGTCATCAGTCCACACCTTGAACCTGTCCCAGTCATTCAATACATAAGACACAATGTTCTTCCGGATATCAAGAGTGAGCCTGATATGGCCGTGCAATATGTAACACAGAGAATGGAAAAGGTAGGTGCCATCTCCGGGCATGGAAACCACTCGGTAAGTGACAGTTCTTTGATCGATGGTGATTACCTCGATAGACAT
>JANRMT010062822.1:26369606-26402794 GCA_026402145.1 Polypterus bichir lapradei | reverse complement strand
ATATATATACATACACATATATACATATATATACACATACATACAGTGGAACCTTGGGTCACGAACGTCTCTGAACACATACAAATTGGGTTACGACCAAAAAGTTTGCCAAACTTTTGCATCTGTTCATGACCATACACTTGGGTGACGAACAAGCTAGTTTCCCTTCCGGTTTGTACGTGCCAATGATTTCCGCATGTGTTCAGTTTCTCCCTGTGCATTCGCTGTGAACTCTTTGTGCTCTATTTTGTTTCCCTTCTGGTTCGTACACACCGGTGATTTACGCATGTGTTAAGTCTCTCCCTGTACAGCACATTGTTCTCGGTCAGACGTGCATCACGCAGAGGGACTTTGTGGTATAGTGGGTCCACAGCTCACGTCAAGAGGCCAGTTTTAAATAAATAATCGCTGCGCTTGCAGCTTAGCGAAGGGACATGGTGGTTGATTGCTACAGTTGACACGTCCTCTTCATAAATAGAAGTACGAGGCGGCTAAAGGGAGGAAAAAGAAAAGAAAGATGAAGGTTGCGGAGTGAGGAAATAAGCAGGAGCAGTGTGGAAAGAACCGGTGTGAGCGAGCAAGCGCTTGCAGGCAGGAAGCTGGACAGTGAGCCCAAGCAGGGGTGTTTTGGCCGACGCTCAGTGGGGCAGAAGGAAGCGGTCGCTCCAGCTGAGCGATCAAGGAGCTGGAGTGACCAGAAGGAGGACAGCTGGCCGCGCAAGGTCGAGAAGGCAGTTAAAGAATGCACCAGGCTTGTTTTTAAAGAGACTGTTTCGAGCATTGTTTTTAATGAGGTCTTTTTTCTATTTGATTTTTTTCACATCTGTTTTTATGGGATTTATTTATTGAAGGATTCTGAAAGCACTGCACTTTAATTTGGACATTGTTTTGGATTTTTGTTTTGTTGATTTTAATAAAAGCACTTGGCACTTTTTGCACCATCTGATTGCTCCACTGTAGTGCCTTACTGTCACGCTCATCGGTAACATTACAGACGGTGACGGGTTTAAGGGCTCCTGGATGCGAGATGGGAGCATGCAGCAAACACGCATCGTCACAGACTTTACCTCAAAACTGTAATCTCCTCTCTAACCAGTTCCTCCTCACTTCCTTCATGCCAGAACTCGACTCATACAAGGTTAGTTTTCTTGGTTGTTTATGGTTAGTTTTTGTATAAATTACAGATTTTTGAAATGTTAATTTTTTTCCCCTGTGCTTAAAACTCATTAAAAAAAGTGTTTACATCGATCGGTTCGTAAGGCTATAGCGTGAACTCCTGCAATGTAACTTTTGTTGGTTGTTTATGGTTAGTTTTTGTATAAATTATGGATTTTTCAAATGTTAATTTTTTTCCCCCGTGTTTAAAACTCATAAAAAAAAAAAAAGGGTTTACAGAGAGCGGTTCGTAAGGCTATAGCGTGAACTCTTGCAATGTTAGTTTTCTCTGGTCAAGGTTTTCTCAGTGTTATTCAATGTTTTTACATTTAGTTTACTATTACACTGTGCATTCTATGGTATAATTAACTATTTTTGTGCTTAAAAATCTACGCATCTTACATACAGCTCATACGGTCCAGAATGGATTAATTGTATTTACATACAATCCTATGGGGAAAATTACTTTGTGACTCGAGGTTCCACTGTATATTATATATTATATGAATGATTTAGGCAGGAATATATATACCATGATATTAAGATTTACAGATAATACCAAGCTATGTGGATCTGCAGATAATCTAGAATCCATTGAATCATTATAGAATGACTTGGATAACATATAGGGTTGGGCAGAATTGTGGCAGATGAAATTTAAATGTAATTAAATGTAAAGTATTACAAATAGGAAGTAAAAATGTTAGGTTCGAATACACAACTGGAGGTGTGAAAATTTTAAGTACAATTTGTGAGAAAGTTTTAGGAGACATAATTGATTAATCAATCACTTTCAATTGCCAGATAGGCTTCTTAATGGTTTCTGAACACTAACAGAATGTTAGGTTACATAGCACAATGTGTAGAGTACAAGTCAAAGGAGGTTATGCTGAAGCTTTATAAAGCACTGGTTAGGCCTCATCTGGAGTACTGTGTACAGTTTTGTCTCCAAGCTACAAAAAGACCTGAGAATACAGACTAGGGTTCCAGAGCTAAAGGGGATGAAGTATGAGGAAAGATTAAAAGAGCTGACTCTTTTCAGTTTTAGCAAAAGAAGATTAAGACTAAACATGATTGAAGTGTTTAAAATTATGAGGGGAAATAGTACAGTGGATTGAGACTGTTACTTTAAAATGAGTTCAGCAACAACACAGGGACACAGTTGGAAACTTGTTAAGGGTAAATTTCACACAAACAATAGGAAGTTTTTCTTCACACAATAAACTACAGACACATGGAATAAGTCACCAAGCAGTGTGGTAGACATTAGAACTTTAGTTCAGGTTTAAGGTCATTGTATAAGTTTAAGCTATGCCACTACATTTTTTTTTTAATTTCTTTGTGTTGATTCTACATGAGTTTTGCGATTTGGTGTGTATTTAATTCATGATTTAAGTACTTATTGTATGATTATATGTTTTAATGTTAGATGCAATTAATCACAATTAATAGCATACAATAATGTAATTAATTTATTTTTTTAATTGATTCCCAGCCCTAACATTTACAAATTCATGTGACAAAATATATGCAACTTCTTTCAGTTCTATGGATTTACATATCAGAGCAAAGCTAGCAATCACCTAGTCCACACCAAATCTGAGAATTAAATAATTTTAACCTCAGGAAACACACACCAACCACCATTTTGTATTTTGCATTTATTTTTTAGTTGAACAAAGAACAAAAAAAAAAAAAAAAAACATATACACAGGCTAAATTTCAGAATACACGAATGAAAAGTAAATACACCCTTATTACTTTCATATCATTAAAAATGACTAGAGTCAGGTATTGCATCATGACCAGTTGATTAGTTATGAGGTTCAAACCTTCATAGTTAATGAATTTTATCTACCTTCAGTCTATTTTATTAACTTTATTTACCTACAGTCTGCAATATAAGTAATAAGTTCATCACAATGAGAAACTGTTTAAATGACAGAATCCTATTTTGCTACACATCAGTGAATTATCTTGCCATGTACAGTAAGTTTAACTTTAACAACCTCCATTAACTGAATTGTTCAAGCTCCTACGGCACCAGCTTTAATACATAAAACGGTTATTAGCCATTTGATGTAAAAAAAAAACTATGAAATTAATCTTAGATCTACTCTCATAATTACAGTGCAGCCACGTAATTAACTTTCTTTCATCTTAAACTAGCTTATCCTTCAAAGATTCACTAAAGATGGCTTCAATAGCTTTAACACTTTTTGCTGCTGCTACGCCTGAAATAAACTGTTTTAGTAGGATAACTTAACAAAAAATACTAATCTTGTAAATTAATTGAAATAAACTAAAATTGTTCCTAAATGTGGTTTTTATTCACAACAAATGATAGCAAAGATAGGACTAGTAACCATAGAGGTTACAACATGCTATTTTTAAAAAAAAAGTTAATTGAGAGAAAAAAAAAAAACTAAAAACAAAAATGATGATGATGAATCACCTACGGAAACATCTGTATTTCTCTTTCGTCTGGATCACTGTCTGAAATTTACCATTTCATTTCAATGCACTATATAATGACCAAATACATATTCCTCTGAAAAGCCAATTCAAACAACCCACTTCAGCTATGTTATTTAGTACAGCTGTCAGTGTTTTCCCATAATTATTTTAACATCTCAGGTAATATCCTGCACGTCCTTAGGCAGCAGTCAAATTTAACTTTGTTCTGACTACCATGTCTTATTAATACAAAGGGAATTTTGGGGATTGATGCTTTAGTTTAATGATCTACAGAATGTGAAATTCATGTCAACATAAGTATACTGATTTTTTTTTTAAAACAGATTTAGGTGAACAGAGATTATACATTTCTGTTAGGCAGAATAGTCTGTTCTCAACAAACCCTTAATGTTCTTAGAAGGTATATACTGTAGTACCTTGAAAATGTTGGGACATATTGCATTTCTACAGAAAATCCAAAAACACTTACTACAAAAAATAAATAAATAACTAATATATGTTAAACTATTTTTATTAATTATGTTCTAAATTCAAAATAAAAAAATAATAATATGGATTTGTTTTTTTAACAAATTAATCGAAGTTTTTTTTTTTTTAAAACATAACACTTTGTTTTCCTCAATTTAACAATTGAATATACAAAGCATACTAAAAAATCTGGAACAAATGCAAGATAATTCTATTATGCAGTGGTCAAATGCCATGAGGAACGAAGAACACTTCTTTTGTTGATTTTAATAGTGTAACACAAGTTGGAATGGAATGTAGGCCATATAAACTAATGAAACTTGCACATACAAGATGGCCAGATATTTTGAAGTTACTTCAAATAGAGTTCTAAAACAAGCCACATCCTGAAATTTTCAGGTGACGTTATAGAGATTTGAATACAAGATTTGAAATTAGTGGAAAGGAGGAGGAATACAGATGTCTTTCAAAGACATTTTTGAGTGGCACAGGCTGAATCATTAGCAGTACTACTCTAGCAAGAACAAGGAAATGGAAGTAGACAGTGTCTTCTCTTGTTACTATATATTCCAATACATTACATGTGCAAAATGGCTTTCTGTTGCATTAGTTCACTTGTTACTTCAGGTTTGAATAGGTAATATGATAAATATCATTTATATCTTTCTTTTTCCAAATTTAATCATAGGTACACATGGCTTAAAATATCAATATCGAATCAAGATATTTATTCCTCATCAAATCAATCCATCCATCCATCCATCCATTTTCCAACCTGCTGAATCCAAACACAGGGTCACGGGGTCTGCTGGAGCCAATCCCAGCCAACACAGGGCACAAGGCAGGAACCAATCCTGGGCAGGGTGCCAACCCACCGCAGGACACACACAAACACACCCACACACCAAGCACACACTAGGGCCAATTTAGAATCTCCAATCCACCTAACCTGCATGTCTTTGGACTGTGGGAGGAAACCGGAGTGCCCGGAGGAAACCCACGCAGACACGGGGAGAACATGCATACTCCACGCAGGGAGGACCTGGGAAGTGAACCTGGGTCTTCTAACTGCGAGGAAGCAGCGCTACCACTGTGCCACCCCATCAAATCCATTTCACTACTATTTTTACCATTTATAAGAATCCATTTAAAATGACATTGGTGTGCTGACATACAGTAGCAGCCTACTGCATCACTGCTTTATTGTATCTTTATGTTAAATATAGCTGCACAAGTAAAAGAACAATGCTGATAGCCTGATTTCAGTTTTTTTCCAATATACTGTAAGTTTAAATATAAAGGGTCATTTATGCATCAATTCCATCAAATGTAATAGATAAATATTTGCAGATTTATTCACATAGCAGATATGAAATAATTCACTACAATGCTATACTGTTTTTGATGCTTTTTTGAACACATGTTTGAGTTCACTTGCTGCACTATTTTACATTGTACCAAGACCACTATACACTGTATGACATTACACACTGAAATAGCCAAGTCTTGTTAAACACTGTGAATACGAGGTTTCACTTAACCTGTGGCTCAGTACAATTGTTTGTTACTTTAGTGCACATAAAGAGTGCATTGCACATAATAAAACAAAACTAAACGTGAAAGTACATAAAAATGGCATCCAATACAGTATCTCTTTAAAAACAGGTTTGTCATCTACACAATATAGGCTGAAATCAAACCAAGTTCCAGAAACCATAATAATGTCTGTGCAAAAACAAAAATAACTGAAACAGTGCTTATCCTGCTCGTAGCAGAAATGCCATAGCAAACTATTACATTTAGCCCACTGATATTTACACTCTCAATGTTTTAATGTGTTCTTCTCGTACTACATTAAAAGAATACACACACCTCAGGAACCTTTCCTTTTTTGGCAATTACTTTTTAGCAGTAAGCAAATGTCTACTCTAAAAATGTAGCAAAATCATGCAAGTATTTTTATATTAATGTTAAAAGGCATGTCTTCTTCCTTCAGAAATGTAATACCTCATATGGTTAGAAATATTTTATAAGTATTTATATAAATCTTGTAATACAGCTATCACGTTATTATTGTAAACCTACAGAAACCTTGCAACTGAAAAAAAAGTTTTTTTTCTGAAGAATTAATTTTAAAAGTTATATGTTCTGCCAACTTTATTCGTTTCATTTTTAATTCTGAAACCTTGTGATGGGTGTCCTTGTTTGTCTGTTTTTGCTCAGACTAATAAGATTAAGTTTATTCTAATAAAAATTTCCCTTTAGGTTGAAACACCCACTAGTTACAAGGTGGGGTTTGCAACCAAATTTGTTGAAATACAACATAACTTATACTACTCTAGTCTAAAGTTTACATTTATTTAGATAACCCATCAAATATCATAATTCATGGGTTTAAATCCATAGCCTGTTTTGTATTACACAAAACCAAATACCACAAGTTAAACATTTCAACAAATTGTTTACACCTATCCACAACTGTGTGAGAAAAGATTCAATATATTTTGATATAATTTCAGTGCTATATCTCCTTTCTTTATAACAGACACTATACAACAATAATGAAACAATCTCAATAAACAACTAGCACAGCTTTGATCTGTAAAGCCAAATAAGCAGTTGCATACACTCTCTCTGCCTAAAAGATCTTAACTTTGCTAGCTCAAAACCAAATATTATTATAGTACTAGGTACAGTAAAACAAGGAGACAACATAATGGTAATAAAAAATCTAATCAGAAATGTTTTCTTAAAGATGTGACCATGTATAGCAGCTGCTAAACTTCTCACTGAAAATATTTTAGAATATCAAAATTAACCCTCTGTTTATACCCTGCATGTGTCTGTGAATAATTAAAAACAGAAACCTTATTTTTGTTTGCTGAATGTGCTCATTGGCCTGAAACAGGGAGTTCCACTTTCATTTGCTAAGGTTGGTATGAAAACCATGTCTCATGCATCAAGCATGTATTAATGACAATGCACTTCTTGAAAACTTTGTAGTGTTCCTCTTTGGAGTAGCATGGAAGTAAATCAGTAAGAAAAAGAATTTGTTTTTTAATAAATCACTAATATCTGTCCCAAAATGTATCTCGGGTAACAAACAATACATAACAGGTTTTACTGTTACTTTAATTATTCAAAAAAAAAAAGAAGCAACATGCAGAAGCTGTGAAGTGTACCCAGATGATTTTCAAAAGAACAACCCCCTAACTAGAAATAATTTTAATCTGTTACATCATACTAAAGGCATTTTGGTCCATTTTGGCCATTTGTTCATACACAACTCTGCCACATCATGCCAGTAGGGTTGAGGTCTAAGCATTAGCTTGACTGTATTACACCCGTAATCTGTAATTCACTAAGGATTTAACTGTAAATATGTTGATGTGCACTGTCTCACTAACCTGTTTTTTCATCCAGGTTTATAAAAGTTTAGCTTTGTGATAGAATTTTTTCTAGACTTCTTTTGCCTTAAATACTGACAAAAAGCCCTTATGTTTTGTAAGTCACCTATGTTTTTACAGTATAAATCGAACTGAATGACTGTTAGGTACGCCCCAGTTTGCAAAAATCACAAAACTGAAAAAAGCGTTTTTATATTTCACAAGACTGTTTAAATGTATAATTTATGTAAGTTCCTGGAGACCTGTCATAAAAGACTCATGGCTGTCACTTCGGCCAAAGCACTTTTTTAATCAAATATTGACTCAAGAGATTTAAATATGTATTGTCATGAGTATTTTCTTAATTTTTATAACCAATTCTTAAGTTTTTGAATTCAGTTTAAAATTTGGGTTTACTTACACAGGTTTTACATTACACAGTGTCTTGATGCGTTATTGAAACAAGTATCGGCTCTTAAATAATGAATGCAAAATCTTTTTCAGTCACCCTCATATTTTTTTTTCCATTTCCGGCGCCGCAGCGAGTGGCAGCCATTCCAGCAGCACCGTGTATACCTTTTTTTTTCCTCTATTTTCTCTATTTCACTGATCACTTCTACCACTTTCTTTTATGTGGAATCGCTCCCTGGACACTTTTTACTATTTTTACTACTTGACATGGATTTTTACACTGCGAGACTCGCCTATGCAAGTAGTCAACTTAAAGCACTGAGAAGAAATGCCCACGCCGGTGTGGTTCCCTATTTACCTGACAAGGTAAGAAGACGATATCAGGGCAGCCGAGCCAGTGCAAAGATAAAAGATAAGATAAAAGCCAAGCAGTTTGCGAGAAAATGGCTTTATAAACCGTCGGTGCCTTCTATGATCCTTGGAAATGTGAACTCAATACCAAATAAGATCGACGAACTGGCTGTGCTGGTGAAAAATGTCAGAACCTACAGAGAATGCAGCTTGCTGTGTTTTAGTGAAACATGGCTAACAACTACTATCCCAGATGTTAACGTGGAGCTACCCAGGTTTAGCACAGTTAGAGCGGACAGAGACGCAAATACCAGCAGTAAGAAGAAAGGGGGGGAGTTGCTCTCTATGTCAATACAAAGTGGTGCAACTCTGGACATGTAAACGCTAAAATCTCCACTTGCTTCAGGGACATCGAACTGTTGGCCGTAAGTCTGCGTCCCTATTACTTGCCAAGAGAGTTTGGACATGTGATTGTTGTTATTGTTTACATCCCCCCTCGAGGGAACACTGAGATAGCGCGTGACGTCATCCATTCCATAGTTGCTAAGTTACAAACGCAGCACCCTGAGGCGCTTGTGATAATTGCTGGAGACTTTAACCATGTAACGCTGGATAAAACATTACCTGCTTTCTCCCAGTATGTGGACTGTAACACCCGGGGAAATAGGACTATTGACCTACTGTATGCAAACGTTAAAGACGCATACAGCGCCACCCCACTGCCTGTGCTTGGGAAAGCAGATCATAACCTGGTTCTGCTTCAGCCTCACTACAAACCAAGAGTGAGGGCGCTACCTACAACCACACGCTCATCCAGGAAGTGGTCCCCTGAGGCAGAGCAGGCTCTGAGAGACTGCTTTGGAACTACAGACTGGGATATACTTCAGGGGTCACATAGTGAGAGCATTGAAAAGGCTGTTGACTGCACAACTGATTACATCAACCTCTGTATGGACATTGTAGTTCCAGTAAGAACAGTACACTGCTATGCTAACAACAAGCCATGGATTACAAGTGAAATCAAGGGCCTTTTCCAGAAGAAAAGGGCTTTTAAAGGCGGTGATCAACATGAGCTCAAGCGCGTGCAGAAGGAACTCCGAGTCCAGCTCAGGGCGGCGAAGGAGCAGTACAGGAGAAAGCTGGAGCAGAAGTTGCAGAATAACAGCATGAAGGAAGTGTGGGATGGGATGAAGATCATCACTGGCTGCAGCTCGAAGTGGGGTGCCACTATCGAGAGAGACGTGGAGAGAGCAAACCAAATGAACAACTTCTTTAACAGGTTTGACCACCCTAACTCACTCTCACCTTGGAGTACTGCATCCTTCTGCTGATAACAGCATAGGTGAGACATCCCCACCCACAATTACAGCAGCACAGGTGAGCAGAGAGCTGAGGAGACTTCGTGCCAGCAAAGCAGCGGGTCCAGATGGAGTATCGCCACGACTGCTGAAGGCCTGTGCGTTGGAGCTGGGGAGTCCTCTAGAGTGCATCTTCAATCTGAGCCTGGAACAGGGGAGAGTCCCAAGGCTTTAGAAAACATCTCGTATCACCCCAGTACCAAAGGTATCACGTCCTAGTGAGCTGAATGACTTCCAGCCTGTTGCTCTGACGTCACATGTGATGAAGACCATGAAGCGGCTGCTGCTTCACCACCTGAGGCCACAGGTCCGCCACGCCCTCAACCCTCTGCAGTTCGCATACCAGGAGAAGGTGGGAGAGGAGGATGCCATCATCTATATGCTACACCGATCCCTCTCCTTACAGTGGTGCTGTAAGAATTATGTTTTTGGACTTCTCCAGCGCCTTAAACACTATCCAACCTCTTACTCCTTTAGGGACAAGCTGACTGAGATGGGAGTAGACTCACACCTGGTGGCATGGATCGTGGACTATCTTACAGACAGACCTCAGTATGTGCGTCTCGGGAACTGCAGGTCTGACATTGTGGTCAGCAACACAGGAGGTGACTGTACTTTCTCCGGTCCTGTTCAGCCTATATACATCAGACTTCCAATACGACTCAGAGTCCTGCCACGTGCAAAAGTTCGCTGATGACACTGCTATCATGGGCTGCATCAGGAGTGGGCACTGATGACACTGCTATCGTGGGCTGCATCAGGAGTGGGCAGGAGGAGGAGTACAGGAAGCTAATCAAAAACTTTGTTAAACGGTGTGACTCAAACCACTTACACCTGAACACCAGCAAGACCAAGGAACTAGTGATGGATTTTAGGAGGTCCAGGCCCCTCATGGACCCCATGATCATCAGAGGTGACTGTGTGCAGAGCATGCACACCTATAAATACTTGGGAGTGCAGCTGGATGACAAATTGGGCTGGTCTGCCAATACTGATGCTCTGTGTAAGAAAGGTCAGAGCCGACTATACTTTCTTAGAAGGTTGGCGTCCTTCAACATCTGCAATAAGATGCTGCAGATGTTCTACCAGACGGTTGTGGCGAGTGCCCTCTTCTACGCGGTGGTGTGCTGGGGAGGCAGCATAAAGAAGAAGGACGTCTCATGCCTGGACAAACTCGTTAGGAAGGCAGGTTCTATTGTAGGAATAAAGCTGGACAGTTTAGCATCTGTAGCAGAGCGACGGGCACTAAGCAAACTCTTTTCAATCATGAATAATCCACTGCATCCACTTAACAGTGTCATCTCCAGGCAGAGGAGTAGCTTCAGTGACAGACTTTTGTCACTGTCTTGCTCCACTGACAGACTATGCAACTCTTCAATTCCACCCGGGGGAGTAAATGCTAACATTATTCAAAGTTATTGTCTGTTTTTACATGCATTTTTATTACTCTTTAATTTAATTTTTTTTTGTATCAGTATACTGCTGCTGGATTATGTGAATTTCCCCTTGGGATTAATAAAGTATCTATCTATCTATCTATCTATGTACTATACTAAATTTCAATAACAACTGATGATAAAATAAGTAACTGTTGTGAAGAAAAGAAAAAAAATACCTGGGGTTATGATGATGCTGTGAGCCTCTTTAATCATTTCTACAGTTTGATCCACATTAACCTCTGTATGTGTACCAGTGATTTCCATTGGTTTGCCTGTTCCAGTGGATGAAGTTCCATAGCCACCAAGAATAACATTTGCCAGGGATCGGTTCATTGCCTGCAGAAAGAAAATATCACTTGGCAAAATCATTTTGGTTGGATGTAGGCAGCTATATGATCACAAGAATTTGAATCAAAGGGAAGTTACAAATAAACAATACAAAAATGAAGCTTGATGGACACTGAATACAAAACACAGCAATGACCAAGCATACTTTAGGAATATATTTTGTATAGTTTGAAAAAAAGTCAAAACAAAGCCAATACACTAGGGGGTTGGCGTGGGGTGGAGAGAATTGATAGATTATAGTACTATAATATATTATATATTTAAAGAGAATATATGAATTGTTTTTGCATTTTGTGAAATCTTAAATATCGATACAATGCATTTTATTCGTACTAGCATAACAAAACATACTGCTTCCACTTTCCCACAAACAGCAAATCAAAAAATACTGCTGCAGAGATATTTGTAATGAATGCTCTATCCCATTTCAGCAAAGCAATCTAAGAGAGTGGAAAAGCAATTGACTTGGCAAACATCACTTGTCACACTCCACTACAATGTTTGTAGATTTGTGTAGACTGCTGTGCTGTTTGACCATTGTTCATCACCATGCAAATTGTTAATCTGGCCTGAACTTCAATAATGACTCATAAGCAAAAGAAACAAAGGCTAATGCTTTTAAAATAAATGTAAGGGAATGTGCAGCTTCACATATTAGTGTCTCCCAATGGTTAATTAACAATGAACTTTTATCAGTATTTGAAAACAGAACAATGTGTAATTTATTGGGAGCACAGTACTTTAATGGTCTACATGTAACTCACAGTAAAGCACATTCATATAAAGAAATATAAACACATATGTATATATTGGGACTATAAATATGAATCATTCTAATGTTATTATTGTGCCACATCTCTACTACTAATATAAAAATTCATTTCACAAAGACTCATCCGGAGTTACATTTAGACCATGTACAGAAGTCTGCCATGTATCGTAAAGGAGTACTTCAACCCTTAAGTGTATTAGATTGACATATGTTTGCTTACAAGGGATTAGATTTCAAATTTAAATTCAATTAAATAATAATGAGAGCGATGTAACAGAATAACATAACCAATAATAGCCAAAACTTGGGGTACCGTTTGTATTGAAAAGGATGATTAGCAATAATTAACAATAATTATAATAACTAATGTAAAAAGGCGCATATATCTTTTTCATTTAAAGACAGATGTATTATATACTTCAAAAGAATTAAAAAAAGCTATTTCATTTTCAGTTGTATATGTGGTACGACATAAACTGAAAGTAATGCAAATAAGCTGCACAAACATAATTTTCTACTATGAAGACCGCTAACATTCTTTTATTTAATAAAGCTGGAGGTTTTCTGCAACATAAAGGACTGTTCTTAAAATACATTATTGAGAAAATCAAGAGAATTCTTGCACAGTGCCTGCTTCACTTCAATTTCAAAGCCATTCAGTACATTAAACAGACTTCTTACAACTGTAGTTGTACTTTTAGTTCATTGCACACACTGAGACTGCCTCCTTGTGGTGATTTTTGCTTTCTGAAATTCTCTGAAAAAACTGTAAAATGATTTTAGAGAAAAATGTCAATTTGCCAGTGGATGTTATATTTGTAGTCTGAAAGACCTGATGTAAGAAGTCATTCCATAACTGGTCAAAACCAGCAATGCATTACTTTTAATACATTCCCAAATTGTACATACAGTCTCTCACTCTTTCATTTTAAAATTCTCTTTACGGAAAGGTATTTAGTAAAACAAGTACATTTAATATGTAGAGTGAAAAGTGTAGCAAAATAAGTCAAAGTAGTAGCACACAGCACAATTGGAACTGTAAGAAAACTGTTAAACATTAATTATGCACTGTTGACTTCAATTATTATATTTTTAAAATACATAAATATGATATTCCACAGTCTTTGTTTCAATTGCTATTTGTTCAGTGAATTCTAGCTCATTGTTGACTAAAAAATAACCACATGAATTGAGGTCAACGATACGGAATGCAAGAGCCATCACTTTCACATTAAGGATGATAATAGTTTCAAATTGACCGAGTTAAGATTACAGTTATTGACTGTGTACCGATGGCACAGGGTGAACATGTTTCAAGTTATTTAAATAATTAAAGATGTATTCCTTCCAAAAATAATAAGCCATTCTTCAATAAGAGTTATACAATTCTCAACTTGTAGTCTCTTTTTCTAAATTTATGACAAAAGAACGCTTTTCACAGTAATTGTAAATGTGTAGTACTGTATAATAAAAAGCTTTGCTATTCTGATAATACTAACGACAAATTGCTCTTTCAATTATTTCTATGCAACAGTTTTAATGAGGATTTAGACTTAGGGTATAAAAAAATAATTTCTAAACCATTCTGCATTTCTTCTAATAAAAAACAAAATCAGCTAATTCCATGATTAAACTACAAAAAGCACAGTTCAATTCTAACATAATTGAAATCCAGCTAATAACAGCATGAAAGAGTATTTTGTGTGAAATTACTTTAAGGTACCACTATTTTAATAGTTTATTAGATTATTATAAAAAATTTACACAAACAGACATCTGGGAAAAATGTAATCAAACTCATTATGGGTTTATAAAAGGACACCCTTTGAGTATTTCCTTTTAGTGTAAATGTCATAAGCTATGCATTTTCAAGGCAACCATTTACAATATTGGACTGTTCAGCTATCACATGAAGAACAATGTGTAATGTATTTTCATAATTCAAATAATTCACATACAACTAACAGCAATGTTTTAAAAGAACACTATTTTGCATTATTCATTTTTAATATAAGCTTCAGTTTTCAACTAAAATATTTTCGTAATTTGAGATAAACTGACAAGATAATTACCTAAATGGTAGTTATTTTACCTGTGTTTTGACTTGTCTTCTATTTCAGTTTTAAATCAAATAAGGAGAACTACAAAGTTTCTTACCACACACATGATATATGAAAGTATTGCTCCTGAAGATCCAATAAGTGCCCCAACAATAGTGAGCAGGTTGTTGTTGAGCAAGAATCCTTCAGCACACAATGCCCACCCAGAATAACTGTTCAGGACTGTAATTACCACAGGCATGTCAGCACCACCAATTGCAGCTGTCAAAGTCACACCCTGTTTGGAAACACAATCGAGATATTAATGTTCAAAAAATGTAAAATCACTATTTTATATTGTATTCTTGGTGGGGCTGCTGGTGACATGTTGCCCTTTTAATACTTGTATCACTCATTGTAATTGGCCGTAAAAAAACTTTATTTTTTTCTTCAATGTTTCAAAATAGCACTTGATGCTTCCATTATCTATGGCAAGTGACTCATGCATTCTCTCCTAACCAAGAAGTGTAACCACAGAATGAATGTTTTATCAATAATGATAATAAACATAAGACCTACAGTTAATTAAGCCACAGGTGATCAACATTTGCTTGCATTGTAGTACCTTGCACAATGCACCGGTAGAGACTGGGTGAGTAGATAGTAAATTGCAGATCTTTACAGAATGCGTATCAACTTAAAACACATTATTTCTTCTCTTGCATAGCACTGTTTAAAGTAAAGAAAGTCAATTTTTATTATTTTTCCTAAAAAAATTTTAAATTTTATACATATGAAAAGTAATGTGTAAACACATGTGGAAGCAAATTGCCTAATCAGGTTATGACTAGAGATTACCTATTATTGTCATCAATCAAATAGCATTATATTCAACGTGAAAGGGAAGCCTTTTCCTTTTCAAACAACCTGTAATCAATGGGAAAGTGCACACTTCACACTATGTGTCTTGCTCTTCCTGTGATTGCAGGGGTACAGTAATGTTGCAAAGAACTGCCCTTTGCAAAACTCTTCATGATTGATCCAAGTCGTCGCACAAAACATTTTTTCTTAAACTCATTTTTCCACTTGTTACTATGTTTCTGTGACTCCTGGCTGAATGCAGAAAATATACTGCCAGTCTCTATTTCAAAAAACTGGTGCTCAGGGAGTTGCTATGCATTACGCAAATGTAATAGCTTCTTCTTCTTTCGGCTGCTCCCGTTAGGGGTCGCCACAGTGGATCATCTTCTTCCATATCCTTCTGTCCTCTGCATCTTGTTCTGTTACACCCATCACCTGCATGTCCTCTCTCACCACATCCATAAACCTTCGCTTAGGCCTTCCTCTTTTCCTCTTCACTGGCAGCTCTATCCTTAGCATCCTTCTCCCAATATACCCAGCATCTCTCCTCTGCACATGTCCAAACCAGCGCAATCTCGCCTCTGACTTTGTCTCCCAACTGTCCAACTTGAGCTGACCCTCTAATGTACTCATTTCTAATCCTTTTCAACCTCGTCACACCCAGTGCAAATCTTAGCATCTTTAACTCTGCCACCTCCAGCTCTGTATCCTGCTCTGTCTGTCACAAATTACTCCTGACACTCTTCTCCACCTATTCCACCCTGCCTGCACTCTCTTTTTCACCTCTCTTCCACAATCTCCATTACTTTGTACTGTTGATCCCAAGTATTTAAACTTATCCACCTTCGCCAACTCTACTCCCTGCATCCTCACCATTCCACTGACCTCCCTTTCATTTACACACATTTATTCTGTCTTGTTCCTACTGACCTTCATTCCTCTCCTCTCTAGAGCATATCTCCACCTCTCCAGGGTTTCCTCAACATGCTCCCTACTATCGCTACAGATCACAATGTCATCAGCAAACATCATAGTCCATGGGGACTCCTGTCTAATCTCCTCTGTCAACCTGTCTGTCAGCATTGCAAATAAGAAAGAACTCAGAGCCAATCCCTGATGTAATCCCACATCCAACTTGAATGCATCCGTCACTCCTACCACAGACCTCACCACTGTCACACTTCCCTCATACATATCCCGTACAGCTGTTACGTACTTCTCTGCCACTCCCGACTTCCTCATACAATACCACAGCTCCTCTCGAGGCACCCTGTCATATGCTTTTTCCAGGTCCACAAAGACGCAATGCAACTCCTTCTGGCCTTCTCTAAACCTCTCCATCAACATCCTCAGAGCAAACATTGCATCTGTGGTGCTCTTTCTTGGCATGAAACCATACTGCTGCTCACTAATCATCACCTCACTTAACCTAGCTTCCACTACTCTTTCCCATAACTTCATGCTGTGGCTCATCAATTTTATTCCCCTGTAGTTACTGCAGTCCTGCACATCCCCCTTATTCTTAAATATCGGCACCAGTACATTTCTTCTTCTTCTCCACTCCTCAGGTATCCTCTCACTTTCCAAGACTCCATTAAACAATCTGGTTAAAAACACCACTGCCATCTCTCCTAAACACCTCCGTGCTTCCATAGGTATGTCATCTGGACCAACAGCCTTTCCATTTTTCAACCTCTTCAGAGCTGTCCTTACTTCCTCCTTGCTAATCCCGTTGCACTTCCTGATTCACTGTCTCCACATCATCCAACCTCTTCTCTCTCTCGTCCTCATCAGCCTCTCAAAGTACTCTTTCCATCTGCTCAACACACTCTCCTCGCTTGCGAGTACATTTCCATCTTTATCCTTTATCACCCTAACCTGCTGCACATCTTTCCCAGCTCGGTACCTCTATCTAGCCAATTGGTACAGGTCCTTTTCTCCCGCCTTAGTGTCCAACCTGTCATACAACTCATCATACGCCTTTTCTTTAGCCTTCGCCACCTCTCTCTCCACCTTGCGCCTTATCTCCTTGTACTATTGTCTACTTTCTGCATCTCTCTGACTATCCCACTTCTTCTTTGCCATCCTCTTCCTCTGTATACTCTCCCATATTTCCTCATTCCAGCACCAGGTTTCCTTTTCCTCCTTCCTCTTTCCAGATGTCACACCAAGCACCCTTCTTGCTGTCACCCTTACTACATCTGCTGTAGTTTCCCAGCTGTCTGGTAACTCTTCACTGCCACCCAGTGCCTGTCTCACCTCCTCCCTAAACTCAACCTTGCAGTCTTCCTTTTTCAACTTCCACCATTTGATCCTTGGCTCTGCCCTCACTCTCTTCTTCTTCTTCTTCTTCTTGATCTCCAACGTCATCCTACAGACCACCATCCTATGCTGCTTAACTACACTTTCCCCTGCCACCACTTTGCAGTCTTCAATCTCCTTCAGAACAACTCTCCTGCATAGGAAGTAATCTACCTGTGTGCATCTTCCTCCACTCTTGTACGTAACCCTATGTTCCTCCCTCTTTTTAAATACGTATTCACCACAGCCATGTCCATCCTTTTGGCAAAATCCATTTAATAGCTAAATGTACTAAATTATTTACACGCTGCCTTAATACATGTTGACTTATAAAACAATCAAAACACATAAAAAGTTATCTGGGTGATTATCAGTAAAATACAAAGTCAACAAATAACAGTTCTATAAATTAGTACCCAGGCTAGATAAAAACTACTAGCGTAACAAAAGCTAAGTTGACAGACGATAGTCAGTGTAGTTGTAAATCCAGTAACACAATAGAAAGGCAATTCTAAGTAGTTCATAAATGCTGTACGAAAGAGCATAGCTTTGAAGAACTACTGGAAAGCTGTAGTGTTCATAAATTTACATAAGTCTTTAAAGAAAACAGCATGTGAACTATAAGGAAATCATGCTTTTCATGCAGTTTTCACTCTAGGATGAAACATAAATCCAGCCTGAGATGCAATTCAAACAAAGAATCAAAATAACATAAAAGCTCCTTAAGAAATGAAGGGGATACAAAGTTATTATTATAAGATTATTAGTTGATTAGTTAATTAATAAAGAACTTTAAATGTTATTAGGAAGCAAAAATGTACACTTTGTTCAAAAGTAAAAAAGCAAAAGATTTATTTGGGAGGAAGGAAACCTAGAGTGTGTGGACTGATATAAGGGAAAGAATGAAAACATTTTATCAGAAATTTCCTTGCAAACTGCAAAGAACACATGTTATATGTAGCTGCCTGAATTTAAAACTCACATATGAACAGACTGCATACAAACAGTATACTGGGATACCTGCTTCTAAACACTAATATATTAAAAGACACTTCTGACAAAAAATTTAACCAAAATGAAATACTAATCCATTACTGTGCTACTATTACAACCAGCTTATTTTTTATATCACATGCAAGTGCAGCTTTTTTGGTATAAATCTAAAGTCCAAAATTAATATTCCAGGACTGTAAATTGGGTTGGTCTAAAAAGAAAAGATTGAAAATTTAATCCAAGAATGTTTCTACATTGTAAAATGTGAATAATTGTAAATAAACAGACCAGTTGTTATATTTAATGTTAATATATTTCCTCTCTAACTAAGACACCTATTAATGTACTGTATATGGGGAACAGTTTAGACATAAAACCCTGCAGTATTACTATTATATGGCACAATAACTTTTTAATTATTTTTATAAACAGTATTGCAATCATTAATATTATACTATCAAAATCATTTCATACCTTGTTTGTTTCATATAATGTAACTTTCTCTTTTTTGATCTAAAATACATTATAAACTTTAAACTGTGGACACAAAGAAAAAAACATTTTCTGTCCGGAAGGCCTTATATTACCACCCAAAAAGTAAGCTCTGTACATAAATGCATTATTAAAAAAAACAGTTCATATACAAAAACATACAAATTTATATATCTGTTAAAAAGAACATTTTAAATTGTAAGACTTTTAAGATACAGAGATTTTACAACATATTATCAGGCTGTTTACTTTTACAACTAAATATTTAAAATTGTTGAAACTCGATTACAATACTGTTTTTTTAACAAATATCTTCCAGCTTAACTGTTGAAATGAAGTATACATTTTTATTTTACTGTTACATGTTATTATTAAATAAAACCAAATATTGTATTTTTATTCTCATGGGTGTTTTAAGTGGTTTTATGAGTTAAAGAGCAAAAACAGATGTTAGCTTATTTGGTTTAAAAACTTGTGAGGTAGTGTCTAGCCAAAAATATATGAAAGTCGTATTTACCATGATTGCAGACAGTGCGGAGACAGAGCCCAAGCAGGTAATACCAGTGGTGAAGCTTGGATCGATCATGTAGGGAATCATTCCACCAACACTGGCAGCCATTAATCCTGCATTTAAGACATGTCTGCCAGGGAGGAGGAGGGGTGCTGAATTCAAAACGCCTTAAAAAGAAATATAATTATTTTTAAGACAGATTTTATTTAACAATTTCACAATATATTAAGGGCAATGAGGTGTGCATTCTTACAAAACAATTTGTCTTATTCCATTAATTAAGGGGGTCAGTTTCATGTCACTAAATACTTTTGAAGGAACCTTACACAAGCAATAAAATATATTACCAAAGTGAATCAAATTCATATTTTTTAACAAAATAAAGAGTGTGAAAATAGTAGCAGCCACTATGATTGAATATGAAAATTTAGGAGTTTCTTGTATACTATTTGCCTTAAATATAATGTTTGCATTAAATACTTTAGTCTTTTCTTACCTATACTTTTATATATATTTGTTAGGAATAATTTCTGGAATGTACTAAAAGTTTTGGTTAAACTCTCTTAGGTGACATCTTGTACTTCAAGCATCATGTTGTACAATTTTTTTTTTATTTTATCTTACAGCACTAAAAATATGAGTAAATGAAAATGAATTAGGAACTGGAGAATCAGTAGGATGCTGTACATAACAGCTTGTGAAATTCGGATACTGTACATAAGAGTAACTGAAATTCAAATTGGATTCAAGAATTTTGTTTTACCATTCAATACAAGATCTAATTTTTGAAAGTCACATTAAAATAATATTTCCTTTTTACTGAATACATACCTTGCAGTTTCCCATAAGCAATGAGAGACCCACTGAATGTCACTCCACCAATGTAAGTACCTAGGTAGGCTACTATTTTAGTCAGGTCAGCAGCAGGATCAGTGGCAAAATGGGGGTACTCAACCATATACTCTGCCACACATGTCAGGACAGCAGCAAGCCCAACCAAACTGTGGAAAGCAGCCACTAACTGAGGCAAATCAGAAATCTGGATACGCTTAGCAATAGTCAAGCCTAAAAAATGTAAATGGGGAAAAAAATGGTTAAAAATATTTTCTTTGCCAAAAAACTTTTTCCAAAAAAGAGTCAATACTGAAACTAATACAATTTATGTAGTCTGATTAACACTAGATAAACATATCAAGAGAAACTAACTGCATTCAAAACTGTACACAACCCAAAAAAACACTTATTTATTTTTAATACATGTGCACACTGAACAAACCTGTTGGGTTCATATAAAGTTTACAAATTAAGTTTATCCTTATTCATCTTTCTCTAAAAATAGTCTATTCTCATTTTATAATTAGATGGGCTAATTCAGTTTGCACAAAATTACTGTTAGTTTTTATGCAACGGGATTACTAAGATGCTTTCATTTTTATTTGTTCTCATTGTTTACAGTGTTTGCTGGTAAACATATCAAGCATTTTGTGTCATTATGTGAGTGAGATCATCAAATGACCTATATAATCACAATAAATTCAGTTTTATCCCCCAAGAATTACTGGCCCATTATTTGCTGTGCGTCATTTAGCCAAAAAGCAAGCTGAAGTTCAATATGGATGTATGATTTATCATCTTTCTGTCTATATAATTACTGACTCTTCCTTGAACATTATTAGACAAGGTCAAACACATAAGCATGATGTGAGTCATTCACCTTTTGAGTGACTAGAGAGAGAGAGATTCAGAGCATCTCTGCAAAACCATATTTATGTATTGACAAGCCATTTATAACTTAAGTAGCAATTTACTTTCTACCAACTCAGAATGTAAATGTGGAAATCCACATAAGGTAAAAGCACCTGCTCAGGTTTGGAAAAGGGTTAATCCAGATTCTCATGGTCTCATTTTCAGATGTGGGATAACCCGCTTAAGCTACCAAAGTAAAGTCTGTTACAATTACATATTCTTTCTAACCATGTTGTTATTTATTGTGTATTTTACTAATGCATAAAAACAGTCATGTTTTACTTCCAGAAAAAAAGCAAACTTATTTAACTCAGACGCGTTTTTTTGAGCACCAGGTATGAAGCACAGGTGTATTAATAAAAAGTGTCCTCAAGTTTAAACAGGAAATGAGATCACATTTCACTAAAGCAGAACATTAATCATCCAAACTAATTAGGACAAAGGCTGATTCATTTTATTTTTCAGATAATCAAATCCATTACAATAAATTCAAATGAAAATCAATTTTAATTCCATATTGTAATGTAACAAAACAGAATAATCACTAAGGGGAATGACTACTTTTGCAAGGCACTGTACTTAAACATACATAAAAGTACATTTGTAGTGCGGGGACACCAGCTGAGTGCTACAAGACCCACACAACTTTGTCATAAGTACTTTGTAATTTGTAGAAGCAGCGAGAGTGGGAAAAAAAGTTAAAAATTTTAATAATAATGTAGCGTAGAAGGGTGCCAGCACCTTCAGCCCCATAAAGGTTTAAGCACATTTTCGTGGCTGCTTTTATGGCTTACTGTCCTGACTGGAATCATGAGGAATATGGGTCATTTAATAAGATCGTGACAGGGGGAGAATAGCGAGCAAAGCAAAAGAGCAGACATAAGGAAGGCAGGTTCAAAGTGGGCTTGTTTAATTATTTACAATGGGCAGCGGCAGGATACCATTAATATCATGACATTTAGAATAAAAAGCCTCTCGGCAGCTGTGGATTTATCTGGAAAAGTGGCATGTGTGTGGCTCACAGTATCAAGTCAGGGTTCACATAATGTCTACTTTTTTTCTCCTTTACAGCAATATTTTAATAGAAGGTGGCCTAAATATTTTTAATTACATGTCACTCTTTTAGGCATTGTGTGTCAAACTGGTAGCCGCATAAGACGGAGAAGAAATGTTGGACACAGCATTTTGGCTCTTTAAAGCACAATCAGAATTATGACGGTTATTTTCCAGTTGCTTTAATGAGAATGTCTTAGCATTAAATTACAGTCGGAGATATCAGGCTCAAGAGTGAATTGGACACAATCAGATGCCAAATGATGCTTTCAGGGTACCAGAAAAGCATTTAGAAAAACTAGTCCAAGTACACAAAAATTATGTTGTGATGCGGTCTAGCTGTAAGTTTTACTAATAAAGATTCAAAATTATGAAATGGCTGATCATGAAAGTGAAGTGCAAAAACAGATTTGCAAAACACGTCAGCTTTGTACAGCACGTCTGGAGTAATTAAATGTCAAAATTAGTGCGGGCTGATTTTTAAAAAAGCTTTTGATAAATGTACCAGATCAGAAGGTATTGATTTATATATATAAAAAAAAAAAGAGTGAATATGTAATTTATAGATGAGATGGCTACAAAACTAGATCAAACACAAGAAGTAATTAGTTATTGTAAGATAAAAGATTATTTTTACAAATTAGGTGGTGTTAAAAATAATGTCCCTCAGTGGTCACTTCTGCTTTTTAAAAATTTAAATAAACAATTTACTAAAAATTTAACTAACAAGATGGTAAAGTCTATATTTTAAACTAGACTGGGTAGAGTGGCATACATTGTAGAGTCTAAAAATCACTACAGATGGGCCTGGACAGAATTCAGACTTGGAAAGATATAAGGCAATATAAATTTAAAGTAAATAAATATTAAGTGCTACAAGTAGGATATAAAATTATATTACAGTAAATATAAACTACATAATACATGCTGTAAATCTTTGTAGACTAATTACTAATTCATATCTGGGTAGTGTGCAGAAGCAATTATACAGTTTACCCAGAGGTAGAATTACATAGTATAATATGCTGAGCATCATCAGTTTAGGGAAGTTAGTCTTAAGCTATGAATTGTCTGAGATATTTGCTGTAATGCACAATACTATATAATATAGTCTAAAAAAGTGTACAAAAACAAAAATACAAATTAATGAGTAAAAAAACAGTTTTATTTGTAACTTCTATGGTAGTCTATGCCCAAATGCATTTTCATAATGTATCTTATTTATTGTTGTTTATGTATCACTTAAATACAATTAATCTGTTGGAGCCGGAAAGGTATACTGATTTCAGATTTTTCACTATTGTCTATTGCACTCTGTGTACTTGCATGACACTATCGCATTCAAAACTGGCAGGTAAATATGTATTAGGCCCATACAGCAAGCTATAAAAGTCTAGAAACACTATAGAAGCCATGTGCCCAGGTATAAACAGAACATGAAATGCTTATTCAAGAAGAAACATTGCTCTCTGAAATATAATTCAGTAAGAAAATTGTGTGGAACTACACTCTGTCAATCAAATATGGTAAACAGGAAATCATAAAAAACAAAATAATGTATATTTGCAGGAAGGATGTGGTTGCAACTGCATGTCTTTTGAAGTCTGCAGTGTGTCTTTAACACTGTAGTAATGGAGTCACCCAATTCTGTAAAATGAAGTGTGAAACATCACACTTGAAGTGAGTTAATTGTGATCCAGGGTGGGCAGGGAGAGCTGTGTAAATCGCCTTACAGAGATAGTTTAAAGGGGCTTAAAAGAAGCTTTAGTGTGTCAATCCCTCCTTACAACAGACATAAGAAATCAAAATCACTTTGAAGAACAATTTATACAGTGTGAGTGAGGTTTCTTTGTTTAAATGCATAGCTCTAAACCTTTAATCATTTATTATTACTCAGCTGTTAGCTTGAAACAAACAAAAAAAAATGTCCATAATGAACTGTGTTGGTTTTGAAAACAAGAAAAATCCACGGAAACCATACCCAGAGAGGTATGCATGTTAGCTTCACTTTTTTAATTTTTGAAATATTTATATAGCAGGCAAAAGTTTAATTTTAAATTTCATTCATGTTTTATGGATTCTGGCCTAAACATTAATTCTTTAAGTTCCAGAGTCCTTCAATTCCAACACTTTGTCTGGGGCTGAGCAGGAGCTACTACAAAATTAAACAAAGGAGGAAAGCAGTCCATCATTGGAGTCAAGAGTCCCCCATCATTCTAACCTTCATAACTTTATGGCTATATTTCTTGTTGTTCATATTATATTATGGTCACTTGTCTCTGTGAGAACTGCAAGTAGGATTCTTATTGTACCATGTACCCATGGCAATAAACATGAACATCTGTGCAATATACACAAAAAACAAAAGGACCAAGACAAACCCAAACATTGAGGACAGCATGCCATACAGACAGTAGTACCCAGGGTATTTTTTCAGAAACTTCATGTATTTGGAAAATTCTTAGCACACACATATTTCAGAAATTAACTTTTAAAGAATAATTAAAGTCTAAAATATAAAATTCTGTGCCAGAAACAGGTACTTACCAATACTGCCACCAACTGCCATGGCGCCACTCATCTGAGCCAAGAGTTCAGGAGAAGGCTTCAGTGCCCCAAGTGTAGCTGCTATGCCACCAGCAACACCAATCATTCCAAGTGCATTGCCAAGTCGAGCTGTGCCTTGGGTTGAGAGGCCAGCCAATGCACCAACACAGCACAAACCTGAGCCCAAGTACATCATCTGAATTAAAAAAAGACAGTGAAGCTTGTTAAGTAATTTTAAAACCATTTCAAATTTGCCTTTTTTATAAATTTCTTCAACTGTTATTATGACAAACATGTCAACATGAGGTTATACTCCAGGATACATAATTAATGCAATTGTCTCTCATACATCTTCTGAATCTGCTTCATCTTATACAGAGGTGTAGTTACTTAGAAAAACATATAATGGGAAATAATGGGAATTAGACACAAATGAAATGTAGACAGGATTGCTGTTACCTTTGGAAGCCTAAATCTGCAGCCTGATGGCAACAGCTGAAAATGAGAGAAAAGAGGTGGCTACTGTCTGACAGAACTGAGACGGTTTTCTTTCAAACTTATTTGTAATACATTTCAGTGACAGTGGTCTGCTGTGAACCAATAATTTTAAGGCTAATTGTTATAATGTTAAGATGGTTTATATTCTTATTGCTGAGGTTGCCAAAACAACAGATAAAAGCAAAATTTTACAATGGGTTCAATAAAGGACTCAAGATTTCCAAAATAGAACAGTGTCATTATTGTTTTGTTCACTTTAAAACAGTTGAGTTTTCTAAGAAAGAAAAGTCATGACTGCCCTTTTTTCAAATGTGCTATGTGTTAAGATCAAGGTTTATTTTGTTATCAATGACTGTTCCCAGATACATGTACTGCTATACCATCTCTACTGTTTTCTTTTTAATTAAAGTTGAGACAGCGGATGGTGGGGAGCACCTGAAATCTTCAACCATATCTTTTGTTTTAGAAATATTCATTTATAAATAGGAGCTATCACGCCATTGTACAAACTCATCAACAACAAGCACCCAGCTGAAACTCACACGTACATGGGAAGAACAGGCACACTCCATGCAGGGAGCACCTGGGATGCAAACCTCAGTCTCCATATTGCAAGGCAGAAGCACTACCACAGTGCCAAACAATGAATCTACCATCCTAAACCTAATGTGTCTGTTAGGTTTGATACTATTTGTTCTGCAGACTTTTTCCTAGTGAATAAACTAAATATTTTACCCTATTGTAAATAATATTTTCAGCAGGATACACAAATAATTTTAAAAACTTGGCATAATACTAAGAGTTTGATTAAATCCTACTATAAGCCTTCAATGCTTAATCTTTCAACAAAGTGTGGGGAATAATGGATATACTTGGAGGACAAGATGGGAATGCTGGTAAGAATGGCCTGCCTGATCAGAATCAAGTGGTAAATTATTATTAGATTTCAGTTGTAGATAGTTATTGTCCAAAGTTGCTCAAAAGTGCAACTGATGCCAGAATAATTTGAGCTAAAGGTTGTTTAGTTGTGTCATCCAATTTGAGGCAGTATATTCTGGACATTCGAAAAAAGACAAGAAATGAGCTGTAAACTGATGATCACCACTTGACTCAGTAGATACAGTGCATGTGGAGAGACCTGAAAGACTCAAAATGGAGGTGAGGGGCATGCTGAAAATGACTAATTAACGTGACTACTCAGAGTTCAATTATCCTCTCTAGAAGAGCCTTTGTTCCATCTCAGAAGAGGTCAGGGATATAGGGGGTGAATGGACCCTTGCTCAAGATTTCAATAGCAGAGGCAGCCACAAGGTGTTGTAATCAAATGGCTTTTTGTGCCTATCATGGTGGGATTTCTAGAGTAAATAATGAAAGTGGGCAATAAAAAAAAGTTTTCAAGCTACAAGGGCAGTTTGTAGATTTCATTGCAAGGTAAATATAGGTCTAACAAGGCAGTAGCTGTGGCAGTGAAGGGGAAAATTTGATGAAGCCATGGATAATAACTTCTTGACAGCCTCAAGGAAGTTCTGTCAAACTAAGCACAACTTAGGAATGGTAGGTGGAACACCATACAAGCTTATACTCAGGGTGTAATACTAAGGGGTAGAAGAGGCATTATAAAGAACTTCAAATTCTGGTGGATACATCCTACTTCACAGAGGCACTGGTAGGATTTAGGTCTCTACCTCACTGTAAACATTAAAAAAATTCTGCCTAGGTGAGACTCTGCTAAAGGTGGACTAGATATCAATGCAAATCAGGGGTTTAGAGAATGTCCTGTTTTAAAACCTAAGGATTGCATCTCTGAAGTTTGTAGATTACATGGTCTGTATTAGTTGGCATTCTCTGATGCATCCAGAAACAATTTACAGCGGAGTGTGAGGTGGTTGGAATTCCAAATAGGAGGCCACAGCCCCTGTACAGAATATGGAGGCTTGATCCTGATATTTGTAATTATGAAATTATCGCTTTCCAAGCATGAATTTCAGCATGCCCCCACTGCCATCTATACATATAAAGTGTCTAGCACTAGTTAATCGAGAACATTTAAAACAGACCCATAAAATATTTCCTTTGTATGTCCAGATTGCAAGTATCAAGTGTGCTATTCTGCTAACTAATCTAATTTCATTAACGTGTTACAAGTATTACTACAAACCCAGTGTGGTCTTAGTGTGTCCTGACTGTTCAATTTAAATTAGAATATATCTGGTTGTAGCTGCTGGGCTGGTGTTGAGGCCACAGAAGATATGAGGCAATATTTATAATTATCGAAAATGGATTTATGTAACGTGATAGAAACAAATAAGCAAACTTTTTTAATTTAATGTTATTATGGATAATTCTCAACTTTCAGATACAACTCCAGGTAACCAGAGGTTGTCTTCTACACAGAAACAAGTAAGTAAGAATAAAACAACTTTCCAGGTTCAGTCTCATTGTAAACAGGTGAACAAAGGGAGTAATACAGTAATGTGATGGCATAATCACACATTTTAAGGTGCAACATCTGAATTTATGAGACAACAACTGTATGGACTTAAATGATATTAAAACAAAATTTAATTGTAAAAGCTTTTTTCAAAAGGCTGCAGCTGGAAAAAAATGTATTGAATCACTATTACTCTTTGAGGTATAAAGATTTGAACTTCTACTATAAATTAAAGTATAAATGTTATATTTTCATATTTCACACCAAAGTTAACATCTAAAGACATTTTCTTCTCCTGCAAATAATAAAATTTAATTTTTTTTAAACATATAAAGGCATTGCACTCAGTTGTTAACTCTTGCTTGTATTACACATAGATAAAAGTAACTTTTTTTTTTTTAGCATGTCATAATTGCCCAAAGAAAGATCAGTCCTGAAATGTCTAAACTGTACCCTTCTTAAAAGCTTAAGACCATATTAAACAACTTTATATCTTTACCAATTTCAATTAAGCTCTAAAATGTATTAATCTATTCTGCCTTTTATGCCATCTGTGACAGCACCATTTGGATTACCAGATTATTTGATTTTGAGGCTTAAATGCAAACATTCCGATCGGACAGTCAGTCAGTCATTTCCTAACCCACTTAGCCCTGAACGGGGTCGTGGGGTCTGCTAGGGCCTCTTAGCTAGCTAGCTAGCAAGGCAGAAACAAACCCTGGACTCAGGTCCCATCAGGGGCCAATTTAGGACCACCAGTTCATAGTGTTTTTTTTTTTTTTTTTTTAAATCTGGAAACCACTAAACTTTTATCCCAATAACATTCATTGGCATAAAAAATGTTTCTTTTCTTTTCCTGATTTAAATTTTAACCTCAGAAAGTCATCAATTAATGTATTTTCTTCTAAATGTAGTAAGCAATTAACATTTTAATTTTTAGGTAGAAAATCACTCACTTTATGAGCATTAATGATTGCATATCTGTCAGTAAACAATTAGGATATTTGATGCACATTACAAGTGCTATTTTCTGCCACTAATTAGATTATTTTTTATTGAAGAATGTAAATTTCCCCTTAAATGACCTTGAAAAAATATACATTTATGGAAGAACTGCTTATCTTCTTAAATTTAATATTTAATATTATAACCCAAGACTTATTTCATTTTTAATATTGGCCTTAACTAAATATATGCTTTATTCCATCCACCCCACCTGTTTCTTATTACCTGGTTTTGTCTGATCAGGGTAATGAAAGGCCACACCTGAGCCATATGCTTTATGTTCAAATGATATGTTAAGTGCATGTATAGATAGTAAAGGGAAAATAACAGGATATCTGTCACAAGTCATGCTTACCAATTCAGATCTGTTAGACAATTAAACCAGTTACTCTTTCATGATTATCATTACTATGTTCCAAGGACAGTGTGTATAGGTAATTTTAGAAACTGCATGAAAAATCAATCAGTTCTTAATGTTAACTATAACTTCAGAAAAAAAGTTTGGAAAGGTTATTAGAGTGAATAGTATTGATAGATATCTTACAAACTATAACTATGCTAATTAAAGACTTTCAATTGTTACAAAACAGTTCTTACATGCAATAGGTCATCTCTTCCTTTGATCAATTTTAAGGCAATTTTTTAATTTTCATGGAAAAAATTAAAAATGAGGTTGTATATGGCCATTACTACTTGCAAAGCTACACAGCGCACTTTGAAAAGCAGGACCACCACTTGGGAGAATATAAATCCCTCATACATGCAGTTCTCTAACAAATGATACAATATAGTAGCAATGGTATATGACAGATTTTCCAATTAATCCTGACCTGCTCAATGTTGTATCCACTCTGCAGAGCAACCCCATACCCTCCAACAAAGGCAGCACCAGGCAGGAGGTACAAATAGTTGTATTCGGGAGGGTCAGTGGGTCGCTTAAACATGTCCAGCATTCTCTGGGTGACCAGAAAACCACCTGGAGGGAAAAAACAATAATTACGCTAACCTGGAAACTGCTTACTCACTTTTTTTTTTAAATCAACTTTTACTCAATAACCTAAGTATAACTGTTGCTATCAATGTAAAAAATGAGGAAGGACTTGTAGTGCAATCGGTGTTAACAGTGTATGTCATCTGCATTGCTGATAACTTTTTTTTTTTTTTTTTTTTTTTTTTTTTAAACTTTACACAGCTACTAAAATATTTTAAGATAATTAGTAAAAATGTGTGAAAATGTACAGTAATCCCTCGCTATATCGTGCTTCGACTTTCGCGGCTTCACTCTATCGCGGATTTTAAATGTAAGCATATCTAAATATATATCACGGATTTTTCACTGGTTCGCGGATTTCTGCGGATAATGGGTCTTTTAATTTATGGTACATGCTTCCTCAGTTTGTTTGCCCAGTTGATTTCATACAAGGGACGCTATTGGCGGATGGCTTAGAAGCTACCCAATCAGAGCATGTATTACATATTAACTAAAACTCCTCAATGATATGCTTCCCGCGCGGTGCTTGATTGTTTGCTTTTCTTGGTCTCTCACCCTCTCTTACATTCTCTGCGCCTGACGGAGGGGCTGTTTGCACAGAGGATACGGACGCTCCTCTACAAAATGCCGCTTTATCACGGAGCTTCCATACTTCGGCATACTTAAAAGAACGTAGTTGATTTTTTGATTGTTTGCTTTTCTTATCTCGCGCTCTTTCTCTTTGACATTCTCTGCTCCTGACGGCGCTCCTTTGAAGAGAAGATATGTTTGCATTCTTTTAATTGTGAGAAAGAACTGCCATCTCTGTCTTGTCATGGAGCACAGTTTAAACTTTTGACTAAAGGGTGTTATTTCATGTCTAGAGGGCTCTAATAATGTTAACAGTATGGGAGAGTTTATAAGGGCTTAAAATATATAAAAATAACCATACAAACATATGGTTTCTACTTTGCGGATTTTCACCTATCGCGGGGGGGTCTGGAATGCAACCCCCGCGATCGAGGAGGGATTACTGTAATGCCTTTGCAATTATCTAATTATATTGTCTGAATGCCAGTCAAAGGGTATTATATTTAGCTGTATTTTAAACTGTCAATGTAAAGAAGAAGGCACAGTCAGGTTGTTAATTGATAGACTGTTTTTCTCCATTAGGCAATTCAAAATATATACTCAAGGATCAGAGCCAGTCTAGTTTTTAGGCTCCTATGTATTACAAATTTAACCTCAAAAGCAATGTTACACCTTCTTCCAGGTTCAAATATTTCATAAACATTAAGTATAACTTTTACACTTACTATCATAGTGACAGATGGAAGACACTGGTGGAAGATATTTCCTCATTCTTTCCAAGGCCTAGGTTAAACAGATTTCAGTGTTGCCCTTTCTCAAGGACAACGGGGATTACTTTCTAAAGAAATTTGCTTTGCATTAATTTACCACTGATGAATAGCCTGAAACCATATTTATTACAAAATTTCAAGTATACCTACAGTATTACTGCCCAAGTATAGATATTCTGTATACTTATCACAAACATGCTTATATTTGCACATATTTGTGTATGTACAGTATACAGTATGTTGTATGCCATTCGTCACTACACTACAGCTGTTTTATATTTGTAAATATGAGTGGGGTCTGTGCCATTTTTTAATAAGAATGGAACTATGAGAACAGAATTTATTTGAACATCACAATTCACCATTCCAATGATGAGCAAAAACACAAATTGCTTCAGACTGCATAACCACATAATTAAGAGCATTTAATATATATCTATTTAGAAACTTTCAGATTTCAATGATTTTCTTGATTCATTTTCACATCACTTAAGTCATTTTCTGCCCTTTTGGTATATCCAGATAGACCACACAAAACACTCAGGATAATAACACCCAAGTCTGTGAGAGACAAGCAGCTCAACTTGGAAAAGCATGATAAAGCTATTCCAAAACAATGGGGAAAACAATGCTCACACAGACATGTCTCAGCTGTGGAACAGAAATGTTTTGTGCTTCAAAAATAGCATCTTTAAAATAAGCATGCATGCTACCAATCTGGCTCTCCTGCTAAAACTCTTTGGTACGGGAGAGCACATCATTGGCATTATCAGTACTCTGAATTGCCACCGGGTAACACAGAAGTACATCTGATGGGTTTCCCAAATATGTTATTGGTCCTGGGCTTAGATGTCTCTTCCACTCAGTGGCAGGGCTGGATTAAGACGAAATTGGGCCTAATGCTGCAGTGCAATAAAGGCCTATTTTTTCTCTGCATTAGTGCATGTGCATTTGACACTCACCATACATGCGCACTCAGACCGACCAAGGAGCCTTAATTGCTTGCAACGCAACCAGCCAGCCTTTATTGAACATGAATAATAACGACGTAGTATCGTAACAACTCGAGATTAACATCAAACTATGTAACATTAACATTCAATAGCAATTATCTGAAAAGTGCACTTAATGCAGAAAACCTAACAATGAAATACACAAAATTTCACAATTCTCTTACGAAACAGAGTAAGAAAAAATGAATTTGCAGAGACATTGGGTCAAAGTGACTCAGTTCAGGCTCTTGAGGGTAAAAATTTGTCCACAATTTAAATTTCATAATAGACCAGAATCCTGTCCAGGATTTAAAAAATTCTAAACATCCATGCCGGGCCCATGGGCCAGCTTTTAGTTTTACCTTTACTGATAACCATTTAAATAGCCATCGATTTTTACTGTACAACTAACTTTCAAGGTGAAAAATTTACTACGTGGCACTTACTGAACAATAATAAAGTGGCAAGAATCCCCAAGCTATTGCAAAAAACGCAGCTAAATTACTAAGTAAACTGTTTAACGTAGAATTGATAGCATTAACTTGAAATCTTCAGTTAACAATAAACACAACGATGTTATAGTTATGTGACAGAGAAAACAACAATAGTAACTGTATAATAAGTAACGCTTTGTCTAGGCGCCCGAAAGTCGGACTCCAAATTTCATTCTAACAATTATTTTAAGGTTAACATAGCAAAGGAAAATTGTTCAGCATCCGGAAAATTCTCGTCTGTTCTCATCTGGGCCTATTTCAGGAATGGGCCTAATGCTGCAGCATCAATAGCACCCACCTTAATCTGGCCCTGCTCAGTGGTACAATCAGATTGGTGTTAGGAAACCGCAGCAGACAAGGGTACAAATGACAGATTGAAGGAATGTCACAGGTGAAAAGAGGAGCATGGCTTTGTGAGAGAAGGTGAGCAGGTAATTATAGGAAGCAGTGAGAAGTGTACAAGCCATGCCATTAATCAGACAGAGAACTTACTATTTACTCTAGATCTTGGATGGGCCTGAGGCTTTGACTTTTGTTATTTGATCTGCTCTTGAACGTCGCTCATGTCCACAATATATACAGTAAATACAAATATACTGTACATACATACATGCAAGCATAAACAGACATAGATACATACATGTATATTCATACACACGCACCACAATTAGATATACACACATATATATATATATATATATATATATATATATATATATATATATATA
>JANRMT010062822.1:26340916-26369596 GCA_026402145.1 Polypterus bichir lapradei | reverse complement strand
ATATATATATATATATATATATATATATATATATATATATATATATAAAAGCAGCTGTTCTTTTATCAAAAATTAGCTGTATATCTTTAAATAAACCATACCAGCAATATTCACAGATGAGATGAAGGCTGCCAGCACAGCAAGTAACTCGGCAGAGGATGAGGGAGCATAGCCACCTCCCATCAAAGCCAGGCCACCCACAGCAGTTAGACCTGTTCAAGAGAAATAAAAAACAAATTAAAGTAGTTGTATATTATTATAAAAGTGTAGAGTCTGGAGGAAAAACCCACAGAATTAGGCCACAAGATTAACCAAAAACAGCCTATAAAATCTCCACAGAAATTCACATACATAAGACTTTCACACAAAAAAACTCATTAGTTATTTTATGATATAATACTGCCACATGTACAGAGTACAGTGGAATTATTACGTGTATAATACATATGAAAATAAAATATAAACTGTAATAAAAAAGGTTCCAATACATTTACTCCATCTCCCGTTTTCTTAACCAGTCTATTTCAGGGTTAAGGTAGGAGCAAGCCTTTCTGAGCAGTCTACCAATTAGCACAGACTATCAAAAACAATTTTATCCAGTCTTATTAATATTAGTCATTAATTAAACCAACAGCATGATTTTGTAGTGTGGTCAGATAGCAAACTTGCATGCAGATGATGATGGATATGAAAATTCCTGAGAAAAATTATAAAGTTTTCATTATAGTCTTGCTCTCGCTATCATGTTTCATTTTCAAATGAATGATATCAGAAACATAGTGATGAATTAGGCTTTTCCCATTACCTTATCATTTAACACAGCAGTTACATAATAGTGACTAGCTGGAAAGTAAGAAGAAACCTACATATGAATCTCAGGCTTCTCCAACAAGGTACCCCTGACTTAACAAGAATGACAGAAAAACTGAAAATTAATTTATACTTCTGTTATTAACAGAAGAGTAATACTTTCATTAAAACCACAACAAAAATACTTAAAATATACATATAAACGTAATATATGTCAATAACATGGACTGCATTTATCTTTCTCCTTACTTATGAGGGTTAATCTTTACTGATGAACAGGATTTTTACCAATTGATTATATATTATACTGAATGACTTCAGACATTCTTAACTTTTAGCTTTTGTCTTTAGCACTCTTAGAAAGCATTTTAATTAATGCCTCTTAATGATCTGTGACCCAATCCCTCCGCGAGAAAGTGAGAAGGTGAATTTCTGAAGCAAACTACAATGACCGTTACACTAGTTGATTGTATTAGTTTATCTTTTTTAAGGGGAAACATTTACATACCTGAGATGGCATTGGTAACAGACATCAAAGGAGAGTGGAGGGCAGGGGTGACTCCCCAAACAGTATGATAGCCCACAATACCTGCGAGACCAAACGTTGTCACCATCTGAGTGAAAGCAGCATTTGGTGCTACCAGGCCCAAGCCCATTAAAGTGGAAATACCTGTAATAAGGGAAAAAGAATGTGCATAAAAATGAATGGATTATAAACATGGATCAAACTAGAGCGCTTCTTAAATACAGCAAAGTTTGGGCATAGACTCACTGATGAATAGAAGAAAGAGGTCAGGGTTGAGAAGCAGGCAGAGATTCAAGAGATAAGGGAAGTGTTGTGCTTGAATGCACTTTTTAAATGGGAAATTGGAAGAGCCAGGCACTCAAGTCCTGTGCTGGTGAACCAATAGAGGTAATAGAGGTTTACTTACAGTTTTTATGAAACCATTTAGTAGGTCCCATAAGTATTTGGGCAGTGATGCAATTTATATAATTTTGTCACTGTACACCACTACAATGGATATGAAATAAAGCAAACATTATCTGATTGAAGCGTAGACATTCAGCTTTAATTTAAGGGGTTTACAAAAATATTGTATGAACCATTTAGGAATGACAGATATTTTTACACATGGTCTCCTGTTTTCAGGGGCTCAAAAGTATTCAGACAAACTAACATAATCATAATTATCATTTTCAATATTGAAGTCAGGGTCCCATGGTCATCTCCATCTACTGGGTTTCCACCCTAGTGACACTTTGCTAGGCCTTTACTGCACCTGTCTTCAGTTGCTGCTTATTCATTCAACTTTGACATCAGTTTTGTTTTCAGCAAGTGAAATGCAGGTGAAATTGTGTTGAGGTCAGTTGACTGACTTGGCCTTTGAAGAGCCTTACACTACTTTGCTTTGAAAAGCACTTGGTTTGCTTTCACAGTATGTTTTGACTCACTGTCCATCTGTACTGTGAAGAACTGTCCTATCACTTTTGCAGCACTTAGCTGAATCTCAGCAGATAGTATAGCCCTGTACACTTCAGAGTTCATACTGCTACTTCTGCCAGCAGTCATATCATCAATAAACACCAATGACTGCCTTCCACAGGCACTTGGGCATGCCCATGCCATAACACTGCCTCCACCATGTTTCACAGATGATGCGGTATTTATTGGATCATGAGCCATTCCTTTTCTTAATAATAATAATAATAATAATTCATTACATTTCTCCATACTCTTATCTTTCTATCACTCTGGTACATATTGATCTTAGTTTCCTTTGTCTGAAGAACCTTGTTCCAGAACTATTGTTCCCTAGAAATAGGGGGACCATATATAAAAATGTCCGTTATTCCTAAACAGCTTATGCAATTATTTTTGGTAAACTCCTTACATTAAAGCTGAAAGTCTACACTTCAATCATTAATGATTGTTTTATTTTAAATCCATTGTGGTGGCTTACAGAGGCAACATTATATAAATTGTGCAACTGTACAAATAGTCATGGACCTGACTGCACATGCACAACCTCACAGTAAAATAAAATATTAATGCTAAAAACAATGTTAACAATGTCTTCTGAATTGTATTCTTTTTCTATACTATTACCATACAGAAAGTATTTAAGCAAATATAGTGGCATTATGTATCTCATGTTCAATAGCATCTTTATAGATTAATTTATCAATAATGCATATACTATTCAGCATATTTAAGTTAATCATGCAGATTTTAATGTCTTCAATATAGATATGAAAACTAATTTAAATCTGTGCTTAAATCATTACATTCAAGAATAAAAGGAGATCAACCAACATGAAACATAAACTTAGAGAAAATACAGCTGACTTTGCTTGGCGGCACATGGGATTAGGCTTGAAAGTAATTATCTGCAGTGTGTTTGTGATCTGTAACCATAAAAACAGTTGAACTTTACAATGAGCCAGTGGGAGGCTGGAGGGAGAAGCAATGCATCCAACACAGAGAACCTTTAATTTGTTGAAAAGTCATAGGATCTGCTACAGGGCCCTGGGCAAAAGCCTTCCATGATGAGTGGTAAGAGCTACTCAGGCAGTCTGCAAGTGGGGCCATCTGTTAAGGCAGACCAAGGGCTCTAGGACAATGCTTTAACTGCAACAGTTTACATTTTATGTTCCCTTTTTACGATACTCAGTTTCCTGGCACTTCGAAAACACCACTTTTCTAACCAATTAAGGAAGTTAAAAGGTAGACATGAGGCAGAACGTCTTATTACCTTTTGTTTTTCTTAGAGACGTTACTTTTTTAAACATAAAATGTCTGTCTATAGGTTTACTCACAAGCATTTACTTGCAAAGTAAAGTTAAATTTCAGCAGTTATTTCCTTCTTTAAATGGTAGGTCAGTGACTTTAATCTCTAGCCAAGACTCACTTAGACAGTCTATAGTTTTAAACAGTTGCTATTCTGGCTGTTTCTTAGTAAAAAGCAATTTGTACCAACTGGTACTTTTTTTAAGAATTAGACTAATATGAGAATAAGCAAGACAGATCAAAGCTGGTGGCTTGCCTTAATAAGAATTAAAAAAGAGTAATACCACAGTTGAAAATCTCATAAATACCTTCCAGTAAAGTGAAACATTTCTTAAGCATAAAAAAGGAAACTCTCTTAAAATTATATATATAGTATATTCTTAAATATTTTCAAATTCTTTCCATGTCTGCATTCACTATGAACCAAATGCACAATGAGCACAGAAAAGAAATAATATCTATGAATATGTCTGAAACTTTGCCTATTTAAATTTAATGAAAGTCAGACAACCAGTGTTATCAAAAAGCAGTAAATGAAGGCAGGAATCTGGGAATCACAAAATATGAAAAACTTTTATACAAGAGGCTATAAGACTACTTACTATGCCAATAAGTTTATATTTTTGCAGTTACCACTGATTTCTTTTAACACAGTCTCTTGGTAGAAATAAATTTATTATGCAGAACTATAGGATATAGTTGGAGTTTAATTAATAGGATATTCTTGTTTAAAAGAAATGACAAATTAAAACTAAAAGAGATAAAAAAAAATAAAGTAAGATGCTGTATGCAAAAAGCAGTTTAATACTGACAACTGAAGTCTCACCTACAAACAATCTGTCAAGTAAAATATTTAAGATACTAATGACTGCTACCTATTAGGACTCACTTAACATTTGAATTGTGCTCATCTATTATCAGTCTATACTCTTCAATCAACTTCATAGATAAGGCCTGCCACATAATATACAGTATCATAATTTCCACAGTAAACCCATTTTTTAACAAATTTTACTTATTTCATGATGTAAAAGAGAAAGAAACAATTTGTCTGTTCATTACAGATGATGTTAAACACAGATGATATAAACTGTCAGATTGCAGCTCAAAAATAATGTTATGAGTGGCAGAAATATTAAGCAACAGAACACAAGCGCTTAAAAATTAATTAATTGTTTTGAGAAATGTATTACATTTCTTATTTAAATACAACACTTCTTCAATTAACATGTGTTTCAATATAGCAGTGGAAAGAAATAACAAGTCTTTATTTTAGTTCTTACCACCAGTGTACATGCTGGCTGTTGTCATTGTTTTTCTGAAAGGGGAAAGGGAGGCTGCTTTTTCAGCCTCTATTTCCTGAACTGACTTCTGCTTTACTGGAGCAGCCTGTGGAATATTTTTAGGTGGAGGTGCTGGAAATATCAGTTTGCCATCCTACAAGAAAAACAAAGGTATTTAAGTTGCTAATGACCTTAAAAAATCTTAACATATTAATTAAAAAATATAGTTTGAATTGTATTTCTTTACTGAATTTCCTGTTGCAAATTGAGCATACTGCAATATTCTTGTAATATCCTTATTATATTTGACATGAACATTCCATTGTTAGTAATCCTCACAAATAACCTGCATTAAAATTAAAAATTATGTAGACTAGAGTGGCTTTGGAATAATGTAAATGTCAGAAGTGAGAAGCAATAATCTAGCCAAGAACCCTACTAAGAACCTATATAATGACAATAGATTTTGGTTCAAAACCATAAGAACATCTGAAAGGAAAAATGAGTAAACAATTTAAAACTGATTGTTAAAAATCATATTTATAAAATAAATACACCTCAAAACCAATTTTATTCATTCAGTAATTAATTTTGTTTCTGGCCATATGCTGAATAAGTGCCCTGTCTTAGAACTTTTTCTCTGGAAATACTACACAATGTGTAATTCAAAAATATTCTCTAAAAATGGTGTCTATTCTCTTACTGTACTTCAGGTCATATTACATTTTATAGACACTAAATGAATAAGGTAAACCCTAATGAGAAATTTTAGTAACTGAAAAAATATTTTTTATTTGATTAAAAGAAGAGAGTTATTTTCCAAAATCATATAAGCAAGTACACATACTCGCATAGTGCATGTTGAAGGAGTACGTCTGTCAACTACATCTGTGCCTATACTCCAGCAACAGTATGAATGCAATGCAGTTAGCTTCAACTTGTTTCAAGAACTTCTCCTTGGCTTTCTTGAAATTCTTAATATTAATGAAAATTAAAATACAGATAATGAACAGCTAATTTTTTGTAGCCTTAAAAGTTCGAAACACATTAGTACACAAATGTTTTTATAACTGAAAAAATAAGTAAAGGAATAGTACATTTCTTATGTTGCCCATTTCTGTATTGCAAATGTTCTGCTTAGTCTATACACATTGCACAAATATATTTATGATACATTGTACTTTGCTTAGTTATACTTACCTTCATAACGACAGTTCCTCGAATCACATGGTCAATTGTGCCATAATCAAATTCATCTTTAACATCATAGTAAAAGTTATTCTTATCTGGGCTAATTGCTTTCAGAAGTTTGATGATGTTATTGGAGTACAAAGTGCTGGCCTGAGTTGCCATCCTACTGGGAAGGTCCGTATATCCAATGTGCGTAACACCCTAAGAAGAAAAACAAGTAAAAAAATTATTAAAAAAAACAGAAGTGAAAATCTTTTTAAGACTTCAGATCACTGAACAACTGGTATTTCTTCAATGTTAATAAATACATATATACCTGTACATTCGATACATACATAAATAAACAGAAAAATTAATGCAAAGCATAGAGATAGATGAGGTTGTATGATAAACATTATGTAATGCTGATTTAGCATTTTGCTTTCCAATTACTCTAGGAAACATGGATAAATGGAATACAGAATGTCTCATTTCAGTCTTTCTGTTGATTAACTTGAGAAACAACTGTACCTTGTCTACCTATGGAGAAGTGCATACTGATAAGCCCTGTTACTGTTCAGTTCCAGGAATTCTGATTTTATTTTCAAATTCAATACTTAAGCTCTTTTTTGTAAAAAACACACATCTCAAAATGCATATCTTTGTCAAAAACCAGAAACTACAGTATGGAGTCTGAGGTAAGAACATCTGAAGGGAACGAATGATGAAAATTATACAAATGTATGATAAAGAACAGAAAACAATAAGCATTTCTAGCATACATAAACCAATTATACTTTTACTTGCATTATTTAGAATATATATGGGGTTCAGGGTGACACAGTGGCTAGGGCACCTTACTCTTTAAGGGACTCTTTGTCCCTTTATTGGACAAAGATTAATGTCTTAAAAGGATTTCTGCCTTTTGCCCTAAGGTGCCAAGAATGGTTTAGATCCACTAAATGACATAACTTTAGAAATAAAGTCAGCTGAGTGAAGATTGGGAGGCAACATTTTTTTTTTTTTTTTTAAGTTAAAAAACTCCATTATCAATTTTCTAAATCATTCATCAATTTTCTAAATTGGCCCCATAGCAAATCAGGATCATGGGGAGTCTGAGCCTTCAGTAGCAGCAGTGCAAATACACACAGAGCATCAGACATAGTATTTAAAATTGTGTTATATGGTAGAGCAAGCAGCTTCCTCTTTAATCTTTACAACAGATAAACTCTTACAATTAAGAGTCACAATATTTGATTCAAATTAGGATTAATAAAATAACAGTGATAATTACATTTATACAGTGCTTTTCTAATGACTTCAAGGACCTTACAGAGAGAAATGTGTATCCACACCAACCACCACCAATATGCAGCATTCACTTGACACATTAGCCAGAAGGTGGTGTAGAGGTAAGAGAAATAGCCAATTAGAGACAGGGGGCCAGAATGGACAAGGTAGTGATGAGCAATTCAGCCAGGGCATTGGAGGACAGCAACTGGAATCCACTATATATACCTCTTTATTTTCAGTAATAGGTTTATCATACAGAATTGTGCAGATAAAGCTGACTGGACACTCTGAATAATTCTGGTGTGAGTAAGGTTGTGTAAAATTGCTGAGCAATGGCCTGCCACCTTGCCCAAGGTTCCTGCTTTGTGTTTAAGAAGTGAAATTGTTTTGATAAAATACATATTTTTATGTTAGACTAATATCATATAATATCTCTCTATTACATAAAAAAATCTTTTGACGCAACAAGACTTTTTGGGAAAGATTTTTTCAAGTCCCACGAGACGAGAATATTGCCATGAGATTCTTTCAAGCCATGCCTTCCTAGATCTGCCATTCGTATTAAAACGTTAACAGTTTCCTGTTAGAACAGCTTGTGCAAAGACAATTAACAAATCTCAGGGCCAAACATTCGAAAAAGTTGTTTTATTTAATAGAGAGAAAGAAACTAAATTCAATCACAGGCAGTTATATGTCATGTTGATGCAAATGTAACACTTCAAATGAAAATTAAAATCTGTTTAAATTGTACATCCACATGCCCATACATGAGCGGCAGAACCACAAAGAGGCTAGCACATAGCGCTGGCCTGGGGGTTGGTGAGCAAAGCCCCTTAGCTATGTAAATGAAAATAAAATTGTATTTTAGAAAATATATAGTGGGTTTAAATTAAGCTTATCATTTTCTTGCAGTGCATGTTCATAGTATTTCACAGGGTCATCGAACAAGAAAATTCTTTTATACAATACACACTATAAACATAAGACTCAACAAACACTGCTTAATTCTATTAAGGCTTACAAGACCAAAAATCTCTCTTGAGCAATACATTTACAGCAGGAAATCAGCCTGTTCTGGAAACCAGTGTATTTATGGGCCCAGTACAAATTATATAGCAGCTTTAAGCCCTATGAAAAAACTTTAAATTAACAATTCACTAACTAACAAAATTTGATGAATGCTATGGCCCTGACTAATGTTATTTTAATGCCTGAGGAGAAAGTAAGCTTTATGACTCACTAAAAATTATTCATGATAAAGGTTTTAATACCTTGCTGTGAAAGATTTTAAAGGAAAGAAAATCAAATAAAAAGAATACAAATAATGCAATTAACAATTTACATTTAGCATAAATCCATAGTAGATAGATAGCTCAGTAATTTTTTTGATTTACTACAGTGTAACTAGAGATTACAAGTAGAGTGATAAGAGTATGCTTACCACTAGGGTTTTCCTAATCAGACTACCCATACTGTGGTAACGACTATTTTTAAAATCGAAGTATCTAATGATCTGCCACATTAACTGCTTAAAATTATTTAGTAGCACTTTATGTTTAAACCCTTTAATATATATTGTGTATAAAATAAACAGAATTCTACATTGTTTAAGTATTACATTACTAAATAGCACAGCCACACTGCATAGTTCTAATATATGAAATTAATAAATTGAGATTCAGTCCTCCACCTTATGCATAGATAACTCTCCTGGTACAGTTGTCTCAATATTGCCTCCAGCTTCAGCAGCCAAATCAACAACAACTGAGCCATCTTTCATGCTCTCAATCATCTCTTTAGTTATTAGAATAGGTGCTCTTTTTCCTAGAATTAAAAAAAAAAAAAAAATTACACATTTTATCTTAGTGACGCAGACAGCTGGCCTCTAATCTTACTTTAAAGATTAGATTTTATTTAAAAATAATTTTTGTATTCATACATAGCCAAACTTTGCAACAGATACTCTGTTTTAAATAGTCATGAAATGCTACTACAAAAACAAATTCATAAAATTGATTACTTTGGTACTTGCTACAATGAGTACATATTAACAGTGTAATGTCTGAGACACCAGTGGAAAATCAAACAGGGCATTTAAAATATTTCACAGTTATGTTATCATAGTCTTTCTGCACAAAAAAATAATGGCTTAAAAATTAGTTTAGCTTTCAGAGTGGCAAGACATTTTTCTTAAGGATAGCCTTACATATCAACTAATAGAAGGATCCAATCTTAAGTGAAGCAAATTTATTTGTGTATTAAATTGTTACAATTCCGCCATCTAGTGGCCACAAATATAAGCACTAGCGTCAGAGCTGGTCATTCCACTTTTAAAAGATTCAAGGACCCTAACGGGCCAATTACTATTGAAGATGCCCAGCTCAACTACAAAGAAATCTAAATTATGGAAAAATGTTCACTGGAAATGATAGACAACTAATATAGCCCATTTCCCCTGTCTTTAGGCAAAAAACAAAAGAAACAGATCATGGAAGCACATTCACAAATACCAGGTCCAATACAAAAGCCAAGGCCCTTTCAGGTAAGCATGAACTGCCATCTTAACAAGTGTTTCTTAAAGCAAAAAGAATTTTTGTCAATAGGTTGCATCCAGTAAATATTTTAACAGATTAATGTGTAGGTTAGCACAGAAAAATAAATGTCTAGAGATTGTGTTATTTTTAACAACTGTACATTCTGATCAGGTTAAAGTCAAGTACTCAAAGTGGAGTAATAGTCCAACATTCTTTCCTTTAAGTACACTTTTATTTTTAAAAGAACAATTCAGCTTAAATTGTCTATACCAGGAATCAGGGCAGTGCTGACGAGAATGTCAACCTCTTGGCATTGCTTTGCAAAAAGTTTCATCTCTTCTTCAATAAACTCCTTTGACATCTCCTTGGCATAGCCTCCCTGACCTTCCCCAGACTCCTTAATATCTACTTCCAGAGGCTCAGCTCCCAGAGACTTGAACTGCTCCAAAGCTGCTGCTCTGTTGAAATAAATGGTAAAAGTCTTAATGCAATAAGAATACTTTCATAATCTAAAGATACAAAAACAGATGATAAAAATGTTTCAAGATAATCATGATTACAATGGAATTCTCCATAATCCAAAAATGACATGCATCAAGTTAAAATGATATCTCCAGTATATTACTTTGCCATATCGCATTTAAGTTTAATATTGTACTTGCTTGCAAAATATGAAACAAGTTCTCACTTGGTTGACATCATTTTAAAACCCATATATATAAGGTACTTAAGGGTGCTCCCAGTCATCCAACAGTATTCTGAACTCAATTTTCATACTGCAAGTTTGCAGGAAACTGGAGTCTAACCTTCCAGTATCAAAATCAAGGCAGGAACCTACCTTGGACAAATAATGTAAGCAGTACAAAACATGTCCACTTACCGAGTTCCTAATAATGTTATAGATTTCAAAGTACTGTTATGATATTGTCTATAAGACATTGACACCTCCAAAAGAAACAAGTAGGTTAACATGAGGTTTCAAAATCTTTTTAGATTTTGCTGCTTATCTCTTAAGCAATGTAATCCTTCTACATGATCACAATCATTTTGCCTTTTTAGCCACAATGTTAATTGAACTATGATGAAAGTTCACATAGCCGAATTTCACAGCTCTATCATGGCAGTTCAGTAATAGAGCGCTATACGCAATGGTTTAATTATTCGTGTCAATGTCTGATGATCAGTTCACATTGTCATCACTATTTCAGTTTTTTCTAAAGCCGGCTTCACAGCTTCTTGTCTACACGCCATTGTGTTTTGGTTGTAGGCTATGCCTCCCTTTAATAAATAGTGGTAATTTACCTTGGAGTGGCAAAATATATAGAAATATTCATGATTTTTTGCAGCTTAATGTTATTTCATCCACTAGATGGCATTACAATGCCATCCCAAGAGTTATTCAGGCTTTACACTGTAAAGTGGATTATTAAACATTACCCCAAGTCGGACTGTAAGATGAAGAGAGTAAATCGTAATACAGAATTCTTAGCCTGAGCTACACTTGAGATTAACACCAAGGTAAAAAATAAAAAAAAAAATCCAACAGATTCTTCTTTTTAATAACATAATTTCAAGCGTGTACACCTGTGCCTTTACTATGTTCTGAAAGAAATCAATCTGCCACCTGGTTTTGTCAGTGGAACAGCTAAAACTCTCACCACTTTATTGTCCATTTTCCAGTTTTACTCATATTAGGTGGTTGACCATAATCCTGTTTCCTCCATTCTCAACAGTCTTGAGTATCCTTTATTGTGAGACTAATACTTTTCATATCATTCAACACCACCTCCAATCAGGTCATCTTAAACCTCCCTATGGGCCCCATGCTCCTGGCCTCTTTCTTGGTCAATCTGTTCACCCAACATTCTTCTGTTTTTCACTCGATATGCCCAGGCCACCTTAGTCTGTTTCTTCTCATCACAACATCTGTCGCCTCTGCATTAACTATTTCTCTTAACTCAGCAATTTGTCTGCCTCTCACGCTGGGGCACTCCACTCACCCTCTTTATCATTCTGATCTCTTCTTCATGCAGCTCTGCTCACGCCTCATGCCCTTACAGCATGCTACTCTTTACAGGAAATTTCATAAACTTTTCCCTTGGATGCCAAGGAGGATCCTCTACAAATGTGGGAAAAGCTCATAGAATTTCTACCACATGTCAATCCGCACTCAACATGTCACCTAGTAGTAGAAATGTGCAGCTACTGTATTCTCAAAACTCCATTGTTGATATCTGAATTTAGACATATCCCTCTCACACTTTTAACAAAACAAAACAAAAAAAGTTCACCACCGCCACCTGAAGATTACCCTTGAATAATGATTACGTTATTTACGAATCCACTTTCAGCAAACCTTGCACTGCATTTAGTTTTAGCACTGCACAGCTATTCACCGACCACTTCAATGCCTCCACCTATAACCTTGGTCTTTCCTGCATTTACCTTTAGGCCCTTTGCTTTCTAACAAGTTTTCCATTTCAGTATGTTCTCCATTAATTTTGCTTCAGTTTTGCCTTCAGCACAAGAACTCCCTTGGCAATTTTCACATACTTCTCTGGTCATCACCTCCATCACTATCACAAAAAAGAATCCACTCAGAATGTTTTCCTGGTGCAGTACTACATTCAGCTCAAAACTTGCCTATCCCTATCTGCTGCCCCCATTACCACTCTTGCTTTCTCACACACCGACATCACTGCAGACATGAACAAATCACTCAAATTTCTGTCTTAATGCCCACCTCGCACAGTATCCTTCCAAAAATCTTCGCCAAGTCTACAAATACATAATGCAGCTTCTTTCCTGTTATAGGTTTCTTTGTCTACATTTGCTTTATAACAAAGATTGCATCTACTGTTCCTTTGCCTTTTATGAATGCAAGCTGCATTTCACTATTTTTACTCCAAGGATCCCTGGAAGATCAGATACAAAAATGCAAAGACATAATACAAAAAGAATGCTGGCTGCCGTAATAGAGCGCTCCACATAAGAAGCAATTATTTATTTTTGACATATCTATAAGCTCAATAGCGGCAGGCACAAATAACTGAATAGATTTCAGTTAAAATCAATAGTAGATTATGTACGGTATCATAGCTGATAAAAACATCCTTGTGTAATTGAAATTTTATATTTTAAGCATCTAATTCTGAAATAATAATACATAGAATAAAACAAGATGTTTTAATATTATTTAGAATAAGGCAAACACAATAAAGTTTTAGCTGAGAAGCAAATGCATTTCAGTTCATTACCAGGCATTATGTATTTCCAGTTCATTACCTGGTATCGAACCCCCTTACAATGGCTCCCATTGCTTTGGCAGCACCTGCAGATGCCAAACCAGCTACACCACCTCCAATAATAAGAACCTGAAAATATAAAATAAAAATACTTAGTACAGCCATAAATTGTGCTAGATTAATACATAATGAGAAAAACTACATGAGACTAATCCATTAAGTAAATTGCTACCTCTGTGTACTGGTCTAATTTTTTTGAAGCGAAAAATGTATTTAAAAAAATATTAAGAAGTCATTTGTCACCAAAACATACAGGCATGTACATTTTTATAATATTCTATATTTATTACAGTAGGAAACAAACAAACCTAATTATTACAACATCAAGTGTGAATTTTATTTTGACATAATATAAAAAGAGAAGCATGTGGAGTAACTATCCGTGCACCATTCAGAGCGGAGTCAAAGATGAATGGACGGAACTCATTGTTGCAACAAACAGAAGGAATGAGAACAACAAGCCAAGTGATCACAGTGTAATTATAGCAAGCATAATTTATGCTGGCAATAGGAAAAGAGCAGGTGCTGTTGAAGTTACAGAATGAGAAAGGTAGGAGCAGAGCATTTTTCAGTGCAGAAATAATATAGAACACCATGGGATTTTATCCAGAGAAAGCAGATAATCTCATCTTCATCAGCAGAATTTTCTGGGTAATTTTTGCAACTTGAAAAGTGAAAGTGTTAAAATGGAACAACAAGTTTCAAAAGTTTTGTAAACTTCTGTATGACTACACTACACACACACACACACACACACACACACACACATAATATATAAGGTCTGGAACTAACAACTACTTTGGTAATCGATTAGTCAATTACACAGACTTTACAACATATAGATGCACATATATACATACAAACATACACGATATACATACTAATAATATATACTGTGGAGGACTGCCGGCTTCTTACTCCAGTCCTCACCCCCAGGCCGCCAGGAGAAGCTCTTCCGACAGCAGGATCGTGCCCCGAGTTCCAGCAGGGCATCATGGACCTTGTAGAGTTTGTATACAGCCCTGCTGGATACCTTGGGGGCCGCTGGGAGTCGCTGTAGGGGGGCTCGTGGGCTCATATGTGCCCTATAACCCGGGAGTATGTCACAGTCACGTGACAGGAAGAAACAACGTGCTCCCGGGTTGAAGAAAAGGACTGTTTACCCTGACCCGGAAGGAATGAGGAACTGTGGACTGGTTGGGCAGGAACATCTCCGGGTCAGGGTGTATAAAAGGACTCTGGGAAAACCCGGACAGTGAGCTGAGCTGGGAGGTAGAGGGGCAAAGTGTCTGGGCGAGGAGGAGAGAGTATTATTGTGTTTATTTAGTAAATGAGTAGTGTGGAGAGTGCTTTGTGCACGTTTTGTCAGATAATAAAAAAGTCAAGGACTTTTATCCGGTGTCTGGAGTGGTACCTGAGGGTTGGAGAGGTGGAGAAGAGCCTGACTGTCACAATACACACACTGTACTTTATTAGTACTGCAACAACTGTAAAAACAGCTTCCAGTGAATTTTGTTATCAATTAGATGCCTTGTTACATCATGAATTTCAGTGTAGCGGTGTGGTTGTCTATTATCCATCACTTTTTCAATTTTTTTCTATATTTAAATAATTTAAGAACTAGGAAATAAAACAAAAATCCTATGCATACATTTTTCTCTCTTTGAAAGTGTTCTGTAATATAAAAATATAATGAAGTGTCAAGAGATAGAATTAATGGATAAAAAAAAGTTACATTTTTCTTCTTTATTCTTTTGGCGATGCACTGCAACACTGAAAAGTGAAAAATTAAATTTTACATTGATTGTGTTGCACACATTTTTAAAGAAAAAACTATCCTGAAAACTAAGACAATCAAAACCGAGTCAACTATTATCATTGTTACATTTGAAAGAAAATGAGATATTCAAGAAAACAAAGAAGATGATGGTTATGTTTTAATAAACATCATGTGTTTACTTAAACATAAAATAAATTACCTTTGCAGGGGGAACTTTGCCAGCAGCTGTAATCTGACCAGTGAAGAATCGTCCAAAATGGTTGGCTGCCAAAACTACAGCTTTATAACTGTCAAAATAAACATACATTTTAATTTAATAAAATAAAAAAAATCTTGTTGAAAAAGGGACAAATAACCTTTCTAACGTTTGTTAATGAATTGAAAGCTTTTGATATGTTGTACACAAGAAACGTTGCCCTTATTGGCAACATGATTCAGCTGTGTTCCAATTTAGACATGTACACGGGAGGCAGAAGCTGCCGAGCTGCTGTTGGTAAAGAAATCAAAGCACGAGTTGCAAAAAAAGGGATAAGGTGCAGTGAGGTAACCTCTTTTGTGGAAGTGGCCAACTATAAAAATAAGTTTAAATAAACTATCATGAATTAGATACGACTTCTGCTCCCTTTGTGTTAGCAGAATAGCTTAAAATCATTCCACAAACATTATTATTGAAAAGGACATTCCAGTCTAAGTCGTCCAAAACATCCTTGGTAGGTGGCATCACCTACATAGCTGTTATGTACATTAATCATGATCAAATAAGGTATTAAATTTCCATTCCTACAGTTAATATGCCTTACTCATATTAAGCTAATTAAATGCATACACCTGATGCCCTTGATAGCTTAAGGCTATATTTTCAGCACAGCCTGGCATTTTCCATGAGGAGTGTCACAAAGTCAACGTGCTCTTAATTTGTTTTAAGTTGTGCATAACTGAGGAGTAACGGAAGTCATTCTTTGTAGAAAGCTCAGCTGTGTTACATTAAATTACAAAAAACTGACAGTCAGGTATATGCAACATGTACATTAATAAAAACAAAATACACAATTTCTCTGTATTTCAGTTTGTTTACTGCTGTAGTTCTACAGATTCTTACTATGCACCGCAGGATGAAGAGGTGGTCTATTCTGTTTTAAGTATTCTCAAAACAAAAGACAGAAAAGAGCTCTACCCTGCAATGTTCGCCATGGAGCTAAGAGCATCATATCCCTGGGCGATGGTCACTCTTGGAACTTGATCCATAGCTAGTACAGTAGCTCTCCGCTGGGATAGTTTGTCCATAAGTTCCTGGTTTTGTGCAGGGTAGATAAAGCTGACCAGAGTAGAAGAATCTTTTAAAAGATCAGCCTCATGAGTACCAAGAGCTGGATTAAAAATGGGAGCTCTCACCTAAAAGATAAATATTGAACATACATTTCAGTTACTTACTTTGAACAGTATTATATAACATGACTTGGACTACTTGTCAAAATTTAATTCAATAGTACAACATAAAAATGGCATTTGTATACATTTTTTTTTGCACAAATCAAACTTTACCTGTAGGAAAATTTGTATATTTTTAACAGAGAAATGATAATTCATTGTTGCAACAGAAGAGAGAGATGATGGTAATAAACAACATTTGTATGCTCTAGCTCATGACAATACAGTATATTAGAAGAAGTTGCTTGGAAAATTTGTGAATTTTAAGATGGATGGATGGATGGATAGTAGTTCAGGGAGTATGGGAAGATATATGCCTTTAACCACTTAGTTTTAAAGTTTACTCAGTCTCCTCACACTGAACATTTGAACATCTGACAAATCTTACAATCTGACAAACAAGAGGCAATCATTCAATCCATCAAGCTTGCTAGTTTAGCTAATAACTAAGCAATCCCAATATCTCATCCAGATACGTCCTTATGTTGTTTGTGCCAGATTACCACAAATCTGGTATGTGTTTCTGGTCTTCGCTCTTAAATGCAATTCCCCTTAATTTATACTGGAGTCCTCAAGAATGCGTTTCACCCTTGAGCAGAAAGAATGGTACACCTGGACAAAAATAGTCCTTAAAATTTTAAATTACAGTACAAGTAAGAAGAACAAGTAAATTCTCAGCTCATCTGAGGTACAATATTTAATTTTTAACAAGTTATAGGATAACACTTTAGCAAATGTCACGAGGTGCTGACAATGAATATAGCACATAACAGGGTTTTCTCTACTCTCCAGCTCTTTTATTTTATAGACTGGCAATTCACCCACCATTTCATACTGTTTTCACAGGCTACTGGCACTTTAATAGAACTGCCAACTAAGCCAGCATGTATCCCTGTGTAAACAATTAAACAACATGTAAACTCCACCATGACTCCGGTGTCAATCAAACCCAGAACCAGAGTTATAAAGCAGCAGTACTAACCACTGCAATGCCACTTTAGGAAGCCAAATGGTCAACATTTAATTATTAAGGTAAGAATACAGTATGGTGGATATTGAAAAGGAAAAATGAAAGATGCCCAAATCTCTACTAAGTCAGACAGTGACACTTAATGTTAAATGAGGAGTGATTTAAAAGTACAATCTATGACCCTAAATTCAAACTGCTTACACAGAAAGACCCACAGAAAAAAAGACTTGCAAAAGTAGACAAAGGTGCCTGGCAAAATGATTTAGACCCTTGAGCAGTTTTAAGATCCTTTTAGATAATAAATGATGCATAAACATCTGTTTCTTATTTATTGTGTATTATATTACTCAAAAAGAAAATTTTTAAAAAGCAAACTTAGTTATTGTTCAGTAAATATATTAAAGTCAAAAATATGATTATGCCATTTTTGTAAATAACAGCTTTAAGCCTTCTGGTGCGAGTGTCTACCAGTTTTGCATACCATGAGCATTTTTTTAGGATTCATCTTGCTAGATTTTCTCCAGGTCATTCAATTTCTAGGGCTAATTTGTCCCTATTCTTGAGATAATTTTAGACTAAAACAATATTTTTGGTGCTGTACTCCGGTAAAATTTCTTCAACTCTAACAAGCCATTCATAGTTTGGTGAAGAGAAGCATTCCCATCCTCAACCATACTTCTCTGTACTCCTCTGTAATTGGTACAGACAGCATTATGAACAGACTTTTGCAAAGAAAGCTGAAGCTTGAACTTGTCCAATTGCAAAACCTTTTTTCTAAAGTGTATTATTTTCTTCTTTTCGCATGTTAACAGCTTCTACCTTGTCACTGTGCCACGGAAGGCAAATGTTCTTGATACAGATGACCGATGTATCAATCCTCACTGTATTCTAAACCAATAAACTATGTCGATCTTTAAAGCTAACTAGAGGTCTCTCAGTGGCATTACTCCAGTATGCCTCTAGCGCTAGGATGCTTAATATAAACAGGAAAACGTTTTACAGACAGATTTTATGCAGAAACTTAGAGTATCTTTAATGGCGCACAAGCAGAGCCCAGTGGCAAGGAAATTAACTATTCATTAAGGCAATACCTTCCACAAGTGACCAGAGCATGAGAATCTGAATAAGCATTACCTAAGACATCCCCAATTCTAACGTTTGTATACTGTGCATTTTTTTGACTGTGAACAACAAAAGTAAGACAGGGTTTAAATAAATTGTGAGCAAAACTTTCAGCAGATCTGTACAACAGTACAATTATCTGAATTGATGATTGTAGAGTTGGCTTATTAAAAAAAAGACCTTAAATTTCATTGCTCCAGCACCTCCCAGTTATCAAAGCATAAATGATAATCAAGGTCTTATTCAAAAGAATGCTTAAGACAACTAATCATTTTATTCATCAATTCAAAAACTAGTAGCTACTATACCTTAAGGACTATGTCTGATGAGAGAACATCCTTGGCCCCTTTGATGGTAGCACCAACTTGAGTGTAATGTTCATCTGCAAACTTGGAAGCTTCTCCTGCTCCCGACTCTACCACAACATTAAAACCCTGCTTAATAAGGGCCTGCACACCAGCAGGGGACAATGCAACTCTCTTCTCATTCTGGAAAATTTCTTTTGGTACTCCAACAGTTAATTGCTTATAAGGAATGCCTACAAAAAAAAAAATAAAATAAAAGTGAAAGTGTGAAAATGGCTGAGAGCAAAACTACACAGAAATATCCTGTTAGAGAAACATTCTCCTTTTAATAAATAACAGACACATTAAATCCTACTTCAAAAACAGAAATGCAAAGTCAAATTTATACTATAAACGTCTTTAAAGTGTAACTATATTAATTCATTTCAACCTTGCACTCTTGTAAGTATTTATTCAATAAAAATAAATAATCAAGCCTGTAAATCCTAGGTATAATTTCACTACATTTTGAACTAGAACAATCCATCTATCCATCTTCTGGGCCAGAAAGGCAGTATAAATGCTTAAAAAGTACATCATGTTTAGGATGTCTAAGGGATTAGGAAAATTCTGAGAACTCCACATTTACTCACTCTATAGCACCAATATAAACATACTGTAATATTATAATTAGACATCTATTGCAGATCTAACAAATGTTTATATATCTAATTTTTATTATTGAGCTTATTTAGTACTGGGTGACCAGATAATCTGTGAAGAGCGATATTGCTATGCAGGAAAGTTTTTGAAAATAGGAATTAGCATGAGATATAAAATGCTAAAACTGCTTGCCATGTGTATGCCTGTGGCTCCTAAATTTTGAATACATTCATTCAAGATCCTGAATTTTATCGAAGCACGGCTTTGTTTTGTGTAAGCTCTGCATCAAAATACATTTTTGGTTCATTTTGATAGTTCTCTGGTATGTTTAGCAGAACAGTAATTGTAAAGATTTGCTGGGACTAGTGAATGATTTTATGTTTTATTGTATTCCATGCATGGAGACATGGAAAATACAGCCATAAACTAAATTTTCAGTTTCGAATTGCTTAATTATGTTGACTTATTGTATTATTTATTTTTGCAATGCTATCTTGGCTTAGTCACATGATCATAATTGTTGGAGGTTTTGAAAGTATCTGGCCTTAGGTATAAATATGGCATTTTTCATCTGTCGGTGGGTAAACCTCATAAGTAACAAAAAGAAATTAATGGAGTGGTACAGTGTGGCAGAGGCACTCAAAAGTTCAATTTCAGAAAGTCACACAGTGCCCGAAATAAAAAAAGAAGTGGTGATATATAAAAGTTGACATGAAAAAGTGAGTCACCACACACCGTCCGAGTGTCAAACAGGAGCGTATTAGGGACACAAAAAAGAAGAAAAAAAAATAGGGACACAGTGGAGAAAAAAAGGTCTATGTTGACATTGAAGTCAAAATGTTGACTTTAATCATGAAATTTCCATTTTAATCTCATAGTTTATTTTGTCATTAAGTAGAATGTTGCAAACTTCATCTTAAAATTGATGTTTAATTTACTAGAGTTTCTCAAACCCCATCGTAACTAAAGTAGCATATTAAACGCTTCTTGTTCTAAGTATTTCCTGACACAGTACGTGCTTCTTAAACGCCAACAGGAGCACGCAGGCAGCGATCTCCACACAGAATACATTACATTTATGATATTACAGCTCTATGAACATTTTAGTATACTAAGATGTATACCTGATATCATTTCCATGACCCTGGATGGAATAATTAAACATGCATGACAAAGATTTTTTAAATGTTCCTTAAAATTTGTGAACACTCAGTGTTCTAAATTTATAGCTTGTTTTACTATTACGAAGACGTTTATTGCATGGTGATTGATTATGTGGGTAAAGAAAACAAAAAAATAGGATCTGGGGTTTGGTACATTTGACAGGGACAGCACGGCTGCAATAAAGAAAGTCCACTCAGAAGAATATCTGTTGAATTCTGTGTCCCCAACCACAGCTCACGAACCCAACATTTACACATTATTTCAATTAAACCAGTGGGATACTCATTCATACATCTAGCCTCTTGCAGTCTCGTCACAACAGCCCTAAATATTCCTTGCTTTGAACGTACAGCTGCTTTTGCAATCACTTTTAGAGATATTATGGCAAGGTGTCCTGGGAATTTAATGGATGTTCTTTTGGATAATCATTCTTTATTGCAGCACTACTGTCTCTGTCAAACGTATCACCCCAAATTCCTGACCTTCCATTTTCTTTCTCGACATAACAAGTTGCCACACAAACATCTGTAAAAAATGTAACACCAGCAATAAGTTTAGAATGCCAATTCTTCAAAACTTCTAAGGAACATTGCAAAATCTTCATAATATATGTTTGATTATTCCATCCATCCATCCAATTTGTGTCAAATATAGTCAGTATTTAGAATGGAAAAAAATGTTATCTTTGTACACCAAAGGAGGTAGGAATTTTATTAATTTAACCTTACTTTCTACAGGTATTGCTTGTTTATTGACAATACCTTTGAAGTGTCAGATTAAGCTGACACATAGCTTGCAGTCAATGCTATCAACTCAGCCAATGTTAAACATTTACATTTAGTTTTAATCAGGTTATTAGCACTGGTGTTTCAATGTGGGTGGTGCAGTGTCACACAGCACATACTCTTTTTCACACTATCATGATGAACTTCTCTATTCTACACAATCCATTAATATATGGTCAGACTGCAATAATGCTAATATAATGCAATACTGCAGAGTATTTAACAGAGAATCTCTACCCGAGTGTTTACTTTGCAGCCTAACAAATGAACAGCTACTGAATGGATGATATCTTTCCAGAGTATGGCTGAAAAACTGAAAATGAAATCCACTCATATTCATTGTTCCTTATCACCATGGGTGAATGTAGCATTGACATTCATACTCCTAGTAAGTGTATAAAATTTTGTTATTTGCTTATGGATTTCTTCTTTTTACCTGCTTGCCTCTTAATCTAATTCAATACCATGCCTTTAAATATTTATTAATGACTGATATTAGTTTCTGTTCTGTGTTATTAATATCATCTTTGCTTTTATTTCTGTTGCATTCCTTTATTTCTGAAGCACTTTGAGCATTCAAAAGGTGCTATATAAATAAAATGTATTATTATTACACAGCATAACTTCTAATATTCAACTATAAAACACTATCTGAAGCAGGTTATTAAGCACTCTCTATTGCCAAAATAGGTTTATTCCTACACATGTTAAATAACACCGTCCCAGTTTGGGCTCACAGGGAGCTGAGCTCCCCAGGTTTTGCATGTTGTTTATTAAATGAACGATTTAAGATGTTGCTATAACAGATGTTCAGTATTTCATGTAAATGGTATGCTTGTAGTAATGCAGTATACACATGGAAATACTTTCATTTCTATTTCTGATATTACTGATAACATAGTTCAAGTAGTGACTTTAACAGTATTTCAAAATAAAGTAAGAACTCCCTGAAAAAAAAACATACCTTCAAAGTTTTAAAATGGGTAGATGTACAACTTATTTAAATTTAATTTTTGATATGTGTATGGTGATTGTACAGCTTGCAAAGGGAATATCAAAAACAAAAAAAGAAATTGTTTTTTAAATTAAATAACCATTTCCTTAAACTTGTTGCAGGGTAAGGTAATGGCATCACAGCACAAATAATTTTTGATTATATTGGAAGCCTTGAACTATCACAATATCAGGAGAAAAACTTAGTTATGCCACAGACAGTAAAATTGTATGGATTAAGTTGATAGGTGCAACATGAATGATATACAACTTGAAAACTATAAAGAAAATGGTGTTTTACAATTGCTATAATGTGCCTGTGTGGACATTTTTAGTGAGTAATACAATACAGTAATCCCTGAAGCCAACAAAAAAACTCGTAATCCCAGGCCACCTTAAATTCCTTCGCACCTCTCCATGAGTGTCTTATGTTTTGCAAATGTGTCGATCAGCACAAGCAGCCTGCCCTCTAATCCCCCTACCGACGCAGCCCAGCTTGGGCAGTATCAATTAAACACAGGAAGCTCTGCAGTCTACTTGTGACTATGTTTTGTGATGGTCTTTATATAAAAAACATTATATGTTACTTATATAAAAGCCAGATCAAATGACTACAACTAAATAAAAAACTAAAAACTATTATAAGAAATGGTGAAAAAATGAAAACTAAATAAAAAACATAAAATCAAACACTAAAAATATCTTAAAACCAGAAAAATCACTGGTTCTGTCTCTGCACTACTAGTTCAGACCAATAATGCAAGCAATCGTTAAATCATTCACTTGTAAGCCTTATTTATTTTTAACTCCTTATTTCATTTTTTAACTCCTGTTGGGGAAGGAAATCAAACATATGTTATTTATTACATATTTTGCTTTATGAATACTTATTACCCATTATTTATGACCGAAAGTAATAAGTATTAAAAAAAAAACAAAAAAAAACAGGAAAGCGCTACATAATGATCACAAAGTCACTAATTCAATCTCATTAGAAAGCTTAATGCAGGCAGTTCCAAACTTAAACAGGTTAATCTACTATTCCTCTGTGAGACACCTGTTATGCACCTGCTCATTAATGCAAATAGCCTGCACCTATAAATTTAAACTGTTAATGGGGAAACATACTTAAATTATTAATATATTAAGAAGCAGCTTAGCAGCCAGCAGTTGCTAAATCTTGAAAGGATTTTAATCAAATGTGTGCAATAAACATGTCTGCATATTACCCATTATTTCTGAAATAAGGTGTCACTGAAGAGTAAAAAAAATTAAAGGATTTTCATAAAGATAATAGCACGAAAGCTTCAAAGCTGTAATATTGACATCAAAACGTTATATTGTTATATTTGTACTAGTGCTACAGCTATATAGGAAAATCAAAATGCCACTAAATCAATCTTTATAAAAAGCTTCATGCAAGATATTCTAAGCTTAAATGGGTCAATTTACCTTTTTCTCTGTATGACACCTGCTATATACCTGCTTATTAATGCAAACAGCCTGCTGCTCTAACAGCCAATTATGCACTGAATCTACAATTCAATACATACAATACAGCATTCAGCAATGGTCAAGAGTTTACTTTTCCTATTAAATATTAGAATGGTCAAGACACAAGATCTAAGCAACTTTCACAGAGGTATAGTTGATGTTGCCAGACGTGACAATTCAAGCATCACAGAGGAAGCTGCATTAATGAGACTTCTGTGCACTACAATCTCAAGACTTTACATAAAATGGCAACAACCAAAAAGGGGCAAAAGCCTTAAAATGGGTGGGATAAATTTCCAGCACCGCGCGAGTGGCAGCCATTCCAGCAGCTGCGTGTATGACTTTATCTTTTTATCTTTTTTTCTCTATTTCACTGATCACTTCTACCACTTTCTTTAATGTGGACTCGCTCCCTGGACACTTTTTACTATTTTTACTACTTGACATGGATTTTTACACTCCGAGACACGCCTATTCAAGTAGTCAACTTAAAGCACTGAGAAGAAATGCCCACGCCGGTGTAGTTCCCTATTTACCTGACAAGGTAAGAAGACGATATCGGGGCAGCCGAGCCGGCGCAAACATAAAAGATAAGATAAAAGTCAAGCAGCTTGCGAGGAAATGGCGTTATAAACTGTCGGTGCCTTCTGTGATCCTTGGAAATGTGAACTCAATACCAAATAAGATCGACGAACTGGCTGTGCTGGTGAAAAATGTCAGAACCTACAGAGAATGCAGCTTGCTGTGTTTTAGTGAAACGTGGCTACCAACTACCATCCCAGATGCTAACGTGGAGCTACCCGGGTTTAGCACAGTTAAAGTGGACAGAGACAGAAATACCAGCGGGAAGAAAAAAGGAGAGGGCATCGCTCTCTATGTCAATACAAAGTGGTGCAATTTAGGACATATAAAAGTTAAAATCTCCAATTGCTGCAGGGACATCGAATTGTTGGCCATAAGTCTACGTCCCTATTACTTGCCAAGAGAGTTTGGACATGTGATTATTGTTATTGTTTACGTCCCCCCTCGAGCGAACGCGGAGATGGCGAGTGACATCATCCATTCCGCAGTTGCTAAGTTACAAACGCAGCACCCTGAGGCACTTGTGATAATTGCTGGAGACTTTAACCATGTAACGCTGGATAAAACATTACCAGCCTTCTTCCAGTATGTGGACTGTAACACCCAGGGAAATAGGACTATTGACCTACTGTATGCAAACGTTAAAGACGCATACAGCGCCACCCTGCTGCCTGTGCTTGGGAAAGCAGATCATAACCTGGTTCTGCTTCAGCCTCACTACAAACCAAGAGTGAAGGCGCTACCTACAACCACACGATCATTCAGGAGGTGGTCCCCTGAGGCAGAGCAGGCTCTGAGAGACTGCTTTGGAACTACAGACTGGGATATACTGCTGGGGTCACATAGTAAGAACATTGAAGAGGCTGTTGACTGCACAACTGATTACATCAACTTCTGTATGGACATTGTAGTTCCAGTAAGAACAGTACGCTGCTATGCTAACAACAAGCCATGGATTACAAGTGAAATCAAGGGCCTTGTGAACCAGAAGAAAAGGGCTTTTAAAGGCGGTGATCAGCAGGTGCTAAAGCGTGTGCAGAAGGAACTCCGAGTCCAGCTCAGGGCAGCGAAGGAGCAGTACAAGAGAAAGCTGGAGCAGAAATTGCAGAATAACAGCATGAAGGAAGTGTGGGGATGGGATGAAGATCATCACTGGCTGCAGCTCAAAGCGGGGTGTCACCATCAACAGAGAAGTGGAGAGAGTAAACCAAATGAACAACTTCTTTAACAGGTTTGACCACCCTAAACCACTCTCACCTCGGAGTACTTCATCCTCCAACCATCCTTCTGCTGATACCAGCATAGGTGAGACATCCCCACCCACAATTACAGCAGCACAGGTGAGCAGAGAGCTGAGGAGACTTCGTGCCAGCAAAGCAGTGGGTCCAGATGGTGTATCGCCACGACTGCTGAAGGCCTGTGCATTGGAACTGGGGAGTCCTCTACAGTGCATCTTCAACCTGAGTCTGGAACAAGGGAGAGTCCCGAGGCTTTGCAAAAAATCTTGTATCACCCCAGTCCCAAAGGTATCACGTCCTAGTGAACTGAATGACTTCCGGCCTGTTGCTCTGACGTCACATGTGATAAAGACCATGGAGCGGCTGCTGCTTCACCACCTGAGTGGTGGATGCCATCATCTATATGCTACACCGATCCCGCTCCCACTTGGACAGAGGCAGTGGTGCTGTAAGAATTATGTTTTTGGACTTCTCTAGCGCCTTCAACACCATCCAACCTCTGCTGATTAGGGACAAGCTAACTGAGATGGGAGTAGACTCACAGCTGGTGGCATGGATCATGGACTATCTTACAGACAGACCTCAGTATGTGCGTCTTGGGAACTGCAGGTCTGACATTGTGGTCAGCAACACAGGAGCGCCGCAGGGGACTGTACTTTTTCCGGTCCTGTTCAGCCTATATACATCAGACTTCCAATATAATTCAGAGTCCTGCCACGTGCAAAAGTTTGCTGATGACACTGCTATTGTGGGCTGCATTAGGAGTGGGCAGGAGGAGGAGTATAGGACGCTAATCAAAGACTTTGTTAAATGGTGTGACTCAAACCACTTACACCTGAACACCAGCAAGACCAAGGAACTGGTGGTGGATTTTAGGAGGCCCAGGCCCCTCATGGACCCCGTGATCATCAGAGGAGACTGTGTGCAGAGGGTACAGACCTATAAATACCTGGGAGTGCAGCTGGATGACAAATTGGACTGGTCTGCCAATACTAATGCTCTGTGTAAGAAAGGTCAGAGCTGACTATACTTTCTTAGAAGGTTGGCATCCTTCAACATCTGCAATAAGATGCTGCAGATGTTCTACCAGACTGTTGTGGCGAGTGCCCTCTTCTATGCGGTGGTGAGCTGGGGAGGCACCATAAAGAAGAAGGACGTCTCACGCCTGGACAAACTTGTTAAGAAGGCAGGCTCTATTGTAGGAATAAAGCTGGACAGTTTAACATCTGTAGCAGAGCGACGGGCACTAAGCAAACTTCTGTCAATCATGAAGAATCAACCGCATCCACTTAACAGTGTCATCTCCAGGCAGAGGAGTAGATTCAGTGACAGACTTCTGTCACTGTCTTGCTCCACTGACAGACTGAGGAGATCGTTCCTCTCCCACACTATGCAACTCTTCAATTCCACCCAGGGGAGTACAGTAAATGCTAACATTATTAGCGGGATTATTATTATTATTAGTCTGTTTTTACATGCATTTTTATTACTCTTTAATTAAATATTGTTTTTTGTATCAGTATACTGCTGCTGGATTATGTGAGTTTCCCCTTGGGGTTAATAAAGTATCTATCTATCTATCTATCTAAAGGACAATGGCAAAACACTCCACACTCAGATAAAGGCTTCTAACAACATTGTGCTTCTCTGTACACATAGCAGGCAGTATCTTGTAGTGGATTGGCTACATCAGGAGAAGACTATGATGAGTCCCACTCCTGTCAGCAAAGAACAGAAAAAAGAAAGCTACGATCAGGTACATAATTCCTGAAACCGGACAACTTAAGTGATCTTAAGTCATCTTTTCTCATGAATTTTGATTTCTTCTGCATCATGTACAGGTAGATGGCACGGTCAGAATTGATCTTAATAATTAATCTCAAGCTAGTATATTAATCAAATAATATACTCTATAATAATAATGATGATAATAACTAATTACATTTACATAGCTCTTTTCTCATTACTCAAAGCACTTTATATTGACAGAGGGGGAACCACTTTAGCCACCACTTGAATGGCATGATGGCAGAAATTTTTTCATCAGTACACTCACAACACAATAACTGTTAGGTGTGAAAGAATGAAAGAGAAATAATTAGCCAATTAAGGACAGATGATGATTGGGAGGCTAGATTGACCAGGCCATGCTGGGCAATTTAGCCAGGTGATTGGGAACACCCTGTTCTTTTCACAATTTGCACTGGGGTCCTTTATGACCACAGAGAGTAAGGACCGTGGTTTAAATTCTCATTCAAAGGACGGCGACACTTTTGAAACACATAGTTTCTGTCACTGTAGTGGGGCACTGGGTTCCATATGCAGACCACAAGGTAAGTAACCCACCTTTTCCAGCAGCAAGCCAAGCTTTTCCTAGATGGTCTTGTATCCAAGTGACAATGGGTCACAAACACGCTTGGTTTCATTTGGATTACTTGTTCTGAAGTGCAGAAAGTATGGAACTCAACACCAAAATACAAATACAATGGCAGCATCATGCTGTGGGGATGTTTTTCAGCGGCAGGAACAGGGAGTCTAGTCATGATAAAGGGAAAGATGACTGCAGCAATGTACAGAGACATCCAAAATGAAAACCTGCTCTAGAGCGCTCTTGACTTCAGACTGGGCCGAAGGTTTACCTTCCAACAAGACAATGACCCTAAGCACACAGCTAAAATAACGAAGGAGTGGCTTCACAACAACTCTGTGACTGTTCTTGAATGGCCCAGCCAGAGCCCTGACTTAAACCCAATTGAGCATCTCTGGAGAGACCTAAAAATGGCTGTCCACCAACGTTTACCATCCAACCTGACAGAACTGGAGAGGATCTGCAAGGAGGAATGGCAGAGGATCCCCAAATCCAGGTGTGAAAAACTTGTTGCATCTTTCCAAAGAAGACTCATGGCTGTATTAGCTCAAAAGGGTGCTTCTACTAAATACTGAGCAAAGGGTCTGAATACTTAGGACCATGTGATATTTCAGTTTTTCTTTTTT
>JANRMT010062822.1:26282110-26340516 GCA_026402145.1 Polypterus bichir lapradei | reverse complement strand
TATATATATATATATATATATAAATAAATAATCGACCAAGTCACCCGACCATGAGGTATGCATAATGGAGCTCCGCCCGCCAACTCTAACCCTCCTCCCGCTCCCACCCTCGCTATCGAGGCATGCGTACTGCCTGGTCATGTGCCCGCCCCCAACACCTCACCAAACACATCCTCAGTCGCTTTGGTCTCTGCTACAGTCCACATGCACCTCTGAGCCATGTTGACTTTTCATTGTTCTTTTCGGTTCCGGCTGCTTTGCTTTGCTAACAGGTCTCTCTCATTGCTGTCCTCTGTACCAAGTTAACTTTTCATTGTTCTTTTCGGTTCGGGCTCCTTTGCTTTGCTTTGCTAACAGGTCTCTCTCATTGCTGCCGTCTGTTTGTCCCTGCAAGCTTTTATTCTCCCTGTTGTGTCTGTGGCCCTTCTTTATTTCCTTTTTTAGACCGACACCAAACCCGGAGTGATGGCCACTGCCCTATCGCGATGCTGAATAGGGGATTGCTGAACTGTGTGTTTCAGGAAGTGTTCACCCATCAATGAATAATTATGCGGCATATGTTACACAGCGGGTCAGCTAGTTTTTATTAATTTAGAATGTTTGTTCTGAAATGATGAAAACTTTCTACTACCAATCCCTCCATCCCATATTTATACTACAACTGTAATTTGTTACATGTCAGTGCTAGTAAAAAGTTGCTGCATTGCTTTACAAACCAAAATTCATTATGGCTCTAAAGCGATGAAAGGTGACTGTGTCATCTTTTTAACTTTTCATTCGCATTAGCAAAAGCTATAAAGCAAAACTCATATTTAATAGAAGATAGTGACCTTAAACTTGGCCAACAGTGGATAGCATTAGCAAACTGACTTCTAAAACGTGATGAATTCATTACTGTACAATTCTAATACACACAATTTCCAGCTAGGCTTACTAGTTTACATTATAGTTGAAAAACTTATCTTGATAAGGTTGACAGAAAAACAAAATTAAATGAAAAACCTAAATTTAGTATTACAAAATACTGTATCTACCTGTAGTATAGCTAATTCTGCCCAGTACAAACTCTTTTGATGGTGAACACACACATGCACACACATACACACACAATTCAGCATGTTTTATTGGAGTTTTCACCTGGGTTAGCAGAGTTCTGGCACCATCGAACTTGAAAGGATTGGAAGAAGCGTAAACTTGATGTCTTGACAGTTTGTGGTTTTCTTGATATCACTCCACAGAAGGTTGCGCTTGAGCAGCCAGTAGCTACCACTCGTAAAAGACTGGCCATTATACAGTGGATGGATGACCAACAGCTGCCACTTTGCTGAGCTTTTCCTTCCTCCTTCTGTTAGAGAACACACAAAAAAAAAAAAAAAAGATAAAAAAGAGACAAATGAAAAGCTCCAATTTTCCTCCTGACAGTAACATTAGAATGACTTTTTGTTTTACCTTTTTTGTCTCCAATTACTTATATCACTGATCAGGTATAGTAATATAGTGCTTACTTTGCAGGTTTTTCAGATCTTGGCCTGCTATAATGAGGTCTGTGGCAGTACCTATGTGTGTAACAGAGGTAATAAATAAAACTATGGTGACACCCTTTATCAGCTTACCAACTATCGGTGAAAGTCATATTACTATTTAAATAGCCATGACCTGTGTAAAAGTTAACTCAAGTTCATATCACATTTATAAAAAGGAGTCTTACAGCTGATTTGCATATCACCAGACAAAAACAGTACCATAAAGACAAGAGTATTTTTGACACAAGGTCCGTGGTGAAGTGCAGTTTGAAATAAATAATCAAGTCCAAACTGGTGCCGGGTATGTGTATGACTGTGCTGTTCTGGGGTTGATTGGGGTGTTTGGCTGATTGTTCAATCATGTGCAAATACAAGCGGTTCAGTCAGGTGCCTTTTCACACATCAGAGTGGGCAGAGGGTCACACCTTCACAATCAGCCACGATATAAGGGAGCCTGCAAGGCAGACTGAGCAGAACAAAGACTCAAAGGAAAGTTGGTGTCATCCATTGAGATAGATGTGTAGGGGGGAGCTCCGTTAGCAGCAGTGCTATTTTAACCTTTTTTTTAATTTATCATTTTGAGATATCCTGTATTTATTCATCCCAAGGGCATTTAATAATACAACATGCTAGTAAAGATAAGCATAAGTAGCAAACAAAGGGCTCAGAAAGAAATGGAAAAGCCAAAAAGAGCCCTATCAAAGTCTAAACCGATCTCAAGTTCACGGTATGGCTTCTCAGAGACTGACCTGGAACAGTTAGGCAAAGGCACAGACCTGCCAGGACCTGGACGGCAGAATAGGTATTAGCAGCTCCAGCCAAGAATGTTAGTGGAAGTGAAATTGCAAGTGAGGCGGACAAGAAGCATTCATCAACTCCAGGAGGATCACTGCAGCCGATCATGGCTTTTTCATCCCCACTAATTCCCCCTGTGAGTCTGCAACATCATCTCCTACTGAACTCACAACTCCACATACATAGACCAGGGAAGATTGAAACACACTCTCCAAGCTGAAGGTAATAATTGCGCACACTTTCCGTGCACTAGAGAGCAACACATTAATCGAGTGTAAATGCTTTCTATTAACATAAGCATAATTCTCTCAATGAAGGCACCTTTATAGTGTAGCGATGGCACCAAGCACCACAACGGATCGATTCTCTGCTCTTTACTTTGAGTTGACTTGCTATCCTTAAAACGACTGCTTGCCTTTTGCTGCACTAGTTGAAAAAAGCACCTGCAACTGTACAGAGCTGCCATTTTAATAGGTTCTCCAGCTGTATATGACGTAAAGCCAGCTCATTCTTTTGGTGATTCATCTCTGGCTGATTTAACTTGTCCAGCACCATTATAATAGCAATGTCTGTACAGTTGACCGCTCCAATTACATTTGGAAAAACTGACGTTGCTGCGAATTGCACTTTTATGTTTTCCAGTTCAACCACAGATAGTACCATCCTATACAACTGGCATGTTTGTGAAATACCCAATCGGTCAGCATGTTCACATTGAAAAGCTCCTGTGGCTAAAAACCTGAGAGTGGGCAGAACTTGCAAAGGAGCAGGTAGAGCAAAATTCCTCGGAATCTGCCTTTGCAAAGCTCTTGGATAGCTCTTGGAAATCAAAATCGACTTAGAAGGTAGTCATCATTATCTGTAAATGCACACTCTCTTGGAATGCTTCCATTAGTGATGTTTTCTAACAACGCTACAGCCATGGTAGATTTGTTAAATGTGACTAGACTGTATGGAATGTTATCTATTTCTAAATATAAAAAAAATAAAAAATATAAAAAAAATAAAGGGAATTAAAGGAGAGCAAAACCAGGGAAAGAATCATAGATGAATATCCTGTGAAGCAGAACATGCCAGTAAGCCAGCCAGCAAGTGGGTGTAAAGCAGCACAGTTGTTAGCCCCATGGAAGGACAGAGGATCGGCGCTCTAGGAGAGGATCCACCCCCACTGATGTCATAGAAGAGTGGGTATGATGGCCGTGGACTCTTATTCAGGGATCTGAGGAACACCAGGGGCGAGAAGGAAAACTGGAGGACAACCGAGTGGTCTGGCAGACAGAGGAGTTTCCGCAAGCTGAGGGAGTTATGGGTGAGCTGGGGAGACACAGTGGGAGTTGCGCTTGGCCCGGCATGGAATAGACAAAGAGCATCAAGGACCCAATGACTATGTTTTATTCTTGGATTATTTACTTGGTTTTAACTCACGGACATCACTGTCTTTATTGGATGGAGCACTGCACTTTCTGAACACTTTTCTCAGGTTTTAATAAAACCACTAACACTTTTCAACCAACCCCTTCCTGAATGTGTGTGTCCTCATTTGCCCGGCTCGTTTCGGTTCATGACTGTCGATGGTTACAGGTTCGAGAGGCTCCTGGAAGCAGCCGATCTGGACAGTCACATTATTCAAAGCAAATTCAGAATCAGGTTAATGAAAAGCATCATACTGATATGAAAGAGTACAAGAAAATTACCAAAATGATGAAAATTCCTGAAAGTGTAGTAAGGTCCGTTACAAATAAATGCAGAAAATATGGAACAACTCAATACAGACCAGCAAGTTCTGCAAAAACTGAAAATCTGGTCTAGAATACCAAAATGCAGTGTGGCTATGATCAGGTCAATGACCATTCTGAAAAGAATTACTGTCCTCCATGGCCAATAAGGAAAATACTACATACAACAGTTACTATCCAGACATTTCACAATCATGTACTCTATTTATAGGAGGGCAAAATGCAAGCCACTGTGGAGAAGGAAACTCAGCAAGCAAGATAAAAAGAGACTCTGCAAAGCTGGGGTAAGATTAAAATAAAATATTTTTAGTTTCAAGTCATTCTGAGAACTTTGTGAATCATGGTGGTTATAGCTCAGTGTTACATGTATACATCTTTTTCAGGAAGGAGGCAGACTGGATGCAGGAAAGAAAAGTGAAATCTGAGACAAAAGAGGCTACAGACTATAACAAATCTTGAGTCTTGGAGAAAATAAACCTTACAGCTAGATGCAAAACCAATTATTTACAGTAAACCATACTTCTGGCTAAGTAAACCAACTTTCAAAGACATCACTTACCTACACTAATGTGTCAAAAGCTATTCACCTTTGTGACAGATATTCTGCAAAATGAAAGCTCTTGTTGAAATAATGCATATATCAAATCATGTCAACAGTCTGTGAAAGGTACACTGAAGACTCAAACACCAAGCAACATCTTGAAAATATAGATAAAATAACAGTTCCAGTATTTTTATGTCAAATTTATTTATTGCTATATATTCATTTGCTGCAGAAATTTGTGGTTTAAATTAAACCATTTTTTATAAATCATATGATTTTTTTTTTTTATAAATGTCATCTGTTTTTGGCCTATTACATTCTATGTTGTAATTTTAAATAACCTATGGAGTGAGATTTATGCCAAATGGTAGTGTGGTGTGTATTGGTAAAGAGTGCACATAAAATGCCATTGTGCTTTATACACATAATAAATCTAAACTGAATTGATTACAATATTTTTTTTTTATATAAGCCTTAGATATTTCACAGAGCCAATGCTACCTGTATGTCAACATTAAGTTCACAGTGCCAATCAACACTCAGCACTGCTTGCTTTCTTTGACATATCATGTGCAAACATGATTTAAAAGCTGAGAAAAAGAAAAAGGCAGATTAGATTATGTGACTTTTTTGTGATTATTGTCTAGTTGTTTCCAGAATAGAGATGCATCTGGGCATCGACATTAAATAATGTCAATTGTAATTGAGTTGTTTGGAGCCAACATTTCAAAGTGAAAACACGCCCTGGGGCTGAATGGTTGCCACAGAGGAAGATGGGCAGCAAGGTTAAGTGCACTGCTGGTCTCTTTTTAAAATGGCAGAATTTAACAAATATGTTTTGCTCTTTACTTTTTTCCCTTCCTGAAACATGGATAACCTGTTTTTCAGTATGTGTGCAATCTCAAGATACAAATCTATTACCCAATAACATTCTTAGCTTGAAAAATGAACATATTTGATAAGTTTTAAGGTTTTAGTTTTCATGTTTGCTGTGACTTCCCTTACCTACATTGTTCTAATGTGTCAGAGGCTCCATTTTAAAATTCAAGAACAGACTAGGTAGTTTTTAAATATTATGAAAAAGGCTTTACTTTAGAACAAAATTTCTTGCAACAAATTAAAATATGCCATAACTATGAAGAAATAACTTTGACCAGAAAAATACCAAACTTGGTCTTTACTCCTTTACTCCTCAAAAAGTCATCCTAACCCCCACATCCTGCACTCAAGGTGCATACATCTTATGTAATACTGGGGTCTCCTTTAGTTAACCCTTTACCTACATCTTGCTGTAGCTGGAAAATAGTGGATTAAATATCTTTGCAGTACTTGTTTCCTGGAATTAAGTAAAAAAATAACTGCATAAAAACCCTAATCACAGGTCTCCAGAAATACACAAACAACATGCCAGCAAGCTGATGAAAATAAAGTGTGAATATCAGAGGGCTTAAAAACAACAAATAACATAGTGTTGTGTAATATAGGCCAAATTAATGCAATAGTTTTGTAAGAAAGATGTTGAAATAAAACAGTTCTTGGGTTCACTAAATACTGGACTTTTTACTTATTTTTTATGAAATGAAAGGTATGGTGTCCCAAATTTACAATAATACTGAATTTCAATACATTGGGAAAACATGCACATTCATCCTCCATTACAAATGCAACTGACTTCAAGGAGAGTACGTTTCTTCTGAAACTAAGGAACCTTAATAGAGCCCTCAAGGTTAAACAACGTCCTTGAGTCTGCAAACTCTTATCAAGAACAATGCATACACAAAACACAAACTTTTCTATTTATCAAAATGAGAATATTCTTAAGGTCAGATAATGATACATCATCAAATGAACACATGATTAAGAATTAAAAGAGCAAATTATTTTTTAAAAATCACCCATTTCATAATGGTACTTTAAGTGACAGTTGGGATCGGCCAACAGCAACTATGTTTTACTGTTTTATTCTGTGGTTTAATAAAAAGTAACAAATAGTTACAAGTTCGAAACATTATACCTTAGAGACTGTTAAAGTACTATCAAAAATGTACCCGATGAGCAATTAATTAAGAACAATTTTTAACACGTGATGAAGGCTTATGAAATATGCACAAACAGGGAAGAGTTCTAAGCACAGAATACTAACAGTGTCTAAGTTTTATGTTTGACTGAAACAAACCAAGCAATTTAGAGCTAAAAACACAGGATTGGTTTGAAAGACGACGACTGGGGACACCCGGAGGGCTTCTGGGTGCGCAGCCGGCACTTCCGCCACACGGGGGTGTGTCCAAGGAGGAGTGCCGGGAAGCAGCTGGAGCCCATCCAGGGTGGTGTAAAAGGGGCCGCCTCCCTGCATTCGAGAGCCGAAGTCGGGTGAGGAGGAAGACGAGGTCGGTGCAGAGGAGGCGAGGAGAGGCCCAAGTGTGATTTGTGTGAGGAGAAGAAAGTGGCTATTGAGAGCCTGGACTTTGGGAGACTGTGGGGCTTGGTGGCGGTGCACGTAGGACTTTGTATATAGTAGAACTGTGAATAAACGTGTGGTGATGGCTGAAACGGTGTCCGCCTGTGTGTGTCTGGGCCGCCCTATTTCACAGTGTACGACACAATAATGAATGACTGCAAGTCATCTTAGTAGAAGGCATCATTTTGGCTTCTCTGAAGTACAGTACTTTCAAAACAGCTCCGGACATTGCTGGACATGCATTGGACAGGTTAAGTCAAATTGCCACAGCTGACAAAGAATCTAATTGTGAACATTAACACTTGCTATTTCGGAGTTTTTGAGTTTCTTGCAATACACATTATAATGGCATTAACTGTGGAAATTAACTGATATTTTTCTTTTCACAAAGACAAAAAAAGTAAGCCTATACATTTGACAGTTTTATGAAGGGTAACAGTTTGTTTTAATAAATTACTATTTAATTGGAATAACAATGTTGATTGCAAATATAAAAAACGGGAAAGTAGGCAGAGGCCATAGCTCATTATGCTTTTGCTTAAAAAATATTTTCTTTAACTTAGTATACAGTGGCTGAAGCCAAGTTATAATAGATTTGTTTGACTAGAAATAAACACTTTATACACCAACAAAGTATTACATAATGATAAGAAAAAATCATATCAAATCAAGCATTTATTATAACAACTTAAGATAGAAAACTGAATTTAAATAACATTCAACTCTAATATGAAGAAATAATCCAACGTCATTTACTAAAACTTAAAATTCCTTCATGGATGAAACAACCATAAAAAGAGTTTACAAATAGTAAGGGGGTGTGAGAAATGTACAATCTAACACACATTTGCAAACAAAGCTCCTTGACTCCTTAAAATTGTCACTCAAAATTGGCATTTTTTTATATCAAGAAATAAATGCACATGTACAACAAAACAGATTTTAAAGATTGGGCATTATTTGCCTTAATTTTAGCTTCATTCTACTGGACCCTAAGGATGATAGTTTTCTTAATTAAGACTTGTTTATGACTAACTGAAAATAACATAATGGGTTATAATACAAGCCCTACACTTTCTACAAGAGAAACAATAAAAAAAAAGTTAAAAAAAAAAGAATTTAATGCCAACAATGCAGGTCTCTAAAGTACACCGATAGCTCTCAGGACACAATTTAATAAGATAACATTCACAAACTTGCTTATTCCAACTCATACTCAATGTTGGCCATGATAGCATCATTTGTCAGTTCAATGGAGGGCTGCCCAAACTCACATCCCAAAAGACCAGCATTATTTAAGACTGTAAATGCCATGCAAAAAAAAAATGATACAGTATATATCTTTCTATTGTAAAAGGAAATACTGTGACAAGACATTCTCGGAGATAATTTCAAGTCCCGCGACAGATAATTTCAAGTTGCGAGACAAGACTTTATGCAAAGTGAGTTTGAAAAGTCCTGCCCTCCTCTCAAACATTTACAACCACCCACACAGTACAATCATTTCTCATTCGTGTGAATGCTGTTGTCAGACACAGTTCATGTGCTCACAGCTCCTATGAAAAGTACTCAGTTTCATCCCAAAAAGCTAATTCCAAATATTGTTTCACTGAAGTGTTACAGTAAAAGTGTAAGTTTAAAAAGTATTTGCATGTTAATTTCAAAGCCAAAAAGAATGAAAATGTATAATGCAACGAATACCTCTAACACAACATGAAACATAAATGCAGATCAGGTTAGAGATTATGCAAGTACTAAAATTCAAGTCTCAAAAAACTGATAGTAAAGATCGCATTAGCACTAACAAACGGAAATTATTACTCAGTGAAATAATAGAACAGCATAAAGAGATCGAATATATGGACATAGGTGACATGACAGAAGTATGTTGTTATTGTTCGGCTTTAAACTTTTAGTCGGAGACTTGTAGATCGTCTAATTCGTGTTGCAATCAAGGAAAAGTAGTGTTTCAACTCAAGAAGAGGCCTATCCGCAAGAATTAAAAGATTTGTCGTTTGGTGAAAGTGAAATCCACATACGCAAGCAGCAGAGACGCAAAGTGGCTGGCGCGAAACCCTCTAGCGTGTATATATATATCTCCATCCTGATGCTCTAGCATGTATGTTGTAAAAGCTAAAACATACTACCTTACACATATGCTAAAAAAATAGCCACTAACACAATATTGACAATACCTCAAACATTAAATGTCCAGCTTCTTAAGGAATTATACTAGTAGTAGTACAACTACTAGACTAGACTAGTACTTGTTACAAAATGATATCAAGTATAGGACACTTTACTAAGTCAGAAGATGCTAAAATGGTGTAGAGTTTAAACAAAATTAAGCAGTCTACCCAGGTCTAAAAAGATCTAAGAAAAGTGGAAAGCAGATAAAAGTTTATTTATACAAGTCTAATCAGCAACACAAAACTATCCCACAGCAAGAGCTACTCGTGGTGGTTGGAGTCCACAGGAAAGGCAGAACCTACCACCAATCAATGAATTAACACTTAATTGTATTCCAGTAGTTCTTCAGTGTTTATTTTTTATTACAACCAAAACTCCTAAAGAAAAGATTCTGATGTTTTTTGAAACAATATTTAAACTTTTTTTTAAAACAAAAAAGACATTACATAAAGCTGGATATTAAGACTCTGGGAAGGAAAACAGTGCCTTGTATTTATAAATAACTTAACAGCATATACAGTATATTCAAAAATGTGTCATGAATAAAATCTGAGAAGAGCCATCAAATCAACTTATCACACCTAGTTTTGTCCACATCTAAAAAGAATAAAATAACTAGTACAAAATCCACCTCAAAAGAGTTCAAACATATTATGTTAAGCAGTGCTGACCCAAATTGACCTTTAAAATACGATTATGATTCCCACATCCCAGAAATGGACATCCCCTCTTGTTTTTTACTGTTATGTTATTTCCAGCTTAAATTCATAATCCTTAAACATGAGCTTTTCCACACAATTCAATGTACTAATAATGCTCCTGTAGCAGGTTTATGCCCTACTGAACACTGGGAACAAGGCAAATGTTAGCAAAAAAAAAAAAAAAAAACTAAATAGAGTAAAGTGCCACAATGATTGATATCAGTTTATTCAAGATGATTTCACCTTTGGAGTACAAATATTGCCAGCAGAATTACAGAAAAGTAGACACAAATTTTCACTAAGTTTTTTTTTTTTCCATTGCAGCTTCCCTACATCCAGCAACGAAACACACAGGAAATGTCGAACAGATTTTAAATTGCTGCTTGTGGCCCACGCCACAAATCCGTGCTGTTTAAAGTGTTATTTACTCCTACGGGCAGCATCAGTCTCTCTTGGTTTCGGACAGCCATTGCCATAGTAACCACCTACAACTAAAGCACACTTGAAAACATTCAAGGTGGCTTTCAACACCACACGTCAGCAGCCTATGCATTCTCTGCCATGTTAATATCCCGAAAAATTAATCCAGCCATCCTCTGCCTGCGATTGGCTGTAAAAAAAATGAAACCGCTGTGACAACCACACAGCGAGCCGTTGAATTGGCTCATGACAATGTCACTCAAAATAGACGACCGGCGCTTCCTTCATTCATTCATTATATTCTGAAATCACATTTTTTATTTAAGACCAATTTTTTAATATCTAAAAATTCACACTAAATGCATGTTATTTTCTGTAGATCTGCCTTGCCTGAATGTAAAGGACGCATGAAAATGGGTGAAAAAAGTAACGGAATTTATAACGATCACATATCCACAAAGCCTTCGTCTTGCTCGGATTCTGTGCAACAAACTATTACTATAGTATTGGAGATTACTTATTGCAACTTTTTATTTTCCGAATGCTTTCTTATTCATAAAACTTTTACATAAAACTAAATTACTTCCTACGTAAGATCTCCTAAATTTTCTTAATCTGCAAAAACCTACAGCTGTAACCTTTTCAATGTGACTCACAACGAAGGCAAAAAACAAAAGAACTCGGCGGTAAAGCGACACAATTTAGACACGTATTAATTCTTATTAACGATAACTGAAACTCGCGATTTGCTATACATGTATTTGTTTCGCATGTCTTTATTTTTAAAATCTGACTAGTAAGGACAACCTCTTCGTGCACACTGACCTTTAGGAAGCCGGGTAGGAGAGAGAGAGAGAGAACCAGTGCGTCAGTTTAGTCTCGTGAACTTCGATCCAGGAACAAGTTCTCAGGTCACGTGGTCGGCGGGCGGCCTCAAGTTACCCCCTTTAATCTATTCTTGTACAAATCATTTCCAAGTACGTATTGCGGGTCGGTAGTAACGAGTTAATCAGTAGGCCAGCAAGGCATGTCATTCACTGATCATGATTATTATGTGTGCAACAACAATTCATTTAGCCTCTTGCATTTCGCGATACGTTTTTAGGTGCATTTGTTTTTAGGTATCTCATATTTTACAAAATGCAGCAGCAGCAGATGAAACTTAACCGTGACAAATCACAACACGCATTTTTGGGCCACCCACTACATGTTTCAGGAACGCATTTACTTTTCTTCAGGTGCAACGTTTAAAAATCTGTTATTCACGTTTGCTTCATATGATAAAGTATTTTTATTCGGAGAACTCAAACTACAGTCATGTGAAAAAAGTAAGTACCTGTACTGTACATCTTTTTTCGACATATTGGAACAGGCAAACATTAGAGCTTCATGCAAACAGTGAAGGTAAAGGTGATATATCTGAATAAATGATACATAAAGTTGACATGGTGCATTCATTCTCATAATCTAAATTAACAAAAATGCAGATTTGTTATGTGGAAAAAATACTATATTTATCACTAATTCATATCTATAAACTCAGAATCAGGTGTTCCAGATTAGGTACCATGATCGGAACTTCCATAGGGAGTATGCAGGTGGACTATGTGTTATTTATGCTGCAAATATCTAGTGTTCTCTTTGCTAGTGTCATGTGTTGTGTCATCGTGCCAAGATAAAAGGAGTGTGTTAAGGCCCTAAGAAAGAAGGTTGTGAGTCTGGCAAGGGATTTAAAAAGATCACCAAATTATTTGAAATTGATTATTCCACTCAAAGTAAAATCATCTACAAGTAGCATAGATTTCAAATGACTGCTGATTTGTCCAGGACTGGCCCAGCACATGCAGTCAAAAAACTGACCATTTAACCCTAAAAAAGTTTTCAAGATCCCCAAAAATTCAGGTAACTCTTGCAACAGTTGATGTCAAAAGTGCATGCATGTACAATTGGAAGGAGATTCCTCAGGTGTGATCTGGATGCAAGGTGTGCCAGGAAAAGGCCTTTGCTGTCCATAAAGAATATTAGAGCAAGACTACAGTTATCCATTGAGCCTATAGGAAAAGCTCAGGCCTTCTGGAACAATGTACACTGGACAGATGAATCAAAGATAGAGTTGTTTGGCCACAGTAATAGACTTGTTAGTGCAAGCTGAAGACAGTATTTCAGGAAAAGAACCTCATAACATATGTGAAGCATGTTGGTGTGACTGTTATGGTTTGAGGTTGTTTTGTTGCCTGAGCAGCATGCAGTTATCGTGTGTACTAATAATTCTGCATCTTGTCAAAGTGTGCTTAAGGAGAATGTGAGTCAGTCTGTCTGAAAGTTGAACATATAAAAGACCTTTCAACACGATAACGACTTGAGGCACACTAGTGAATCCATCAAGCAATGGCTTAAAAAGAAGAAATGGAGTGGCCTAGTTAGAGCCCTAATTTGAATCCCATTTTGAGGGGGAGTTGAAACAGGCAGTACATAAAAAGATAACCCATAAATGTCTTGTGACGGAAGGAAGGAGTGGTCAAAAATGCTTTTTCTATGCATTTTACTGAATTTTTAAAAAGCAAATAACATTCCATACAAGCAAGTCAAATTTTACAAAATAAGTTCACATCAAATCAACCCCCACCTGTGAGAAAGAGAGCTAGGCCAAAAGAGTAAAACTTTAATAGTAGGAAAATAAGTAAATAAATACATAAATAAATACAAATAATTAAAATAAATAAGGGAAGAGAATCCACTTCCTCAATTTAAATGCTTATCCTAAAATGTTATTGATTAGACCCTGCCAGGTTTTCAAAAAGGTTTGCACAGATCCTCTAAGTGAGAATTAGATTTTTTCCCAATTTCAAATAATGTATAACATCAATTACCCATCTACTTAAAAGAGGGGGGTTAGGATTCTTCCGGTTGAGCAAGATAAGTCTACGTGCCAACAGTATAGTGAAGGCAATCACAGTTTGTTTGTCCTTCTCCAGTTTAAGCCCATCTGTAAGTACACCAAACACAGATGGGTTAGGAGGGAGTGTGACACCAAGGCTGTCTGATAGGCATTTAAAGATTTTGGTCCAGAATGTTGTTAATTTGGTGCACGCCCAAAACATATGGCCCTATGAGGCTGGATCTTGATTGCAACGTTTGCAAGTTAGATCTTACCCTGGAAACATTTTGGATAATTTTAAATGAGACAGATGTGCTCGACAGATGATTTTAAGTTGAATAATTGTCTTCCTCTCCTTTTCTGAAATGTTGAGTAGGAGATCCTTTTCCCACTGTACTCTGGGATCTTTGAAAGGAAGGAACTTTAAAATGGTTTTGTATACTGTATTACAGAAATGCTGTTTGAGTCCTCAAAACTGTTCAGTATTTTTTCTGGAGTAGAAATAGGTGGGAAGTGAAGAAAATTGGGCAGGTTTTGTTTAGCAAAGTTTCTAATTTGAAGGTAGTGAAAGAAATGTGTTGCTGGAAAGTACATTAGGAGTGTAATTGTTCATAGGATGCAAAGACGTTGTTTATATACAAATCTCAAAGTGGTTTAATCCTGAATGTTTTCCAAACATTAAAAACTGTGTATGTTTGAGATGGTGGAAAATGGTGGTTATCGTGCAGAGGTGCCACAGATAAAAGCTTCTCTATCTTAAAGTACTTCCTACATTGGTTCCATATTCTGAGTGAATGAAGTACAATTGGTTTGTTAGTATATTGGCAATAACTTGTATTTACTGGGGTACGAAACAAGGAATATAAAGAAGTGCTGCAGGATTTAATTTCTGTTGTGGACTAAGCCTGTGTATGTTCATCTATTTGTGTCAATGTCCATGTTTTTATAGCTTGTACATTTGTCGCCCAGTAATAAAACTGAAAGTTAAGCAGAGCCAACTTCTGTCTTTAGGTCTTTGTAGGGTTGCCCTTTGATCAGTGAGTGTTGTGAATTCCAAATAAATGAGGCTATGATTGAATCTAACTTCTTAAAAAAGATTTATTGATGTACAGTATATTGGAATGATTTGAAATAGAAAAAGAAGCTTAGGAAGAATATTCATCTTGACAGTGTTAATTCTTCCATCTAAAGTGAGATGAAGGGTTGACCATCTATGCAAGTCTTGCTTAAGTGTTTCCTTGCAGACAGCAACATTTTGTTGGCAAAGAGCTTTATGTTTACTTGTGATGTTTATCCCTAGGCATTTAATCTGATCTGCAGTAATAAAAGGAAAGGTGTCCAATCTAATATTGTGTGCTTGAGAGTTCACTGGAAAGAGAATGCTTTTATTCAAATTAATTTAGAGACTAGAAATCGTTTAAAATTCTGTTAGTGCTGTTAGGACTGCTGGCACAGTATTTTGTCGATCTGTACCATATATAGTATATAGCATATGTACAGTATATATATATATATATATATATATATATATGTATATCTTTATACTGTATATAATACGCTACAGTGGCTGTTTGTTTGTCTGTCCAGGATTTTAAATCACCTGTTGCTCGCAAACTGCTTGACGTATTGACCTGAAATTTGGTATACATATACTACGTGACGTCTACTATCTTTTTATTTTTATTTTATTTTATTGTATACTGTACTAGCAAAATACCCGCGCTTCGCAGCAGCGAAGTACTGCCTTAAAATTTTTATTAAGAAGAAAATGAAACCTTTTTAAACTGAGGGAAAATATACCAATAATTATTTGTTAAGGATCTCTTTGTATACCACATTGTCAGTTCGGCCCTCCGGTTGTAACATGACAAGCTGTGCGCTGAGCTTACTCTTCAGCATGCAACGTACAGTTGGCCATGTGAAAAGTAACCTTGTCTCAGATCTCACAGCTTGGATTGCTGCTGTCATAATCAGTTTAAGTTTCATGGTTTGTTTCAATTACGACAGTATTTGCAGGACTTGTGTTGAAGTGACATTCGGCATCTGTCAAGCGTTGTAAGCATACAACCGGTTTCATCAATAACTTCACATCCAGCTTTTGAGAGTTTAAATATTCATAAACATTAAAGTGTCCACTACTGAAATCGTCACCTGTGAATCTAAGATGTTTAAGAGGCATTGGCGGTTGTCGAAAGGTGTAAAATATTTGGCCATTTCGGTACACTTGAAAGCGACAACCGAACAATTCAGTGGCAGCCATCTACTTATATGCATAACCATAGGTGAAGGGCTTAAGCATTTCACTCTTATAGTGCTCCTGTGTAGTATAATTATCTCCTGTACCGTCATTAGTCCACACCTTGAACCTGTCCCAGTCATTCAATACATAAGACACAATGTTCCTCCGGATATCTAGAGTCAGCCTGATATGGCCGTGCAATATGTAACAAAGAGAATGGAAAAGACAGGTGCCATCTCCGGGCATGGAAACAACTCGGTAAGTGACAGTTCTTTGATCGATGGTGATCACCTCGATAGACATGTTAATGGGGGTACGGTTGGAACGATAAAGGAAATGGGTACCTGAACAATGTATAGTAAGTCTAAAATACCTACATAATAACTATAATCGTAATAAACAAACAATAAAACAGCAGAGAAGCCGTGGATTTAATAAAAAGGCTGTAGTTATCAGCAGGGAGACGTGAATCCCGTGGCGAAGCAAGGAAGGGAATGTAGAGATCGGAACGACGGACGGCCTTATATAGGAAGGCAGTCAACAACGTGGGATGTGTTGGGATGGGGGACCCAACGCCGCCTCACACGGCGACCGAGCTGGAGGCTATGGACGTATATATGTACGTCAGTAGGATTCAGTTAGCATTGGGAACCCACATACCAAATTTCTTGAAGATGGGCCCATAAGTAACAAAGACCATTGAAAAGTTCAATATGGCGGCCGACAGTAGCGTCATACCACCGAAATAAGTACATACATCGGTTTCAGTTAACGCAGGGAAGCCGCCTACCAAATTTCGTGAAGATGGGGCCATAAATAAGAAAGTTCAACATGGCGGATGTTGTCGACTGTTATGATTGTCAATCGTAGAATTTCGAAATGAAACCTGCTTAACTGTTGTAAGTAAGCTGTAAGGAATGAGCCTGCCAAATTTCAGCCTTCTACCTACATGGGAAGTTGGAGAATTAGTGACGTTGGAAAGTTCAATATGGCGGCCGACAGTGGCGTCATACCACCGAAATAAGTACGTACATCGGTTTCGGTTAGCGCAGGGAAGCCGCCTACCAAATTTCGTGAAGATGGGGCCATAAATAAAAAAGTTCAACATGGCGGACGTTGTCGACCGTTATGACCGTTACGTGTAGAATTTCTAAATGAAACCTGCTTAACTTTTGTAAGTAAACTGTAAGGAATAAGCGTGCCAAATTTCAGCCTTTTACCTACACGGGAGAATTAGTGATGAGTCAGTCAGTCAGTGAGGGCTTTGCCTTTTATTAGTATAGATTCAACTCTCAGCAGCGGCCAGTAGGACGGCCGTGTGGTGCATGCGTATGGGTGCTGTTCTCATCCCTACCACCTTCACCATCACTTTCCCTACCTCTTCATATCTTAAATCATTCTTGAGGCAGATTGAAGACTTAAGTGCCAGCTTAAGTGACAAATTTAAGACAACGTACTAAATAATTGCAACACAAACACTGAATCAATTTTAATGCAAAAAGATGCCGACGAAAGAAGAGAGGAAGTGGGCCACTAGGTTGAAGAAAAGAACAGCTGCTCAGGAAGCAGCAAGCCCATCAACCTCTGAGCAAACAAATGCTAAAAGTACAAAGAAAGAATATGAAAACTATGAATGCTCAAGTCAAGTGTATTCACTGCACATTATCATGCAGTGCGCCGTTACTGGTATATATATACAGTACAAGCCAAAAGTTTGGACACACCACCTCATTCAATGTGTTTTCTTTATTTTCATGACCATTTACAGCACTCCATCACTCTCCTTCTTGGTCAAATAGCCTTTATACAGCCTGGAGGTGTGTTTGGGGTCATTGTCCTGTTGAAAAATAAACGATCGTCCAACTAACCTGACTTCTGCACAACACAACTGCTGGCCCCAACCCCATTGATAAAGCAAGAAATTCCACTAAATAACCCTGATAAGGCACACCTGTGAAGTGAAAACCATTTCAGGTGACTACCTGTTGAAGCTCATCGAGAGAATGCCAAGAGTGTGCAAAGCAGTAATCAGAGCAAAGGGTGGCTATTTTGAAGAAACTAGAATATAAAACATGTTTTCAGTTATTTCACCTTTTTTTGTTAAGTACATAACTCCACATGTGTTCATTCATAGTTTTGATGTCTTCAGTCATGAAAATAAAGAAAACACATTGAATGAGGAGGTGTGTCCAAACCTTTGGCCTGTACTGTATATAGTACCATATCATCTGCATATAGTGAAGTTTTCTGTTTAAGTTCTTCTCTGATAATCCCCTTTATCTCATAAGCATTTCAAAAGTGAACTGCCAGTGGCTCAATGGTAATTGCAAAAAGCAGTGGTGACAAGGGGATTCTTGTTTAGTGCCACGTTCTAGCTTGAAGTAGTCTGAATTAATGTTGTTAATAAAAACTGAAGCTTCCAGACTGATATACAGTAGTTTGATCCATGCACATATGTACGGGTCAAACCCAACCATATCAAATGCTTTTTCTGCATCCAACAATAATAAAATCTCCAGGGTGTTAGACTTTGTGGGTGAATATATTACATTAAACAGGTGTTGAAGATTGGAAGCTAAGTGTCTGCCTTTACTAAATCCAGTTTGGTCTTGTGATATTACCAAAGGAAACACTTTCTTAATCCTTCTAGCTAGGGCTTTGGAGAGTATCTTAATATCATTATTCAGAAGTGAGATTGATCTGTATGATACACATTTGTGGCGGACTGCCGGCTTCCCATGCCGGTCCTCACCCCCGGGCCGCCAGGAGGAGCTCTCCCGACAGCAGGATCGTGCCCCAAGGTCCAGCAGGGCCTTATGGACTTTATAGTATTTATACGCAGCCCTGTTGGATACCTTGGGTACCACCAGGAGTCGCTGTGGGGGGCTTATGGGCTCTGTGATGTCTTATGACCCGGGAGTACGTCACGGTCACGTGACGGGAAGGAGTGTCGTGCTCCCGGGTTAAAGTAATGGATTGATTGCCCTGACCCGGAAGGAGTAAGGAACTGTGGACTGCTGGGACAGGAACACCTCCGGGTCAGGGGCTATAAAAGGACGAAGGCTCAGTCCAGACGCTGAGCTGAGCTGGGAGGTAGAGGTGCAAGTGTCTGGGTGAGGAGGAGAGTTTGTTAAAAGAGTTATTGAGTGATTTATGAGTAGTGTGCTTGGTGCACTGTGAAAAATAATAAAGAGTCTTGGACTTTTATCCGGTGTCTGGAGTTATACCTGAGGGTTCAAGGGAGCACTAGCGCCCCCTACTGCCACACATTGTAATAAGTCTTTATTTTGCTTAGGAAAGATGGTAATTAGTGCTTGGTGAAAATTATTTGCATTATATATTTATGGTCAATGATTTTGTTTCCGTCTATGTTAATAATTGCTGGGATTGCATTGCGAACTTCTACTAAGTCAATGTCAAGAGAGAATTTTGCAGTTATGCAAAACGTCTACAAGAAATCATTTCGGCTGAAGGGGACAATACCAGCTTCTGTGGCCAAGAGTGGACTTACTTTTTGCCCAGTACAACATTACATCTATTGCTATTTTTGTTGAATAAATGATTGAAACTGCAAATTTACCTTGTGTTTTTATTCAAGTGCTGTTCATTGTGGTGCTGAGGTATCACCTGTTGCATGGCTGCACTTGGATCTCAATCCATGTGGTACGCCGTGTGGTAGGTGTGGCAACGGTCTGAAATCAGCACATGCTCCCAATTGTATGTCACTTTTATCTGTAAGCGCTGTTTGGTTTTTTGAATAGATATACTTTATTAATCCCTGAAGAGAAATTGTCTTTTTGCATGACATTTTGAGGTCAGAGAACACATTCAGCCAATATGCAGCAACCCTGGAGCAATTTTCAGGTGAAAGGCCCCGCACAAGGGCTCAACACAGTAGGATCCTTTCTGGCACTTACAGGATTTGAACTCTCAACCTTCCAGATACCAGCACAGCGTCACCACTCTGCTCATGGTCTATCGTTTTCCTTTTCAAATATGTTGAAAAAGTCAACAATTTCCATGGGGAGTACTTACTTTTTCACATGACTTTACAAAAAAACTTAAAAGCTGTAGTTTTTGTAATATACAGATAATATGTTTTGATTGCAGCTTTTCTTTCTAAACAAAAATGTGATCTTTCAGGTTCTAGTTGTTAAGCCTGAATGGAAAATGACAATGTTCAATGGCATGCATAAAAGGTTGTCTGAAAGATCTGGTTTAGAGCAGCTTTAAATTAAAAGTCTGAACAGCTAACTTTGAAACAAGATCCAGACGTCATGACTTTTCTTGAAAAGCATGCATGATTGCTGCTGATTTACAGTGTTGTAGCAGTAAAAGTCAAGTAATGGCATCAGTAAAGGTCAAAACCATATAGACAAGGTCAGCTTTAAGTCTTGGAATTGCAAGGATTAGTGTTTATCTTTTAAGACTTTTTCTCTTTTAAAATCTGTTCCTAACATTTGTCAATGCAAGAAAAACACAGTTCAACTCATTTGAAAATATATCTGCCAGGCATGGGGGCAGCATCACTGTACAATGGTTATCTCTGCTGCATCCTCACCCGTCTGTACTGTAGAGTCCTTGGTTTAACTCCTAGCCTGGAAACACTGTTGAGTTTGCATAACTTTCCTGTTTTTCTCCAGCATCTGAAAGATGAGTTTATTAAGTTACTTGAGGAATCAATATTGTCTTGGTTTTGGTGTGTGCATGAGTATGGCCTGCAGTGGACTGAAGTCCCATCCAGAGTTGATTTGTTCCTTGTGCCCAAAGCTGCTGGAATAGATTCTGGCCCTACACAGTCTTGAAGTGGATTAAATTGGAGGAATAGCAGATACTGTTGAAAAAATCCAAAAAGACTTGGACAGGTTTCAGAACTGGGAGAACACTTAGAAAATACAGTTTAATGTAGAAAAGTGCAAAGTGCTATACATGGGCAAAAAAAACATCAATTATAAATACAAGATGGGAGACATTGCCCTGCAGGAGGCAACCTCTGAAAAGGATATGGGGGTTTCTGTTGACACATGATTTTAATCATCTAAGCAATGGGCAGAAGCTATTAAAAAGGCAAATAAAATGTTAGGTTATATCATTAAAACTGTTAAATATAAATTGAGGAATGTGACGCTTAAACTATATAATTCACTAATCAGACTGCATCTGTTTTGTCCCAAGCAGAGGAGACTGCATGTGGACCTAATCTAGGTGTTTAGAAATCTCAAAGGTATTGATAAAAAAAATCCAATAAAATTCTGTCATCTTAAGTGTGAATCGCTTATTCGAGGACACCAGTAGAAATTATGGCGAAAGTGCATTTAGGACTTAAGCCAGAAAGCACTTCTTTATGTAAAGAGTTATGGGAATCTGGAAAAAACTACTGAGATATGTAATTGAAGCAGAAACCTTAACAACCTTTAAGAAGTATCTGGGTGAAATATTGGGAAAGCTTAGTTATTAGCTTAACAAACAAGCTTGATGGACGGAATGGTCTCCTGTCTTTTGTCAAATTTCTTATGTTTTTACATTTGTTACTGGATGGATGCTAGCCATGAGGTAAAACAGATGAAAAAATGATGTTACAAATATAATGTCTAAGGACATGCTTATTCATCACATTAAAATATGTGATGAATGGGGGTTAAAATATATTATTTTAGAGTTGCTTTTATAAATTGTTAGTTACTCATTCTGACATAAGACATACAAATTATTTTAATTTCCATCTCAGGAGCAACCCATATACTGTATGTACTGTCAGTAAGAAAAGAATGGATTCTTCAGGTCTATTCCCAATGAGTGTAATGCTCTAACCTCTCTAGGTGGCATCACTGAGCCCCAAAACTCCAGACACAAGTACACACAGACAGTCTGGGTTCAAGTGGAGGTATTGGTATAAAACAAAGTACCTTTTCACAGGGATTGTTTCTCTAATCACCACAATGCAATACTTCTCTCCATCTGTGTTTCCTTCCTTTCTTTTGTAATCCCTCTTTTATTACTCAAGCTGAGTATTGTCTTCTTCTGGTTCTTAACCAGTTGCCTCCTGGAAGCACTTTTGGGTCAGGCAAGACCACAGCGGTTCTTGTATCCTCACTATCTGACATCTCTCAATGGCTAACCCCACATAACCTGCAGGGCAAGTCCAAGGGACCACAACTCCCATGTTCCCCTGCAGGCCTCCATAATAGGGCTTGCCAGACAGGCTGCTGCCACCCAAGGTACAGGAGGACACTCTGCCCATAGCAGGCAGCTGCCACTATGATGCCCTTCCCGGTTGTGAAGTTCATCCCGGGTGTCGCCAAGCAGCTATTGTGAAGAGGGGGGTTGAACGCACCCCAAGTTGACACGGCCACTCCTCCGAAACCCCCTCTTAAACAGTGATACAATGGGAAACAAATACAGTTTTTTATCTCCTCTTTGCTAGATCAGCTGCAGCTTCAAACATTTAAAAGCTTTTGCTGCAGGTGCCCTTTGGTTCATTGCCTTGTCTATCTTCCCCCAGACATCCATCCATTTTCCAACCCACTGAATCCGAACACAGGGTCACGGGGGTCTGCTGGAGCCAATCCCAGCCAACACAGGGCACAGGGCAGAAAACAATCCTGGGCAGGGTGCCAACCCACCGCAGGACACACACACACACCAAGCACACACTAGGGCCAATTTAGAATCGCCAATCCACCTAACCTGCATGTCTTTGGACTGTGGGAGGAAACCCACCCAGACACGGGGAGAACATGCAAACTCCACGCAGGGAGGACCCAGGAAGCGAACCCGGGTCTCCTAACTGCGAGGCAGCAGCGCTACCACTGCGCCACCGTGCCACCCTCCCCCAGACATCCTCTGCTTTATTCTTTATGCTTTATTATGCTGTTTATGAATAATTTTTATGTTTCTTGAAAACCCTGAATGAATCTGTGTAACTGTGTGACCCAAGCATGACACTGTTAAGAAGCCAGCTCCTCTGTAGTCAATGTAACATCCTTCCATATCTGGGCACTGAAAGGATATATTGTCATTCCCTCCCAGACCTTCCATTATCAAGGCCTCCTAACCAGGTAAGGGACAGGGGCCCACGCTGGCTGGGATGCTGGTTTATCCTTCACACACAAACCCATAAACTTTCACATTTATATGGGTGAGGTATATTTCTTTATTAATCACATATCATAACACTTAATTCAATTGAGGGAAGTCAAGTTTTGTTCTTTTCCTGCTCATCTTTTGATTCTCATCAGAACTTAACTTTGTGCTGGTTATTACTTGAGCTGCTTGTGTCCTCAATTTCTGTCTGGCTTTAAACAACCCATTAACACCTTTAACCTCCTTACACCTACAAAAGTCCTTGGTGCTGGCTTTTAAATAAGGGAATGAAAATAGATATGAAGATCATGTTATAAGGCCTTCCTATCTGTCAGCATGACGGCATAATGTATAGTATAACATAACATTACATTTTGAAACCCATTTATTCCAATCCTCTTTGAAACAGCACTATAATAAATGCGCTCTCATATATGGATACAGCTGTACACCTCTCACAAATGGTCCTATAAGCTGGAGAAAATAAGTAAGACTTTATCTCCATCACTGTTAAATGCTCTTTGGCATAATGTACTGAAGGGTGGCATGGTAGCACAGTTTTTAGTGTTGCTACTGCTTCACAGATAAGGCACCCCAGGTTTGCATGTTGCACCTGGTTGTTATCTGTGTAGAGTTTGCATCTTTTCTTTATGTCTGATTGGGTTTTCCCCTGAGTACTCTGATTTTCATTCTATAGAATCAAAGTTAGGCAAGTGTATGAGATGCTTTTAAAAAGAGACAAATTAGACTAAAGTGAGTGTGGGTGTCTGTGGGAGTGGGCCCCACGATGAACTACTGGCCTGTCAGGATAGGCTCCAATCCCCAAAAAACCCTGAATTTGATTAATTGGGTTTGAGAATAAAAAAACAGAGCTCTTGATGGAATTCTCAGAGTAAAGCTTGATTTACGCATTTTTTCAAGCCACTGTTAAGAGACATCATCATCCTACAGGACCATGTGTATTCATTCTTGTCCTCCTGATGGCCTCCTAGGAATAAGTAATCATAGAGCCCTTGTGCCACTTCACAGAGATGATAGTCTCACACTGTAAGTAATTATATAAAGCCTCAAGTAACAGCCAAATTGATGTCACCAAGGATGATCAGGAAAGACAACAGCAAGGTGTGATATGACTTTCCCTTTAATTTGGAGTTTACAGATATGCCTAATGTCGTCACCCTCAAAGCAGAGCCAATGGACTGGATGCCAAGAGATAACAGTTGTGACAATAAAGAGTCCAAGACATCATAAAGATTTGGGGCAGCCACCCATATATTGTTGTTCCCGGTTGCGAAAGTCGAAATAATTAGCATGATGTGTATAGAACAGAGTCCAAAACAGAAGAGACAAAGGTGGAGGCTCTAAAGGCCCGTATAGGAAGTAACGTCATCAAAAGGGCCAGAATCAGAAGTGATGTCGTCTGGACCAGAAGTGACGTCAGCAAAGGGCCCAGTCCCGGAAGTGATGTCAGCCAAGGGACCGGCACTGGAAGTGATGTCTTCTGAGGTGCCGGAACCACGCAGGATTTCCCGGGAAAGGTCTGTAGGGAACTGAGAAAGACAGTCAGCGCACTCCGCCACCCCCTGTTCGGATGTTTTATTACAATTACTCAGGTCCTTTAGCTGCCTCCTACTTGAATGTGTGTAACACAGTATAAAGTTTTTCCTAAAAATTCAAAAATAACAGGTACCATACCAAAATGAGACTCAAAATATATTTTTACCATTTAATGGAACAATTGATCATGTTAGTCAAAAAGCAATTCCTCTACCAGGGCAGAATTCAACAGGCAAAGGGTGGGGTAACAAATTTGTAGCCTATGGACTACAAACCATCACATTTTTTTTTTCCAGGACGAAAATGATCTTGAATATTCTTTCTTGCGTGACAATAGCGCAATACCAGCACCTGACCCAACACAGACAGACACGGGAGGCACATTTATAAAAAAATAAATGTTTTATTTTTCTTTTCTTCTGCCAGTGGGTAACGCCTTTCCTGTTCCCATAGGCACAACACAGTCCCACAAACACGGCACAAACACAATACTTTTCTCTTCTTTTTATCTCCTCCACTCCTCTCCGGCAAGCTTTGTCTCCCTCTGCCCGGAGTGGTGGCTCCTGGCTCCTTTTATAGCCCACTCTGAAGTGCTCCAGGTGTTTGATGACCAATTTCCGGCTGCACTTCTGGGTATGGCAGAAGAACTGCCCACATGGGCTCAGGATCCACTGCAGCACCACCTGGTGGTGGCCACGGACCTTAACAGACTTAAGTTCCAAACTCCCATGCCCGTGGCCCTCATGCAACCCAGGGAGGCTGCCATCTAGCGTTCAGGGGGAGGTACTGTCCTAACCAGGCTTGCTCCCCCGGTCCATACAATGAAGAGGCATCGCCGCTGGACCAGAACCCCAGCAATCTGTGACACTTGCAAAGAGAAAGTGTCTGAGATATATATTATCATTGTACAGAGTACAGTGAAACTGTTGTTTTTTACTCACTATTCTTTTGTTGTCTTTATTTACCTCCTCATTTAAAAACATGCTTTAAATCTCTGTCAAATTTACATTTTTGTTCCAGCTTTAATATTATCCCATATCTACCAAGGATTTACCCCCAACCTATGAATGTGAATCAACATATTAAAAGAGGTTCTAGAAGCAATTATCTCACCCAAGTGTATAATATGCTTTTCTTCAGTTTTGTACCACTATCAGTTTTTTGATATGACCAAGTTTAATTTCAAAGGTGGAAAGCATGTAAATGTGCATGCATCCCAGCATACTCCATATGTAAATTAGACGAAAGGAGAATATATAAAAATTGTTGGTTAGAAAATGATCAGTATGCTTTTCTGGCAAAAAGGGGAACCAGGAAGCAGGTCAGAAGAAAAGCAAAAGAAAAAAATGTAACTGGAACCATATTGATTGTGCACAAACCAAAATCAAAAGGTGAGAGTAAATTTGCCAAAAACAAAAGTCATAAATATAAATGATAAAAAACAAAACAAAACTCAACAATACTTTAAAAGACTGTGTTCAAAGACTCTTCTTTTAAAAGGTCATCCAAATGGGTCAAATTAACCTGAGATGACAGCTGAGTGGTTAGCACAGCCAAGCAAAAGTGTAAGGTATGTCAGTGGAAGTGGTCAAGGGTCATGCACAGCATATTTATTTCTAAATTAATACTTTAGTTTGCTATGTAGGGTGACACAGTGGTTAGAGTTACAGCCTCACAACTCCAAGAGACCGAGTTTGTATCCTGAACTTGTCTCTGTTTGTATATTCCCTTATCATGTATATGTTTTTCTTCATGTACTCTTATTTCATTCCCACATAGCAAAGATATACAATATTGGTGAACCTGAATTGTCCAGGTATGAGTGAGTACGGGAGTGGGCATTGATTGTCTTGTGAGAGATTTAGTATTCAGGGTGGATATCTCAGAAACCGCTCATTTTAAATTTTTGTGTCTTTGCTTGGACATAGTCATCCAGGAACTCTACACAATGAAAAAAAAAAGTTTTAAGACAGGAAAACCAATTTTTGATTTTCCACACACAAAGACACCATACTAAAATCAATGTTTCATAACATTTTCTTAATCTTAAATTAACGCAATAGAGAGTTTTTGAACCCATCACCAAACTCCCATTTACATGGAAGTAAAAATATAATAAAGAAGGTTCAGCAAAGGAAAGGAAGGATGTTTTAATATGATAGCACCTTCAATTTAAAGTTTTTTATAAGAATTATATGTGATAGCATAAAAAAGGCAAGCTGCATTTCATTTAAATGGTACAGACAGCAACATTTTAGACAGTTTTGCTTAAACCACTTTCCAGTGCATACTGTAACTATTTTAGTACCAAAACCATGCACAATCTTTTCTTAATGTATTGTTTTTTAGTTAAATAAAATTAAAATTTGGCTCCAGCAGACCCCCGTGACCCTGTGCTAGGATACAGCAGGTTGGATAATGACTGACTATTTTTATTTTTTAAACAGTACAGGCATTGTCATTTATTATTTCATACTGCATGTGTGTAAGCAATTTCATTATAATCCCATTTCAAAAGGTGCCATTTCATAAGAGGAAAAGTAGCGCGAAGTAGATTTTGATATACAAAAATCAAAGAACTGATTTTTTGCTGAAGGAAAATGATAAGAAAATTGTTCAATAAATCACAACACAGTCACTAATAGAGAAAGTCAGTCAGTCAGTCAGTCATTATCCAACCCGCAATATCCTAACACAGGGTCACGGGGATCTGCTGGAGCCAATGCCAGCCAACACAGGGTGCAAGGAAACAAACCCCGGGCAGGGCACCAGCCCACCTCAGAGAGAAAGTCATGATATATTTAATAACGTAAAGTACATATTAAGCTATGGTTTTAACATCGTCTCTCTCTTGAATTTTTTTGTTACTCACAAAATTAAATTACACCACTCCACTCACTTCATAATTTTTTGCAGCTTTCACCAGGACTACATAAACTATATACTTTTGGTTCATACAACATATCTGAAAATGAACATTCATTCTTGTCTACATTTTTGTACCTCCAACAGCCTTGGCATTTTAAATTTGCTTTTTATGTGACTCTGAAGATTTAAAAACACACCTGCTAAGCGGTGTAACCAGAAATCTCAAATACAACATAATAATGTTTGATACCTTGATCTATAAAGAGAGAATTTGAATTTTTTTACATTCTCCATACATTGTATAGTACAAACTATTGTATGGGGTTGAAATTTGAATTATAAGTTTTAAGCATATCTGAACATGATTTGATCTCTGACACGATTTCTTGCTCAATAGCTATTGTATGCATAACGTTTGAACTGAATAACTGATTGTAAGCACATTTGGCATTCCTGTTACAATTCTGGATGCCTGTAATCCTTTTTTTAACAAAATTGTTTACAGAACCAGACCTTCCATTCTATATTTAAATTTATTTTTTTATTAATTTATTTTTTACGAGAAGAAACCTTAAAATTATTTTTATTGTTGTGAAGAAAAATGACAGCAGTTTCTATTTGAAATATTTTTGGTGTTTCCTGCCATTTACAGCCTCCTGTCATTTCACATTTACTATACAGGAATATACCGCATCTTCATGTTTGTGCAAATGTTGTGAATAAAAACATTTATAATATCTTAGTATCTACTGTATTTTGTATAATCAACACATTTTGGGGAATAGAAGAAATCATTAATTCACTTATATGACTACTGCAGTTAATAGATATGTATATCATGTGTTAAGTGAACACTGATGATTGTTTGTGATTTATATATTTGGACTATGAATCACTGATGTGTTGTCTGTGAGAATGCTCAGGATGCAGAAATATGTATGATCTCCAGATTTTTATTATCAACTATAGAATGACCAACTTGTTAGAATCATGCTGTGATTGTACTGTATATTACTAGAATATCCAAAGAAAGTTCCACATTGTAGAAATCTAGAGTTTCACATAGTGTCTGGTGCGTTGCTAAAGAGTTAAAAAGGAATTAGGCAGATCCTCTTAGTTTCCATTCAGATGGTTTCTAATACAAAAAATGATGGAACAAAATCATCCCTACTTTGTATATAGTACCTGTGCCAACTTGGGAATGTCTGAGTGAATCCATGTTGGCCTTGAGATCACTGATGACCAGTGTCATCATTCAGATGTCAAGACTACAGTCCAAGTACTGTTGTTCTGAACATTACTTTTAAACATTAACTTTGGTTTTGTTTGCTTTGTTTTTGTGAAATAATCACTGTTTTCTTTGCAAGAGAATGTGCCAGGCATTTACTTTACTTGGTGCAGGCCACATTTCACATAGCTGTTTCCAGTAACTTCATGTTTTTTTTCTGTGGTCCTTACTACACCTGTTAAGTTGGAGTCGATGAACATTTGTACATCTGTGGGCTCAAACAAAAGCCATGGGTGAATGTGTCATTTGCTAAAAAGATGGGGATTCATTTACGGGAACTTCTTCCTATTTTTTCTTATGTATTTACTTAATCTACCAAATTAGTTATCACCTTTTTCTAAATGAACAAACACTCCATGAAAGCTTCTTTTAGTCAATCAAAATACAGTACAACAAACAGCTAAACTGTGATTAGCTTAGCATGAATCACAACCATTTTGTCAATGATGTTTTAATAAGGCTTGTATGGAAATAGATTAGGGAATTTGACTTGCTGAGATGCCCTAACTACAGAACTGCACAGTCACTTTCCTGAAATCTTAATTTGAACGTTCCTAGCATGTTTCTAAGTTTTCACCAAGCAAGTGCTTCGGCCTAATTTGTGCAATATTTTTTCACATTTTTTGGTGAAAACTCTTCATTTGAATTTTAGATCAGTGCCAGCTCCCAACTTCTCTCTCTGTTTTGTAGATTATCCATTTTTGCTGGGAACTGTCCATAAAGAGTTTGCATTTTCTACCCATGCCCATGAAGATTTTTCTACTTTCTCCACCCACATCCTAATGCTCTGTAGGGCAGGTTAATTGGTGACCTAAACTGGCAGTGTATGAGTTAGTGTTTATATTGACAGTAAAACAGACACATTTATAAAACCTGAAAATGCACTTGTGCTGAGCTGGTGTGACTGGTTGTCTGTTTCACAAGAGGCCTGCCAGAGGTAAGTGCACAACCAAACTGGCACAGAGCTTGAAAAGTCCTTCAGAAGACCATCATGAGAAAACCACATTTTCCTGTAGCAATGTCTTTAACTTAACAGCTAGAGACTAGTAAACCCTGTATGTCTGTTGGGTGTTATGCAGGTTTACTGGGAACAGAGAGTTACTACTTAATAAGAAGCATGTAATTTCTGCCAATGATGCTAGAGTGCAAGTGACCTGTTAGGTGTCACAAACAAGAGACAGAGAGGATGGGTAAACCTGGAAATAGATTACATTACCTCCTGGCTGACAGTTGGCAACATGTGGATGTAAACTGGAAAAGCTGGTCTAAGAAGCCCATACTATAGCAAATCTTGGGAGACTGGAAAGAGGCCTTCACTTGTCAACCTACTTGTTCAGAGACAGAATAACATTAGTCATTAAGGCAGTAGGTACAGAGAGTGATTCAGAGACTGTGCCTTTGAGAACAACCAAACCACAGTGCCGCAGGGTCACCACAAGCCACAGTATGAAGTTCAAGGTGGGTAAAAAAGCAGGGACGCTCCTGATCTCAAGGGTAGCTCTAGGAGGTGGCTGTAGCAGACTCTGAGAGGGCATTTACTAGAGAGAACTCTGAGCATAAAGTCAGGACTTGATGTGTAGAAAAAACCAAAGTATGTATGTTTATTGAGAAGGCTTTTTCATTCTGGCCATATTTGAACCCAGGACTGAGCTTCAGAAATGCCATTACCATGCAACCCAAGTAAACAGAATAACCGGTTTCAGCGGTACTAATGCAACTGCAAATGTTTCTCTAGTAACCAATTAGCATTTATACATGACTAAGGACACGCTAAGGGAATTTACCATAAGGACACTGAAGGAATGGCTACTGAAAATGGGGTTTTGCAGTTACTTGTGAATAATAAATAAAATAAAATTAAAAAATCAGTCATTATAAGCAGTATTAGCCATCAGAAATACTAGTCATATTTTGGTTGTATTTTTAAATCAATTTAATGGCATCTTAAAAAAGGTATCAATATCTTATCAAAAACATGAAATGTCCTGGATGTGTGCAGACTTTTTGACTGCTACTATATATGCTTAAAAAAGAATATTAGATTGACTAAATATATTCTTGTTATATTGATTTAGAACAATATTGTATACATGAATAAACAGTATAATTTATTACATTTTTAATTTGATTTCTTTCTAATTTTGCAATAAAATGTGACATGATTGCAACATTCTTATTGCATTTCTTTATTGTGTTCATGAATGCAAATAAAAATAACTATTCACAATTAAAACATTTTTTAATTGTAATTTTGCAGAACTGTGTTGCCTTACTGGTCTAGATTTACCCAGCCAGCACGTTGTTTGATTTTTGGAAAGTTTCTGGCACTTGATTGACACATACTAAAATTAATGAAGTGCCTTGGGAAATAAACTCCAACTCTTTACTCATGCTGACAGTAAATCAGCCATAAAGTATCTGGTGGGATGCGAGAGTATCTATAGACATAAACCTTCTCAGTGCTATGGAGCTCCTCCAGAGGCCGCAGTGACCTCACAAATGGTTTCTCCGCGATCATCAGGTGCCTCTCCTCACAGCATATCGTCGTCAGTTGTAGGAAGTCGAGTCGTAGAAGGTTAGAGGTTATTTGAATTATTTTTTTCCGGGATACAGACCATAATAATAACAACAAGGCTCCAGGACTGAAATAGCGATATTTATGCACGTCGAGTGTCCATCTGGAGGAGCTTAGCTATTCGTCCGAATGCAGGCCCGTGAAGCGCAACAGCAGGCCTCCTGTGACTAGACGCGAAATGACGGACAAGTTTGATCGCGCTCCCGGGGCGGAAAGAACACGGCCCAATCCGGTGGGCCCGGGATTGAGTGAGCAAGACCCTAGAACTCCGAAAACGAACCCTTTTCAACAGGAGCCACTAAGGCAGCCAAAAACCAATCCGTCTGTGGGACAGAGCTGCGCCGGTGGAGGTAGGTAAGGGGCTGTAGTGAACCTTAAAATACCCGTGTGTAAATATGGAGGTAATTCTGACCGAGCCGACTGGTTGTCATATTCTTACTTGTCATCTTTTTTTAATCTCATTACTGATATCTTGTAAACTAATTCAGCAGATTTCCGTCATCTCTTTATTGAAAATGGCCATGTATTGTCCTGGAATCGTGTCCGTATTATTGATAGATTTACAGCCGTAACACATTTAAAAGTGAAGTTTTGCCGTACTCTCTGCTGTATCTCATAAGTGTTCTGATAATCTATTTAGTAGCAGTATCAAAAGCAAAGAGCACTAGTATCACGCTGTATGACTTACACCAGTTTTTTTTAAACCTATTTTAATATTTGCCATTTCATCTTTTTTCCCCTCCCATAAGGAATCTACATGATAGCTATAGAAATCTAAGATTTCATTAATCCGCCCATGTTTGATATAGAACCCTTTAAATTTATGGGGATGCATGCTTTAGTGGTTGTAGATTTGAGCATTAAACCTCTAGTGCGTCAGTCCAATTTTGGCTTCCAGCATTGTGTGTAAAAGCAAATCACCCAAGGTGTCACTGCTGCAGTTGTTAAATAAATAAATAAATAAATACATACATCCATACATACCTGTGTAAATGATGGCATTGCATTGTAGTTGTGTAAGATATACGGTGTCAGCTAAATTAGTCATAAAACAAGGGACATCTCTGCTGCAGTGCAGAATATATTTAAAGGTGCATTAACCTTTATAACTGGAGAACAGACTCACTTTTAGGAAAAAAGGCTGAAGGTTATTTTCATGCTTAAAAGAAAGAAAGGAAGGTAAAACAGTGGGCTGTAAAGCATTATTTAGATGTTCAACTGAAAAGTAAAGCATATAACTGAAATGGGAAGAACATACAATATCCTCTATAATCTTTGGAACAAAGACACATTTTAACCTGTCACGTGCAAAATTGGCTGACGACACTGCTATCGTGGGCTGCATCAGGAGTGGGCAGGAGGAGGAGTATAGGAACCTAATCAAGGACTTTGTTAAATGGTGCGACTCAAATCACCTACACCTAAACACCAGCAAAACCAAGGAGCTGGTGGTGGATTTTAGGAGGCCCAGGCTCCTCCCGGACCCTGTAATTATCAGAGGTGACTGTGTGCAGAGGGTACAGACCTATAAATACCTGGGAGTGAAGCTGGTTGATAAATTGGACAGGACTGCCAATACTGATGCTCTTTTTAAGAGAGGACAGAGCTGATTATACATCCTTAGAACGCTGATGTCCTTCAACATCTGCAATAAGATGCTGCAGATGTTCTCCCAGACGGTTGTGGCAAGTGCCCTTTTCTACGCGGTGGTGTGCTGGGGAGGCAGCATAAAGAAGAGGGACACCCCACGCCTGGACAAACTATTGAGGAAGGAGGGCTCTATTGTAGGCACGGAGCTGGACAGTTTGACATCTGTGGTAGAGCGATGGGCACTGAGCAGGCTCCTGTCAATCATGGAGAATCCAATGCATCCACTGAACAGGATCATCTCCAGACAGAGAAGCAGCTTCAGCGACAGACTGCTGTCACTGTCCTGCTCCACTGACAGACTAAGGAGATTGTTTCTTCCCCACACTATGCGACTCTTCAGTTCCACCCGGGGGGGTAAACGTTAACACTACACAAGATTATAGACTGTTATACCTGCCTCACACTCTCCACCTTGCATTTTTTAATGTGCACTGTGCTTTTATTGCTGTTTAATTAATATTGTTCTTTATCAGTATACTGCTGCTGGAGTATGTGAATTTCCCCTTGGGGATTAATAAAGTATCTATCTATCTATCTGATGTACCTCTCTGCTCCACAGTTTAAAGTTACAAATCAAACAATTCAGATGTGATTTAAGTGCACATTGCATTTACATTTAAGAGTATTTGCATATATTTCGGTCACACCATGTAAAAATGACAACACTTTTGACACCACATTTCAGTACACCATAATGTTTGGGACAGTTGGCATCACAGGTGTTTGTGATTCCTTAGGTGTGTTTCATTGCATCATTAGTGCAACCATAAGACACCTCGGTTTGCTTTTACCTTTTGGTAATTGCCATTTTTCACATGATGACAAGAGCTGTGCCAATGCAAGTCAAGGAAGCCCATATAAGGCTGAAAAACTAGAACAAGACCATTGGAGACATCAGTAAAAACTTAAGATTGCTCAAATTGTCTGGAATATCATGAAGAAATTGGAAAGGGATGGGTAGGCCAAGGAAGACCTCCACTGCTGATGACAGAAGAATCCTCACTATGGTAAAGAAAAAGCCCTGAATGCCTGTCCGACAGATCAGAAACAGACTTCAGTAGGCAAATGTGGATGTGTCAGAGATGACTATCCACAGAAGACTTCATGAACAGAAATAGGCCACACAAGATTCAAAACACCAGTTAGCTGCAAAAACAGGATGACCAGATTACAATTTGCAAAAAGTACATAAAAGAGCCTGCAGAAGTTTGGAAAAAGGGCTTGTGGACAGAGAAGTCAAAGATGAACCTGTATCGGAGTGATGGCATGAGGAACTGCCCAAGATCCAAAGTATACCACCTCATCTGTTAAGTATGGCGGTGGGTGTGTTATGGCTTGACATGTATGGCTGCCACAGGTATTGGCACATTTATCTTCATTGATGATGTAACTGCTGACAGCATGTGCCCAATTAAGTGTTAGGTGTAAAGAAACATCTGTTCACGTTCCAGTATATGTCTCCAAATTCATTGCATGGCACTTCATTCAACAACAAGATCATGATTGGAGATATACTGCTAAAGGCAACACGACAGTTTTCAAAGCTAAAACAATTGAAAAATCTTGAATGCCCAAATTTAGTCACCCAATTTAAATCCAGTTGAGCATGCCTTCCTTATGCTGAAGAGAGAACTTAAGGGAGGAAGCCCCCAAAACAAGCAGGAGATGAAGGTGTGTGCATTAGAGGCTTGGCAGAGCATCACCAGAGAAGATACTCTATACCTGGTGATGTCTTTGAATTGTGGAATTCAAGCAGTCTTTGCATACAAGGAGTATGCAACGGAGTTCGACTGCTTTAATATACCGATCATTGCTATATCCCAGACATGTGGGTGGGGGCGGTCGCATGTTTAAAAAGTGTTGTTATTTCTACATGGTGTGATTGAAATGTATGCAAATACCCTTAAATGAAAGTCTGCAGTGTGCAGTTTAATCACATCTGAATTGTTTGATTTGTAAGTTTAAAATGTGGAGCAGAGGGGTAAATTAAGGAAAAATGTGTTTTTGCCCCAAACTTGGAAGGCATTGTATTATAGGGGAAAAGAAGGAACAAAGCCAGGTCAAATTTAAATGAGAAAAGGGGACACTGGGTGTGGAAAAAGTACCATTAGAGAAGATGAAGGGAGAAATTAAAAATTAGTGGGTCATTTAAGACCTGGAGAGAGAATGAGCTTAGTTTCTTTAGCTTATCTTTGAAAGGAGTCTTTAAACCCTTGTGAAAGAACACAGAGAGGTCAGTGTGATTAAAATCACACTTTTTGGAATACTTTGGGAATAAAATGAAGTGTGTTTTAATTTGGATAGTGCTGAATTTTGTGGAGAAAGATTGCATCATCAGGATAGTTAAGTTTTAGAAGAGGTAACTCAAGTTACATTTAAGTCGAATTCACTGAATCGCCAATTTTTGCATAATCTGTACATGAAGCATACTACTAGTTATTAAGGCTAGCAGAATGCAAGACATTTCACTTTTCTTATGGAATGAATAATGCGGCTATAGTGATAGTCAGTACTGTAAATGTATAAAGAGCAGAGAAATTTCTAGAAGGCTGGTGAACTGGAGCTGTACTTGTAAACTCCCAGCTAAATAATTGTTCAGGGCAAAGTCAGATGTGAACTGATTAATCTAGACAGAGAGTGACTTTTCTGATTTCTTAAAGGACATTTTTAATCTATTAGGTTTTATACTGCAGCAAAGGAAGATTCAAAGGAAATCAAAACATGGTATGCTTCAAACAGTAAAATAAAACAAATACATGTCTTAATACATAAAAAGCTGATAAAAGTAAAAACTTAGCAGTGTACATGTCTGAATTTGTTTAAAACAATTCACAGCAATACTTTTTTCTAGAGGTAGTTTTATAGTAGTAAACAATTTTTGATATCACATAACTTATTCTGAATGTTTATTATTGTACATGAAGCATAAATAAGATCAAAATTTTAAAAAGTTAGAGGTGAGACTCAAACGTCAAAGCTGTTGACTTTAAGTCAGTCATTCAGGTAATTTGTGCTTTTTGTGGCCAAAAAATTATCATTCAGTCTTCTGTGAATTTTTGTTTTGTTTTGGTTTATAATTAAATTAACTTCAATGAAGTTGACCTTGGAGTTAAGAGATTCCTTCTTTTATCAGAATGTTTTTTCTTTAGCTTGCCTTCAAATTCTCACTCTCAACATAAGATTATTATTGGGATATGCACTTCAGATGGGATTTTGAGGAGAATAAAAGGAGACATTTGGAGAGGGGATGGAATTGTAAATGGGAAGTATTAAGTTATGGAGAGAAAAATAATCTGGGGTGGATATGAATGGGAGAGCAGGAGGATGGACTGATGAATATAGATTTGGAAGGAGAACTGAAGAGGGAGATAATACATACAAACTGAAACATAGGTGAAGATAGTGAAATAGTAAGGGGTATGGAAAACTGGAACCTGGAGAGGAAGTAACATTTTGTAGATAAAGTAGCAAAGATCAAAATAAGCACAAACAAGATCTGGAAAAGGTCTGTGTAATTAAGAATAGAAATGGAAGTACAGTACCTTGCAAAAGCAGAGTTAGAAGAAGGAAAGGTAGAAGGACCAGTGATAGAAATAAAATGATGGGAAATTAAGAAGGCATTAAGTAAGGTGAAGGTGAAAAAAGTGCCTGGACCATCAGAGGTGCAGACTGAATTGATGACAGTATTGAGAGAGAAGGGGAAAGATTGGTTGCTAAAATTGTTGGAAGGGTAATGGGATAAGAAAAAGATTCCAGATGACTGGGTTGTTGTAGCTGTCATGGAGTTAACTTAGTAAAACACTAGATGAGTCTGTTAGAGTAATAGATGACAGATCAAGCAAACATGTGAACTCCCGTGATAAGACTGTATGGATTGATTAAAGGGAAATGAATAGTAGATACAATATTTATTGTGCTGCAAGTTTAGGAGACAAAGGTCAGAGGGAAGAGTAAGATCTGTGTTTAAAATATCGTTTTTTTATTTTTAAATGTTTTTAATAGTTGTCTAAGTTGAGATAAGTAATCGCTGAAGAATATACACCTCTATAAAGAATAAATTGTGACTAAAAGATCCATTACTGTCATATTTTTTTCTTCTCAGTACTAATTTGATGCATCCATTATAATCATTTTATTGATTTTTGAAAGTGGTCTTTGCTCATGACAAAACAAGGTTATCAAAGCTGCACACTCCTTTATAAGAACACTAGTGCCATCATAAAGCACCTTTTGTGCCTCAAACACATATTTTTGCTGTTCTTTATTTCAGTAGGTCGCTAGTGCATCTGTAATTCTGTCATGATTATAGGTAATATTACAAATGATATACATTTTGAGGTATTTAAGAAAGCATGTATTGTTAATCACCATTATACAATAAATTTGTACTTTTTAAAATTATTAAAGAAAAGATTTACTATTGTATTTGCAGGCTCTTCCCTTTACTGTACTACTCACTGTTACTAGCTAATGAGTGTGGAGTTAGTGCAAATAAATGTCAGTGTACTACAATACTTCTTAACTGCTTTCTGAAGTATACATAATGTGTTAATAGTACATAGATTTCTATTGTGAATTTTGTTCGAAAAAAAATAATTATACTATTACATATTGATAGGATGTGAAAGAATGAATTCACAAATATAAGATTTTTCTTCTGGTTTGTTTCAGATACCAAAGGATCATCTCGGTCCCACCCTGGATTGCATGAGAAGTACTCAAAACTCAGTATCAGCACACCAATAGCCAAATCACATACCGTGGACTCCAGCCTAGTTAATTCAAGATTGTCTCCAAATGCACCAGAATTCTACCCATCAACTTACATCTATGCAGTATGTATTCTTGTATAAAATTATTAAATAAATCCCATGCTTCACACTCACAACAGATGTTGAATATTGTTTTTATCCAGCATCTTATTAGATGTACTTAATTGGAAAGAAGTGTGAATGTAGTATACTGTATTTTTGAAATACAGCATTTGCAAATCACATTTTCTAGCATCTTCCTGTTTATGTTGACTTCGCTTACATCTTTAAAACTCTTTTTTTAGGTGGGCTTTATTTCAGTCCATATATTTCTTCAGATTTTATACAGTAGCACCTTGTTGTCTATTTTTGTTTTTTTTCTTTATTCTCTAAACTGGAGTTGTTTACTGACCTTATGAATATTGGAGATAATCATATAGTTTTCCCTGCTGAATTTACTTTGCATTATATATATGTCCAGATTTCTTTGTTAATTTGGTTATCACAGTCACTATGTTTTTTAATATGAACTTGTTCACTTTTAGGGAACAACATTGGAAGATGAAGGTCAATTTTATGGACAATCTAATGTATCCCTTGCTGATATTGTGCAAGATTTCCTGAACCATCTCAATGATTCTCCAGCTTCCTTTGAATCTGATATTGAAAGTTTTACTGTGATACTCAATGAGTGGGTCAACACAGAAGAAGCACTTTACGAACTTGTAGAATTAATATATCAACAGGTACAAACTTTTGTTTGTAGATCACTCTTTTGAATACACTGCCAGATTATAAAAATAAGGGCAGGAAGTCTTAGAAATGTGCAGATTAAAAAAAAAACTATAAAGTTCTAATTATAAATATTCGTTTTGTTTTTAGGCATTTATACAAGTCTTTTTCCACTGTTTGAACTGAAGTTTCATTTAAATTAAACTGGTTGATCAATGTTTGACATTTATTGGGTTTACCTGTGGATTTGCGAAGTTTATAGCAACAATAAAGTGGTTGAATCTCATAATACAAATCAAACATCTATTAAATATTATGAAATTCATAGCAAGAACACCGTGATTGAATCGCATATTACAAATCAAACATCTATCAAATAACACGAGCATTCTTAACTGAAAGGGTGTAGTGAGAAAAGCAAACACAGGAATCATTGTGCTCTTTAGAGGGTTATCAATCTTGATCTGAGCAGTTTGAGACAAGAAAGCGCTTGATTTTTCCACATTTTTCAATAAGGTGCTAATGCATGTCTTAAGTTGAATTCTTCTTTGGTACTACTGAGTAAGACGCTGTTTAGAGATGAGCACATGTGATGCAATTTTGCTGCTGTGGAAATATGTAGTAAAATGGATTGTGGCACCATCCGCATGACTAATGTAATACAGAGTAAAGCTGTTGTTATTGTTTAGCTGTAAAGTATATGCAGTGCTTGCTTGTGAGTCAAAATCAAATCATCATTAGCAAGGCATTCTGGTGTATGCCTTCAAAATGCTGCTGTCTTTAACACCACACATTTCATTTTCATTTTCAAGTTACTGAATCAGTAGTAGATGATGGTTACGCAAGGAACTGCGACACATGCATCAGTAGTAAAGGCTACCTGCCATTTAGATTAATCTTTTCTTCCTTCCTTTTTTATCATGTAGAAGTAATTCATTCATTTACATTTTTGTTGGTAGTTATAGTCTTAATTCAACTGTATTCCTATTGTAGTAGTAATCTTGCATATATTAGGAGTATTATTTTTGCATACCCCCAAATTAAAATACTAATATGGACCTGTACTAACACTTAACTGTTTCTACAAACATTTCCTGCTATGGGATCTAATAGAATGCAAAACGCTGAATTGATCATAGATCAATCGAAGCTACCGGTACTAAACCTCATTACTCTAGGAGTTTCTGTCCCTTTCTAAGTGCAAAAAATTGAACAATTTTAAATAGTGTTCTATATTTTTTTTATTATATCAATTTTGCAGAAAATATTAGTCTTCATATTATTAATTAGGTTGTTATAAAGAGAACAGAAAAACTCTGAGAGTTGAGCATCCAGTGCAGATTTAATTTTTATTAACACCTGTTGAAAGTGGGGAAAAGGAAAAAAAAGAAGATGCAGTTATTCCTTGGGCTGCTCAAATGGCTGGGCCAGTTTAAACTGATGGTCATTTTGATGTATTCTGGGATATATCCTGGAGAATGGAAGGGTTGGAGTCAGTAGAAGGTCACAGGTGGGTTCAGAGGAGAACTTTTGAGTCATTGGCCTTCCAGTTGTAGAAACAAAAGGCTAATACATGAGCTGCAGTTCAACTTCCAAATTGTATATCCTGGAGAATGGAAGGGTTGGAGTCGGTAGAAGGTCACAGGTGGGTTCAGAGGAGAACTTTTGAGTCATTGGCCTTCCAGTTGTAGAAACAAAAGGCTAACACATGAGCTGCAGTTCAACCTCCAAATTGTATATCCTGGAGAATGGAAGGGTTGGAGTCAGTAGAAGGTCAAAGGTGGGTTCAGAGGAGAACTTTTGAGTCATTGGCCTACCAGTTGTAGAAATAAAAGGCAAACAGTTCAAGCTCCAAATTGTTCCCCAGTGTTCCCTTTAAATCTGCCCCTAAGCCTTGCATCTATCTCCTGCATACAAGAGCTATAAATTTTACTTTTATAGTATGCTAATGACAAAGGACCACAATCATTCTCTCAATTTATCATATATAAAATTTGATTTGCTAGCAGTATCCACAGTACCAGCAATATTAAAAAAAAAAAATAAATAACATAATATTCTACTGTATCTTCTAGTAGTGCTTCAGTTTTGCATTTTTCCTGTTTTTTCTTTCTGATTTGCATCATGTCATATGTGGACTCTGGAATGTTGGATCTTACCTTTGTTTGGGCAAGGGCAAGATGAAGTAGGGTAGAATGGCATTGGGGAGAGCTGTTTTGAGATTTTTTTTCCATTAACCACATATGGTAGCTATTTTGGGATATTACTATATGTACAGTTTGCCATTAGAAAGTAAAAGAAATTGGGATAAAATATGACACTTTCGTAAAACTTTAAAAGTATATAAAAGATACGGCAAATGCCTATATTATGAATAAATTAGTTCTAAAAACTAAATGAGTGATACTATAACCTGGTTCGTGGAAGTCAGGATTAGCCTTCTTACTGGAAATTCATTTAGATTTTAAAGGGGGAATGGGCTGGACAGGTATTTCTCTCTAACCATGGCAACAGGAATAGAGGAGTGGATATACAAATTTATAATATGATCTCCTTTGTGGCCTCTGAAATAACTACAAACTCTAAAAGGTGTTATATTAGTTTGAAAAATTAACAATACTAATTTAATCTTGGGTAACATATATTGACTTAAGTAGGATGAAAGGAACTGTATATCTAATATTCTCTGTCTAACTCAAAGTATGTACCATATCAAATTTATAAAATAAGGAGATTTCAGGTCTTTTTCTTCAGTCACAGCTACACTATCTAAAACTGTCTTAACAATTTTATCATCAAGGATCATAAATTATTGGACCCCCTAGGCTTCCCCTCCCATATACAAGACCATATTCTTTTGTGTTCATAAGAATTACTTATGAATGCTTTGAAATTGCATCAGTTTTTTTTGGCCTGGCTTTGAGACTCTCCAGTAGTATGAGAAAATCCCCACACATGATAAGCTGTTCGACTTCTCTTGATGTCTAATTATACAAGATATTGAGCTCTCCCCAAACACCTCATTTTTGTCCCTCTAAAACAAAAAAACCCTCATTTTTAGGCCATTTTTGACATTTTGTGCAGGAAATTACTCTCTTATGATAAGGTGTACATCAATAGGTGTCTTCAAAAAAAATTATCAGAATGTCATGAAATGCCATATCAGCCAACCTTAGGGATTCATCTGTTAATACAAAACAAGGAGTCACCCATTTTTTAAAACTTTTGTGAAAAGAAGTATCGATTAATATAGATATGTAATGTCATTTTATGGAATGTTGAGGTTGCTGATCACGAATATTATATTTTTGATACATTAGAAGTGGTCCTTACAATATTAAGAACCACTCCCAAAAGGTTAATGGCACATTTCAAACATGGGTATGTGGATTATAGTTTTAGACTATTTCAAGGTCAGCGATTACAAATACGATGTTATTTTTGATCCTGTACCAGGGATTTAGCCCTCTATGGACCTCAATCAGAGGGTGAAAAATGACGCTTTTCTATTACAATTAAGAATATTCCGACTTTAAACATTTTAAATTGAAGAACATATTTTAATATTTCAAGTATCTACTAAAGTAAATCAGTACATTTTATTTAAATACTCAAATCAGGTTGGCATACAATAATTTAGATTTTTTTTTCCTGTAAGTGCATCATAGTTATTCAGGAATCGACTACTTTTTATTATAACTGCTTGCTTCCCTCTTTTAAATCTAGTACCTATGAAGTAATTGTTAATCGTGCTCCACTTAGTTAATACTAATTTAACTTGCAACTGATGACCTAGACCATTAATACAAGTAGTTGAGAAATGTATCAATTTACTTACCCAAAAATGTATGGCATGTAAGCTGTCTCCGGAGAATTTTTCTGTATCTCTCTTGGAAATTCTAAAATTACATTTGAGATGATAGCCTCTTTTCTTTTACACAAAAATAAAATGCAAACTTTTTTGACTACAGCATTTTTTTCAGTAGTCTCCAATAATAACAAATACACACGATCACCCAATATCCTCTACAAAGAGACCAGCATTGCATAAGGAATACTCAGCAAGCACATATGAAAAAGTTTAATTGCAAGTGCATGTGTCATTTTATACGATTGTGGACACAACATAGAAAGAAATAACATTAAAATGAACTACCTAAAACCTCATCGTAGAATCTAAAGAAATCAACTTTTTGCCTAAAACATATTACTCTACTCCTACGAACAAAACAAAAACCATTTAGAATGCTCATTCAACATTCCAATTTCTTTACTAAATTTGTGTTAAGATATTGTCAAAAGTGCTAGCAATTAAAACAGAGAAAGTGCATCACCACATTTTGACTCCTGATGTTTTTATTTTGAAGTGCTGTGCCTGCTTTATGCTGGTTATACAGGAACCCATGTCATGCAGATATTATCACCTTCCACTCTTCCAAAAGGCATGGGAATCATCCGGGTGCTCCCTAGCAAATAAGAAATAAGAGTTTATTTTCTTGTTGATTAGAAGTGGTTTACACCTTTACTCTCCAATTAAGCCAATTTTTGCCCAGTGTTTTTTCTGATTGTACAGTCTTGAACACTGGTTTTAGCTAAGGCCACAGGGAAAGGAAAATAATCAAATCTTCAGAGATTTAAAACAAACCTGCCTGCTTTACTTACTGAGTTGCAAATGTATGTGTTATGAGACCAGGGAAAATATCAGAAATTAAACCGTTCTGACTTCGCTGGCATAGACAGGGGAAATTCTGACCTTTTTCCTGTATGCTTTATATTTTACACCATTCACCACTAATTATTGTTGACTTTGCAGAAATAGTGTATCAGCACCCACTTGATGGTATAACAATGAAGGAAACATTTGAAGGCAGAGATATTGCCAATTTTTGCACCCTTACCAGATATGTATATATTCACACCATCTCTAAATTATGCAATGTATGGCATGAGAGATGCATGATATTGTCATTATTGAAATCTCAAAATATGTTAACTTACTGTCAACTTTGAACAGTTATACCTCATTTTACAATATGCAAGTTAGTATCTTTTGCAGAAGAAACAAGGGAAACTTTCCTAACCTGTCATTAGTAACTGCTGTGGAAACTATACTGTCTAACACTAATTAAAATATAGATAGTACTGTATGTCCAACCTTACCAGGTTTTTCACACTAGTGCACCTCTACATAATCTGCAAAAACATTGAAAACAGGACCTTTCAATCAGAATTTCAGATAATTAATGAAAGCTGGCTACCAATAAAATACATCCTTATCAAATTTTTGGAGACTGAGTAACTCCTATCAAAATTGTACATTGTTTACATTTCTCTTAAACCAGGTCCAGATTATTGGGATGATGCCAGTCAAGGCACAATATATTTTGTTCTCAAGAAGCAAAAAAGCAGAACTTGTCTTTCCATAGTTTTAGTTGCCATTGTAATTGCAAAGGGTTTAAATCACCAGAACTTACATAAGAGGATTTGGGTTCCAACACAGTTTTTTATTTACAGTCTCAAATTCAATTCACCTTCTTAACAGTAAAGTAACCTTTTCAAACAAGGAACAAGCAAACAATTCAACCTCTTTTATTTTACAGATTTGTCAACTACATATCCCTCCGTGCATGAATCAAAACACAAAAATGAATAGCACTATATGAAGACAGTGATTTCCATTTTTAAATGGCATCACATATCCTTACATGCATTTTTCACTCTTTTATCTACGAACCTATATCATGTTTGTTTTTGCTGCATTATTAATGAGGAGAATTACCTTTTTCCAATTTAACAATATTAGTGAAGTCAAAGTCATAAGTTGTCAGCGCAATGCACAGGTGGCGGTACTGGTGCTGGCTAGTGAAGGATGAAGGATGCACATGCATTTGTCTTAATGGCATTTAAATGTGAAAGTGTCGACTTGCATATATATGTTGAGCAGCACATTGTAAGGATAAACAGTGTGAGGCTTCTTGAATGAGGAAATTTCTCCTGGATGATTTTCTTTGGTCCAGAATTTTTCAGACCCAGTCAGCCGCAAAAAGTAAAACAAATATCAAGTGATGACTAAATATCAATAAGTCCCAGTTGTAAAGTTGCCTCATCTGCTGTCATACTATTGTCTAGTGTAATGCAAACTCTCTTTTAACATCTGCTATGAAAAAGTCCTTTACAAACCTCATCACTTTCTTGGGGATGAAGAAATTATCAAAACGACTGGAAAAATTGTTCTTAAAATTATCAAAATGACTGGAAAAAATTGGCCCTTAAGGTCCTCCAAAAAAACTTCGCTATAATATTAATTTGTACGTATAAAGTGTGGGCAAACTGCAATGTAGAAAAATAAAAGGATTTTTCCAGAGCATAAATCAGCAGAAAAGGGTTCTGCATTTTTTTTAAATGCATGAAACTTATCAACAAGATGAGCGACAGTTTTATTTCTGCCCTGCAGTTACATAATAAGATAAATCAAGTAATAGAAAATATCACTCAAAAACAATCAATTTCGGTAAATGTATCGCTTTGCGTTACAGTCCTGCTTTTTCCAATTTGTAATTAATGGGAAAGGCCAGTATATCCTCCCTAGGTTTGCAGAATTGTTTCAAGGTATTTCCTATGCTAAGTGGCCTAATCTCATTATGGACAAGCAAATCATTATTCTCTGATGAACTGACGGAAAAGACAGTGTTGTAAACTTGAAGTACAACAAATGAAGTTAATAATTACCATGACAGAGTCCATGATTGTTTTTAACTCGCTGTTAAATTTTGTACACAGCCCAATTTAGTGAATAAGACAATGCAGCCATCTCTGTTGCGGAGCCATGGATGGCAGAAAGGTCATCTAGCCTACCCAATATGGTAGAATACACTATCTGTTACTGTGTTGATTCCAACCCATTCTCAAGGAATGATCTCACAAGTTGTGTGCCCCTTCAAAGGAATTGTAGTCGAAATATATCATCCAGAAACCATTTTCCATCAAAGAATCTAACATAGAGGCACAACTGTGCCACACCACTGCTGTTGGTTGATTCATCCACTGTGAGGGACAATACATCCACCTTCCTCAGTCTGTTCAAAAGAGTCCCAAAAATCTCCAATGCAAGGAACTCCCCCTTCCTATACCTGTTGTATGTGATGATAGAATTTTCTAAATTGAATTCATGATGCTATTTAGGGTTTTCTCATCGGTAATTACTTGCTCAACTGATGCAAGCACGCATTCCTTGACTGTCTCTATGTCTATAAATGATCTTTACTTCTTAGCTATTATTCAAGCCGCTTGTAGTAAGCGTGATCTAGCTCTCTCTTGCTCATTGCAAGCCAGAAACAGAATGGTACATTGTTGCTCATAGCACAGTGCTAGCTATCTAACTTTCTGGTGGTGAACATCTTATGTCAAAGTTAGGGTGGGAAATGTTTAATTCCCTTCTTAAGTTAAAATCGTTCATCACAGATAAGCTCTCATTGCACAGTTCACACACAGGCTTTTTTCCATTTGGAACAAGCACGTACCTTTCTGACAACTCAGTGTTACACTGTCTGTTTTCTGTGTGAACTTACCTATTTTTTTCATGGAGAAAGTGACATATTTTCAGTGGAACCATACAGCTGTGGCAAATGTGGACAAAATGTGTGGGAAATGAAAGAAAAGAATTATTTGCAGTAGCTTGCATTAGCCATTATGTTTAGAGTATGACGGCTATTGACACTGATAGGTTGGGACAAACTGAAATAACAGGCTCATTTCATTTGTCTCATAAGTATCTACAATTTCGATTAGATGACAGGAACCAATCAAAGAGCCAATAAAAATGAACAGGGCCACTATTTGAATAGCCCTGTCTTGGGCCATCCTAAGGGTACCTGAATCAGAACTGTTAGCATTGGGTCTTAAGTTTTGAAAATGTCCCAATCTCCGACCTAATTGGAATGTAATTTTTACTTATCTTACAAATGTGGAATTACAATAATCCTCTAATTATCCTTCTGAGTAATTTGTGATGGGTATCAACTGGTAATTGACTGGGGTAACTTTGATATTATTGCTGTCTCATTGCCTTATCTTACTCAACCGGAAGAATGCTAACCCATCCTATATAACGCTGTAGTACAAGGATGTTTTATCTAAAATTTGAAAACTTTGGATTAGCTGTCTAAAATTTCTTAGGGATTTGGTAGATACAGTAATCCCTCCTCGATCGCGGGGGTTGCGTTCCAGACCCCCCCGCGATAGGTGAAAATCTGCGAAGTAGAAACCATATGTTTGTATGGTTATTTTTATATATTTTAAGCCCTTATAAACTCTCCCGCACTGTTTATAAATATTTCCCGCAGAGTTATACAGCATAATCCCTTTGTATTCTCTTAGATATTAGGTAAGATTCATTGAAATTATGTATATAAACACACTGTTTATATACAGTAAAACCTAAATATTATTTTAAAGATATTGAGTGTCTCCGATATCACATATGTTACAGCCATTACGATAGACAGGTCACCAGCAATAAATACGTACATTGCAAGAAAAATAGTATACAGTAAATGTATTAATTATTTATGGTTACTCACCAACAATGACACGATGACTTGTCCGATAACAATGAGTTTAATTTTACTGCACAACAAAGGAGAGCGTTACAGCCCTTGTAAAGGAGCCACTTCAGGCGATTGTGTAGCACTGCCGTTGTTCTTCTTCTGGCAGTCTTCAATCCAAATCCCTAAAGCAGATTCCATCCAGACTACTGCCTTATTACATCCACTTACAACTCGTTTTGCACCCTGGTTAAAAGGACACTGCAGCCGTAGATCTTATATTCCTTTCCTACTTTTTAAATAAAAAGAATCGTAGCCTTCAACAAATCCAAAACGTTTACCTTTTCGGCAATCGTTAACATCTTCTTCTTGCGCTTGGGCACGGCCCCTGAAGCAGTAGCAGATTGTTTTGGAGCCATAATGAAGGGCTTGACTATGCACAAAGATAAACACTAAAGAGCACAACTCTTTACACAGCGAAACACGTTGATGCTGAATGAGCGAGACGAGACTTCCTGGTTAACACTGCATTCAGCACGCAGGAACTCAACTGCGTGCTCTGATTGGTTAGCTTCTCAGCCATCCGCCAATAGCGTCCCTTGTATGAAATCAACTGGGCAAACCAACTGAGGAAGCATGTACAGGAAGTAAAAAGACACATTGTCCGCAGAACCCGCGAAGCAGCGAAAAATCCGCGTTATATATTTAGTTATGCTTTCATATAAAATCCGCGATAGAGTGAAGCCGCGAAAGTCGAAGCGCGATATAGCGAGGGATTACTGTATTTAATTTTGCCCTTAACTAATTCTTGTACCTCTATTAAAACTTTAGGCTGCTACAGAATCTTTCAATGATTTCCTTATATTATTATTATTATTATTTTTTTAACCCGTAGTGGGGTGCAGGACAATGCTGTCAGATTGATCTGAATAAACTGTAGCATTGTATATCTGACAGACTTGCAACTTATCCCTTGTGATATACTTTTCTCACTAAAAAAATTATTAAAAATATAAATATTTCTATTCACGAGCCAGTGCAGATTTTTGTTACTTATAATTAGGTGATAATATTCGTCTATTCCTGTTAACTAAAAAGAAACCCACACAGACATGGGAGACACATGCAGCAGCTGCTAATAAACAAAACCTCCAGAATATATATATATTTTGTTTTTTCTGGTTTGTTCATTTTTGCAGATTGAAGTTTTTTTGTTTAAGAAGAAAAAGTTAAAATAAGCCCAGTAAATACAAAATATAGTGTTTCACCCAGTATTTGGGGTAACATTTGTTGGTAAGTGGGGGGCATGAAGTCATTATAGCAATTAATAATGCAAAATAAAAATTTACAACAAAAAATACATATAATTTAATCCATCCATCCATTATCCAACCTGCTATATCCAAACACAGGGTCAAGGGGGTCTGCTGGGGCTAATCCCAGTATAATTTAATTGAAAATGTCAAATTACCATAAAGCATTACCACATAAAGGAATACAGTTGAGGCCAGAAGTTTACATGCACCTTGGTTATAAAATTTCAAACTCATAATTGTCCACCTACACACACACATCATGTATCAAGTCAATTAGTGCATCTACTTCATTTCCAGAAAGGTTTTTCCCCAAATTGACTCCCTAAGATGAACAAAGCTAGTTTCAAAATGCTCAACAAAATCCATTACGTTTATTTTGAAATACCATTTTGATATATCTGAACAATATACATTCATTTATTTATTTAACATATCATTTGTTTGGCTATCATTTGTCCTGTGAGTCTATATTCTTGTTTTTATGTTTCTGCTGCTGTATGCAGCTGAATTTCCCCTTGGGATTAATAGTTTATCTAATGTAATCTAATCATGAACCATTACACAAAACATAAAAAAGGCTAGAATACGTTTTTCAAGGACAAAGATGTAGCCTTTTCTTGAGGTGTTCTTTAATCACCTGAGGGAAGGCAGCATCATGTTGTGGGGGTGTTTTTGCTTAGAAGATGACTGGTGCATAATGAAGATGGAACATTATCTGTAAATTCTAAAGCAACACCTCCAGACATCAGCAGAAAGCTAAAGCCTGGTAGCAAACAAGACTTTCAACAGGACAGTGATCCCAAGCATACTTCCAAGGTGTTAGTGGAATGGCTTGCAGACAACAAAATGGCAGTATTGGGTGGCCATCACAAAGGCATGGAAAAGTCCCAAAGGAAATCAGTGAACTGAACTGAAGAAATGTGTCAGAGCAAAGAGGCCCATGAACTTTACAGAATCACCCCAGTTCTGTCAGGAGGAAATGGACCAGAATTTCAGCAAAATATTGTGAGAATTTTGTGGAAGGTTATCCAAAGTTTTCGCTTCAGATTAAGTAATTTAAAGGCAACCCTGCCACATACTAATTTGGTGTGTATAAACCTGTGACCCAATGAAAATTTGACATACTGAAATAAACCTTGTAATCATTACTTTGGAGAAAAACTCTTATGGAAATTAAGTAGATAAACTAATTGACTTAACACATGAATTGTTTGGTAACCTATGTACCAAGTAAAAAAGTTTTAAAGTTTTTAGGAACATTGTATGTATACTTATGACCTCACCACTGTACAAATCACATTCTTAAAAGGCATTTCCACAAAAAAGCACACATTTGTATTTGAATCATATTTTCTAAGTTGTTAATATAAGTAGGAAGTCAGAATACTGTTGTTTACTTTCTAGTATAACTCGGATTTTTAAAAAAGCTTGAGAGTTGTGGGAATGCATTTCCTTTTGGGGTGAGGGGTGATTACATTATTGTCTAAACACAGTGTCAAATTTACATCTCAAAATCATTCGCAAGTTCTACACAAAAGGCACATAAACATTTAAGGACTGCAGTTGCTAAAATCTCACCACTCCCATGTCACTGGAGCTGTCAATGCAAATGAATTACAGTGTGTGACTAATTACAAGATTATTTTTACACTGATTCCAAGGCTCACATTACATTTCGTAAGATGAGGGTGTTTTTGGCAACCATTTGATGTAAAGAATGCCTGAATGTGAACAAGCAAATCGTGAAAGACAAAAAAACATGCTGTTTGCAGTGCATTTCCCTTTGAAAATGCATAATGATTTGGATAAATAAATTTAATTTGCTTTAAGATTGCATTAATAGGGAGGGAAGGCCTATGGATTATTTGGTGCAACACTGCAATATCAGTAAACTGAAAATGATTTCATTATTATAACTCATTTTTGGTTAAAGACTTTTTTAAATTACTTGATAATAATAATTTACATATGAATAGTTACTTTTATAATGTTGGTTTTGCATGAATAATAATGCATAATAATCGCTGTATTATTAATGCTTAAAAGCAAACGGAATTAAAATCTGGAAATAACATGAATCTGAAAATAGGTGAATAATTAACTTTTCCACAAGCATAGTTTAAAAGGCCCACCATTTGTTTTCCTAACCTGTTTAGTCCATATAGAGAGCAAATTGAGTAAAGTTAATTCTTTGTAAATAAGGGAATACAAAGCAATTTTTTATTTTCTTAGCTTAAGTAAGCATCAGTAATGGGTGCTTTGGAACACAGTTGTAGCTTATTATCACTGTATTATAGTTGTCTGTCACTTTTTTATTTATTACTTTTTTGTGTCAGGACTTTGGCACTTTAACTGAAGTAGACTCTTCTAACAATTGGAGGCAAACACATTTTTACCTTTAGTGTCTTGATTACTATCTTGATTTTTGAAGTTTTTTTTATAAATGTATCATTCTAGGTAAAGTAAAAAACTATTCTCTTCTGATTTCAGGCCACGTCTGTCCCAAACTTCTCCTATACAGGAGCACGGCTTTGCAATCACTTATCTCATCATGTAACTATGGTTCTTCCAAGTGGCAACTTTCGAAGCATCCTCCTGGAAAGGTTTGTGCATGTTTTACTAAATGTTTGTAGTGACTTGGCAGTCATTGTTATTATGAGCATGGATATAAATTATTATGATAACACTGAAAAAATAAACTAATGAAATCCTCTAATGCCATGCCAGCATAACTATAGTTTATATTCTGTCTCAGGCAAGACATGACCTGTCCTGGTCCATTAAGCTGATGCCTCTGCAGGTTTACCAATATAATAAAACTGCTAGGGAGTCTTCGGGTTGTTTTTTGTCCCAAAGACCACACGCAACGTAATATTAAAATACATATATAAAATATTGTAATGGGCAGCCGGGATTCTTACCTGGCTGGGACACCTCTGTAAGGGAAGGACCAGGGAAAGAAGCTTGCACAGGGAAGTACTTCCCCCGGGATGACAGAGGGCCGCTCCCCTGGCTTGCTACAGTGCCACAATGCAGGGAAACTTAAACCTGCTGAGGCCTGTGGCCACCACCAGGGGGCTTGTGGAGAACAGCTGAGCCCTCCTGTGCAGGGCTGCCATCACACCCGGAAGTGCAGCCAGAAGGTGATCATGGAACAGCTGGAGCACTTCTGGGTGCTCTATAAAAGGGGACAGCTGCCACAACTCAGGAGCCAAAGTCGGAAGGAAGGAAGACTGAGCTTGCTGGGAGAGGAGTGGAGGCAGCTAAGAAACAAAGAAAGAGGAAGAAGGGACTGAGTATTGTGTGCTGGTGCTTATGTACTGTGCTGTGAGGAGCAGGGTAAAATGCTCCCCAAGCAAATAAAAGCTGTATTGTGTGGCAAAGTCGTGTCTGCCAGTCTGTGTCGGGTTAGAGCGGCTGTACGTGCCCTAGGGGCTTCACTATATATATTGTCTGCATGGGCATTTCCATGCTCAAGGACATATACGATAGGTTAATTGGAAAGTCTTTTTCCAAACCATTGTATGAACAGCTTTCCCTAGATGCTATTGATGATTTATGTTGTGCTGCAGAATTTTTACCACCTTAGCATGCATTCATCCATTTTAGTAAACTTGATACACTCAATGATTACTATTATTAATTATGTTGGTTTAAAAAATATAATGTACATCTTAATTTTGTTATAAAAGTCAATGCTTACTCAGTAACAGATACAGAAAAAGGTTTTGTTAAGCTGGTTTAACAGAAAGCCAACAAAATGTCAGCTTTTATTTACATAACCTAACATGGTTAAAAGAACAAAATTTATTAAAATGATGAGTTAGAATACACTAGTTCAAGCTAAACATACAAAACACAGTGATAAAATCATCTTTCTTATTACCTATATTAAATTTTGCAAATATTATTTAGGTCACATTCATATTCCATCTATATGTCCATTTTCAGAAGACACATCTGGGTTAGCTGTTTATCACCAGTAATATTCCGTGCTTGCTGCTGGGTCTGCCACTCCATAAGCTGCATTAATATTGTAGTTTGTACAATTTCTTTACTGGAATTAAAAAAAAAAAAACAAACTTAGTTGTACAATGCAGAAAATACTGTCTACAAAAGTTGAATACAGTGTTGAAGAAGGAACACCAATTGTGGCCCACCAACTATGAAGCTTGAAATTAGAGCTGAATCAGGTCAGAAATGGACTGATAATACTTGATGTATAAAAATAAAAGCAACAGAAAGATAAATTAATATAAATGTTTCTATATAAATAATTTAAAAAATTTAAAGATGGACATCCAAAGGCAGAAACTGAAGCTAAGACAAACATTGGGTAATTTCTGGCATTTAGCTTATGTTGACAATGTACTGTATATGAACGCACAGGTGTGTGTAATGAGAAATGTTGTCTTTAAATGCTTCCCTTAATGTTGTGCATTATGCAAGTAAGAATTTTTAGATCCTGTCTTTTACTGTAGATAAGCATTTCTTTTACAAAATTATTAAGCAGTTGATTCTTCTTGATGAACATAAATAGGAATGATAAGAAACAAAAGATGTGTTTATCTCTGTATATATAAAATCCAACATCTATCTATCTATCTGTCTGTCTGTATGTATGTCTGTCCGCTTTTCATGAGAGAACTACTTAACAAATTTTGATCAGGTTTTTTTCTATAATTTGCTTGAACATTCTGGTTGATTTTGCGAGTACTCTCATTGTGCTATGTATCATAGTTCGCTTGTGGTACCAATTTATTTGCTTGAATCCGACAGACACGTAGAAGGCTAAGGGGAGGGGAGCGGGGCACTCCTCACTCACGCACCAGCCTTGGGCTGTTCCTTACCTCTGCTTAGCTAGCAAATGAGAGAACTACGTAATGGATTTACGAGGTGAGACCCAAAAATAACCGGAATTTTGTTGTTGTTAGGTTGGTACTTGTAGTACGTGGTTTGGCCGCTAGGGCGATCTAGTTACACTCCTCACAAGTCAGTCTGCCAAGTGCCATCAGTCTGGAAGGTTGTGCTTGTGTTCAGTGAATTTTGTAAAAGTAGTTTTGTGCAAGCGTCGTTTTTTTACGATGGGCGATTATCGTGAGCAACGCGCGCCAATGAAATTTTGTTTTCTTCTTGAAAAAAGTGTTGCAGAAACTATTGTTATTGAAACGGTATGACAAACCTGAACCACCCACCCTACTCACCGGATTTAGCTCCATGTGATTTCTTTTTGTTCCCTCGGATGAAAAAAGACTTGAAAGGAAGGCGTTTTGCTGACGTCGAAGAGGTAAAACAAGAAACAACCAGAGCATTAATGGGCATTACTTCAGACGAATTTAAAAAATGTTTACAATGTTACAATGGAACAAACGGTTAGATAAGTGTATTTCTGCCAATGGAGAGTACTTTGAAGGAGACTAATTGTAGTTTGTACAGAAAACTAAATTAAACATGTTTTAAAAATATTTCCGGTTATTTTTGGGTCCCCCCCCCCCTCGTAGATCAGGTTTTTTTTCTATAATGTGCTTTCTCTCATCACGCTAAGAATCATAGTTCGTTTTCATGAGCGATATATTTGCGCTAACCCGTGGGGAAGCGGGAGATCAGGAGTAGAGAGCTGGGCGGGGCCCTCCTCACTTTCCTGTTTCACTCCTACGTGGTGGAGCCGTGGGTGATGGCTAGTATTGGAAAAGTGTTACTAATAAATATAAGTGAATGTTTTGACCAAGCTGCCAAAATGGCTACCAAGAGAATGCAGATAGTTTTTATTTACCTCATAATGCTAAAACAGGGAAAAGAACCTGACAAACATTGCATGATAAAAGGTTATGAAGAAGAAAGGATTATGGAATTTAAAATTATTCCACATTTTAGAAAAAAATGTCAAAGGCAGAATCTGTGTGTGATCCTATTAAGGTTTAATGGGTTGTAAAGATTTATTCTCTTATTTGAATTTTTATTTTAATTTTCTGATTGTGAGTATAATATTAATTAACAGCTAGGAAATGAGTTAAATCACATTTTATATGTAGTGTAAAATGTGAAGTTAGGCTATTTTTGCTGAGTGTTAAAATATGAGAAAAACTTCAATCATTAATCTAGTGTAGATCAAGTTTTTTTGGTGTTTCAGATAGTGGGAGTGGAGATTAAATGATCAGCAGAGTTGAAGGCTAATGACTGTGGTGCACAGGGGATATAGCGCTAATGTAGGCAAACCAACCTTGCCTATTTCTGCCCAGATAAAATCGATACCAAAGCGCAGCAGAAATGATGTTGCAGCACTTTGCACCTTCCATTGCAAATCACAATACCCAAGTGCTTTTTCAAAGAGATAGAAGTCACTTGGTGGTTGTGCCCTTGGCATGCAGAAATACCTCTATGTTGACTTTGTTTAGAGATGTGCTGCCATCTTCAAAGTGATTCTCAGTAGATCACATGCAATAACATGTGCTGGCCTTAAAACATTAATAACTTATAGTTCAATGTATTAATAACCATGCCTATTCAGACAAATTGTTCAAACTCCTATGAATGGGCTGTTATTTCACTTTTTAAAAGTGTCCTTGTACATTGATTCCTTATGGTAGCAATCATACATGGATAGATGGTGTTTTTGCTGCACTTTTAATGAATTGCTTAATTACACATGTTTAAATATATAATGTATTTTTTTCTTTCCAACTGAAGGTGCCAAAAAGAATATGAAAAAAGAAATGAAGCAGTGCGTGGCGATGAAAGTGTTAGAAAAAAATTTCATTCATTTGTTCTTTTTCTGGGAGAGCTGTATCTTAATTTGGAGGTAAGACTGACATCGTGATTCTGGTTAATATAACTTTGGCACATCAATATATTTTATGCAACTGTTTTGAGCTGCACTCAGAATCGCCTGCAGTTTGCAAATGGAAAACAGTCCAAATCAAAAACAATTTGATTTATTTCACTTTTGGGAACTCCGCTGTGCACACCCTCACTTTCTCACAAACAGGCCAGTTTAAAGTTGCCTATCAACTTAATGTCATATTATGGGATTGTGGAAATTTGGATCAACTTGGCTATATTTTGAAAACAATTTGATTTATGTACTGCATCCACTGTAGTTTCTGTGAAAATGAAAATTGGTTAGTATAGCATTATCAGTTAAGCATCTTAAAACTTCTTAAAAATCTTAACTAATTAGACATCCTATCTTCGACTAATTGGGTAGCCATGTTCAAGGCATTCATTTAGAGATCCTCTTTTTATATAGAACTAGCCAATGCCCGCTGTAGCATACGGCGGTGTAAGAATAGGAATGGAAAACGGTGAGAAAGGAATTCAGTATAACAAAGTCTTAGGAAACCACCGTCGCAGTATAAAGAAAATAGCAAGGAGCAAAACCAATGCCAATGGTCGAGAGAGTACCTTCCTGTAGCAGGCTACGGAAAACAAGGACATATATAGATAAACGCCGCATTCATTGTGTTGCCCAGTCGGTGCGTCCGCAATATTGCGAGTGGTAAAAGTGCCATTTAAACTAATACAGGTAGACGTGGAAACTGGGTTTTCTGATGAAAAAACAATAACGTTTTAAACAGTGTCGTTTACATACAAAAGATTTTGGCGAATCGCTTACATGCAATTATTTATATCCATTTATACACTAATAATTGCAATTATTATATAATAATAATAATTATTATTATTATTAAATAATTCCTCCTGTATAAGTAACATTTCTCGGACTGCTTTCTTCCATCTCCAAAACATTTCTAGACTTCGTCCTGTTCTTACGCAACACAGTACTAAAGTATTGGTTAATGCCCGAGTCACCTCACCTATAGATTACTGTAATGCTATTCTATCTGTCATCACACAAAAACGTATCCATCGCTTACAATTTATTCAAAATTATGCTGCCAGGACAATAACCTGCTGTTCTAAATCCACTGAACATACTACACCTATTCTCTCTCAACTTCACTGGCTCCCTGTTAACTACAGAATACAATACTAAATACCGCTCTTAACACTTAAAGCTCTCCACAACCTCACTGATCTCCTACAGACTGACACTCCTCTCGCTCATTCAGATTCTCATCTGCAGCTGTACTTTCTGTACCACACATCAAACTCTGTGCTATGGGTGCTCGAGCGTCTCTCATAGTGCTCCTCAACTCAGGAATTCTCTTCTCTCTCATATACATCAGCTCGATTCAATAACACATTTTAAAACTACCCTCAAAACTTATCTTTTCAAACTGGCATACCAATTGTGAATTTTGCACTGTTACTGCCAGTTATCTTTGTTTGTTTGCTAATTATTGCTGTTTGATTTAGCCTACTCTTTAGCTTCGAGAGCGACGGTGGACGCGGAAGGAGGATTAGAGATGGCGGGCGGGGCTCTGTCGTGTGTTCCCCATGACGCAAGAGGAGGGTTAGAGTGGGCGGGCGGGACTCGGTCGGGCGACTTGGTCGATTTTATATATATATATATATATATATATATATATATATATATCTCTATTTATCTATACTAATAAAAGGCAAAGCCCTCACTGACTGACTGACTGACTCACTCACTCACTCATCACTAATTCTCCAACTTCCCGTGTAGGTAGAAGGCTGAAATTTGGCAGGCTCATTCCTTACAACTCACTTACAAAAGTTAAGCAGGTTTAATTTCAAAATTCTACGTGTAATGGTCATAACTGGACGCTGTTTTTCTCCATTTACTGTAATGGAGATGAGCGCGAAAGCCGTGGGGGCGGAGTTTCATGTGACATCATCACGCCTCCCACGTAATCACGCAGTACATAGAAAACCAGGAAGACCTCCAAAAAGCGCTGAAGAAAACATGCATTATATAATTGAGAAGGCAGCGAAACAATAAGAAGCGAGCGAGTGATATACAACCATATTCATGAGTGATGCTACTACGGAAACAAAGCACAGTGTAAACCTAAACTTTAAATTAAGTTCATAGACAGGCTGCCGCTGGCGTTTGTAATTTAGTGCCTGCCCATATAAGGCCGTCCGTCAGCGGCAATCCAATAGAAACACATCCACTAAATATTCATGGGTAAAGGACTGTGCTTATGCAGAGGAAGATGAGATGGTCAGGGTGGTGTTTGGCACAAATTCAGCGAAACTGTGAGAGAAAGTTTTAAGTGCCGGGACTTCGGTAACATTAAATACAGTCATGGACATAGTACGACATGGCACCAGCATAGCTGGGAAACTTCGATGCAAGAACACCGAGCGGCTCACGTGAACTGATGCAGTGCACAGACAAAAAGCAACAGTTCTAAAGAGCGCTGAACAAAAACCGAATTACACAATTGAAAAGGCAGCAAAAAAATATGAAGCGTCTGATACATACAAGCATATTCATAAGTGCAGCTACTGCGGAAACAAAGCACACGGTGGAAAAAGTCAATGTCCCGCTAAAGGAAGACAGTGTAAAAAAAAAACCCCGTGTATGCAGTGTGTCAGGTCTCAGATAAAGAAGAAGACGAGCTGTTTATTGATGCGATAAGAAACGAATCGATGAATGAAACCTGTTATCTTTACAACGATTGACAAACACGGAATGTAACTTGAACACAACACATCCTACAAATACGAACCTGATTGAAAGAAATACTGATAATCAAGTCCTTGATGACAGCAACACTCAATAACACTCACAAAACAATTACTGTATATTGACAATCATGTTACGTTATTTTTAAAATATTCCCTTTTCTTGTTCATAGTTTCTTTAACACACTACTTCTCCGCTGCGATACGCGGGTATATATATATGTATATATACCCCGATCTACATACTCGAATAATGGATACTTTATTCGCCATCAATGATTGTTTTGGTAAAGCCATACTCAGTGTATTCATTAGATGAATGGTAAAAAAGTAAGAGCGAGGGGAGGGTGACTTATTGAGGCATGCAGGCAAAACCACAATAGCACGTGGGCTCAATGTACGAAAAAATATATCTTTTCAAGTTCTATTTAGTCCATATGTGTCAAACTCAAGGGCCGTGGGCCACATCCGGCCCGGCGTGTAATTATATCCGGCCCGCGAGATCATTTTATATACCGTATTATTGTTATTAATGGCCCGGGTATATGAAGCACTGGTAACACAATAAACTACAGATGCCATAATGCAGCGCTTCAGCTGCCTTGCCGAACACTTACCACGTTAATCAAGTCTAGCTTATGATGCTGCAAGTTATTGCGAAGCTAGCCCACACGATGCTGAAGAGAAAAGTTGATTCTGAAAATAGAGCCTTTAAAAACCGATGGGAGGCTTTGTATATGTTTACTGACATTGCCGGTAAACCCGTGTCTCCAATTTGTGGAGCTAATGTGGCTCTAATTACAGAATTTAATCTAAGACGGCACTATGAGACAAAACATCAGGATAACCTGAAAGACCTGAATGCAATGCAGAAGATACAGAAAGCAGAAGAGTTAAAGAAGAATCTGACACTTCAGCAGACGTTTTTACCCGTGCACAATCACAAAGTGATTTCAAGTGAAGCTGCTTTTATGGGAGACACAAATGCACCAGTGCAA
>JANRMT010062822.1:26142477-26252110 GCA_026402145.1 Polypterus bichir lapradei | reverse complement strand
TATACATATATATATATACACATATATATATATATATATATATATATATGTGTATATATATATATGTATATGTATACTTTATACATGTACCTTGCATAACTGAATAACCTTTATGGCACAATAACAATTCAATACATTTATGGTCACTACAGTATTTCGATTTAATAATCTTCATGTGGAAAAAGGCTAACTTGCATAAATAAGTAGAGCTGAATAATGCAGTCAAGGAGCTTTTGAATTCAGCCGAGTGAAAAATGACGGCTGTTCAATTAACTGCGATTTTAGTTCCCTCTCCTTTCTCTTTCTCAGATCGCTTTTTGGAAGGAAGTCAGTTTCGTAGTTTTTATGAACAGTTTGAAAGTGCCTTTCCACATTTTCCTTCTTTGGAATAGCAATGATAGATTGACAGATCAGACAAACGCACTTCGACTGTGACATTGTGAGAAAAAAAATCCTCTTCCAATTCCACATCCAGCCCATACCCTCCCCAAACAATTTTCTTTTTAAATCCCTTCTTTAGTCGATATAAATTGGAAGGGTAACTACACAGCCGGAGTTTTGCAGTAGCTTGCGCGTTTGATCGTGCGTGCAGGATGATCAGTGTCTTAGAAGAAAAGAGATCTCAGACTGGCCGCCCTGTATGTCAATCAAGTGGCAAATGCCATAGGGAGGATAGTATAGACTAACGTTTAAAAAATTTTTTTTTTGGAATGCAACGCGATCTACCTGCACTACCTTTGCTATCTACCGGTCGATCGCGATCAACGCATTGGGCACCCCTGGCCTATACACACGTTTAAAATTCCATGTTCATTTAAAAGAATTGAAGTGAAATGACATCTAGTTGATCATGTTCATTTTTAACTCACTACTAACCTAAAATATCATGTTCTCCAGAAGATGCATCTGTATGATAATTTGCATAATATGACAAAAAAGAACTAGTGTAAATTTACAGACCATCTGAAATCATCAATGTAGTCTGTTTTCTCCAAAAGCTCAAAGGAAAACCATCCTTCCCAATAGCTTCTTGCAATCAACAACAACATGTGTTTCAATAGCACATTTTCATACACAGTAAGCGCTTTACAAGATGTGAAAAAATAGTTATAACAAAAGAAAAACAAAATTAGGCTACAATAAGTAAGTAATGAAGAAACTATCACGGATTGTTATTGCATGACATATACAGGTGCTGGTCATAAAATTAGAATATCATGACAAAGTTGATTTATTTCAGTAATTCCATTCAAAAAATGAAACTTGTATATTAGATTCATTCATTACACACACACTGATGTATTTCAAATGTTTATTTCTTTTAATTTTGATGATTATAACTGACAATTAATGAAAGTCCCAAATTCAGTACCTCTGAAAATTAGAATATCAATTAAGACCAATGCAAAAAAAGGATTTTTAGAAATGTTGGCCAACTGAAAGGTATGAACATGAAAAGTATGAGCATGTACAGCACTGAATATTTAGTTGGGGCTCGTTTGGCCTGGATTACTGCAGCAATGCAGCATGGCATGGAGTCAATCAGTCTGTGGCACTGCTCAGGTGTTATGAGAGCCCATGTTGCTCTGATAGTGGCCTTCAGCTCTTCTGAATTGTTGGGTCTGGCGTATTGCATCTTCCTCTTCACAGTACCCCATAGATTTTCTATGGGGTTAAGGTCAGGCGAGTTTGCTGGCCAATCAAGAACAGGGATACCATGGTCCTTAAACCAGATACTGGTAGTTTTGGCACTTTGTGCAGGTGCCAGGTCCTGTTGGAAAATGAAATCAGCATCTCCATAAAGTTCGTCAGCAGCAGGAAGCATGAAGTGCTCTAAAACTTCCTGGTAGATGGCTGTGTTGACCTTGGACCTCAGAAAACACAATGGACCAACACCAGCAGATGACATGGCATCCCAAACCATCACTGACTGTGGAAACTTTACACTGGACCTCAAGCAATGTGGATTCTGTGCCTCTCCTCTCTTCCTCCAGACTCTGGGACCTTGATTTCCAAAGGAAATGCAAAATTTACTTTCATCAGAGAACATAACTTTGGACCACTCAGCAGCAGTCCAGTCCTTTTTGTCTTTAGCCCAGGCAAGACACTTCTGACGCTGTCTCTTGTTCAAGAGTGGCTTGACACAAGGAATGCGACAGCTGAAACCCACGTCTTCCATATGTCTGTGCGTCGTGGTTCTTGAAGCACTGACTCCAGCTGCAGTCCACATTTTTGTGAATCTCCCCCACAGTTTTGAATGAGTTTTGTTTCACAATCCTTTCCAGGGTGCGGTTATCCCTATTGCTTGTACACTTTTTTCTGCCACATCTTGTCCTTCCCCTTTCTATTAATGTGCTTGGACACAGAGCTCTGTGAACAGCCAGCCTCTTTAGCAATGACCTTTTATGTCTTGCCCTCCTTGTGCAAGGTGTCAATGGTCGTCTTTTGGACAACTGTCAAGTCAGCAGTCTTCCCCATGATTGTGTAGCCTACAGAACTAGACTGAGAGACCATTTAAAGGCTTTTGCAGGTGTTTTGAGTTAATTAGCTGATTAGAGTGTGGCACCAGGTGTCTTCAATATTGAACCTTTTCACAATATTCTAATTTTCCGAGATACTGAATTTGGGACTTTCATTAGTTGTCAGTTATAATCATCAAAATTAAAAGAAAGAAACATTTGAAATACATCAGTCTCTGTGTAATGAATTAATCTAATATACAAGTTTCACTTTTTGAATGGAATTACTGAAATAAATCAACTTTGTCATGATATTCTAATTTTATGACCAGCACCTGTATATGATTAGAATACAATATATATTCTTTAGTTTTTACTAAGTCTCTAAAGATGAGACAATGGCAAGGTCAGATGGCAATACAATAGAGACTTATAAAGCAGAGACACAAAAATGTTGTGCACACCCATTTCCACACCCACTTCGAGATGTATAAAAACTAAACGTGGTGTAAAGCCAAGCACATTTTCATAGTAGGCTCGCACCATGCGTACACGCGTTTCTGCTTGATTTCGCAAACAGGCAGCACCCGGCGTCAATGCAGTCCAGTCCAACTGTTTGTGTCGCTTCCCTTTCTTTTTAGATTTGTATCCATGATGTGGGCTTTATCAAATACACTGAAATAAATTGCATGTTGTTTACAAATTTAAGACACTTAATTGTAATCATCCTGTAACAATGTAAGTGGTGCAAAGAATGGCCAAACTATTCCAAATACCATAGCTGCTTTAGAGTTGTTAGAAGACATCGCAAATGGAAGAATTAAAAGAGAGCAAGTATTTACAGATGATGATGATGACTGGTTCATAAGTCAATTTAGATTTCCAAGAGCTATCCACTTGGAGAATGCATTAAATTACAGTATGTATATTACATTTTACAGAGAAAAGCCAAGCAAAATGACACATTATATTGGCTAACTAAAAAGATTACAGTATGCAAGCTTTCGAGGCAACTCAGGCCCCTTCTTCAGGAGAGATACATCTTCCCCCCAACCCCCTCCCACCACCCCAATTTCATGGTGACTTTAATATCTGACCACTTCTTTTTTTTTTGTTTGGGCCACTGTATGACTTTCTGAACTTGAACTTTTGAGTACCTTTGCCAAGATGTGCCACTCCATCCATTTTTGTTACCACTGCTTAAGTCACCAGATCTTACATTTTTTCCTTGCCTCCACTTCACTGAGCAGGACCTCCATTTTGAAATTCTTTTTTACATGATTTTTTGCAATTAGCTTTTAATAAAACACTGACTGCAAGGTGCTATTTATATTGATTTGCTTAGGCACAGTTTCATGCATCCAATTATTTTTGTGCGTACGCACATTTCTAGTTTTTCCATACCCTATGTTTAAGTGTGAAACCGTTATATATGAGGCCCCTGGTCTTTGCCCTGAAGGTTTACATTTTTGAATGGTTTTCTTATGGAAAAGGTTGCCAACCCCTATAAAGAAACTAATCAAAACTTTTCAGGAGAACACAACTGTTACAGATGGACATATTATGCAACTATACGTATTGTGGTGCACCACAATAACAGTCCCATCTCCTTTTCTCTTTATCCTCTTCCTCTTGGACTGTAAATACAACACAATGTCATGCCACTTTCAGAAATTCTAAGATGATTCTACAATAATGGGGTATATTGATAAAGGAGTGAGGCAGAGTATAGGAGTCACAGGGAGAGAACTTTGTTTCTTGGTGCAGAAAGAATTACCTGAAACTTTGCATCAGCACAACCAAGAAACTGATCGTTGACTTTTACCATACAAAAGTTACACCTGGACACTTTTCAGGGAATGGATTTAGAGGTGGTACATTGGTTAAAGTTCTTTGGGGTCCACATTAATAACAGGCTGGATTGGTTTTATTACACAGAGGAACTATATAAGAAAGAGCAGTGTGGGCTGTTTTTTTCTTAGAAACTGTGCTTCTTTATTCAGGGTAATAACATCCTTTATGTTCTACAACTCTGTGATGGCCAGTGAGCTTTTTTGTACTGTGGTATGTTGGGCTAGTAACATCACTTCAAGAGACACCCATCAAAACAACAAGCTAATTAAAAAGGAAGGCTTGGTTATGGGACACACTGTTGACTCACTGGAGGAAACACAGGAGGAGACAATAAAGACAAAACTGAGTGCCATTATGAACCATGCTGCACATCCTCACTCTGACACACAAACACTGAGGACTTTCAGCCAAAGAATTCTTAAGCGCAAGTGTGTCCCGAAGCTCTGCTGGAGATCTTTCATACCAACAGCAACATGCATTTATAAAATCTTTACTGTCACTGTGACTGCTCTTTCCATCTTTGGCCAAATCAGATGTTTTTCTTTCTTTTTAGTAGTTATGGTGTGTATTTTTGATAGTTGGACAAATATAGTTCTATCTATCTATCTGTCTATTTTCACTGTGAAGTTAAAGAGTCATTTTCTGTTGATTAATGTCAAAAAAGACAAATTAAACCAACGGTGGTTCAATGTTGAATAACAAACTATGAAAAGTTCAAAGGGGTGAAAACTTTGTAGAGATACTGAATACAGCATTTAACCTAATGCACAATAGCATGTTTTCTTTCAATGGCTTTATTTATTCTTCATCAAACTGCCAAAAAGCTATAATTCTAATTTTTAAAATGCATTTGAGGTATATAATGCTTCATATAAATAAATTGTTGATATATTTCTAACACAAATCGGATCTTTTAATTTCTGGGTTACTAAAAAAATACTTGACTTTTGTTAAAGGTATCTGTAATCACTTGCTATCACAGATAAGCTTTTCTTTGGCAACACTTATCTGTGTGGTCATTTCATTAAACAAGATGGTCAAATTTCTAGTGATGGGCGGAGTGAAGCCTCATGAAGCATCAAAACGTTTGAAGCAATTGTGTCGGAAATCGTATCGAAGCTTCGACGCATTTGACACTCACCTCTCTAGTGACCCCTCCTGGCCATTTCCATTAACATTACACAAACTCATGATCCACTTCAATGACGTCTGTTATAACTCTTATTGCTTTTATTTTTTCGCTGCTACAGACTGACAACGAAGAGAAGGGTTCGTCAGCAACTTCTAGTGTCTGTTGTCTAAAAAATATAAATATAACTAACGCCGACAAGCAGAATGCACTATACGATAGCAAGAGTTAAACAAAATAAGACGCCTCACTCATGGATTCCCGGCTCTTTCAATTAGTATTTACTTTTGCACTGTATTATTATAATCGCTCCTGTTATTAGTATTATAATTAACCTTCATCTTTTCTTGAGATCACATTTAATAGCCTTAAATGTTTTCTTTGGTTTGACTTAATTAAAATGGAGTAGACGGAAAATAAAGGTTTATCCCTGTACTTTGCCATGATATAGGTAAGCACATTTGAGAAAGAAAAGGTGAAATCCTTAAATCAGTTGTTATTATTCGATCAAGTATTGAAATATTTCATTTATTAATACGTTACAATATTTTGTGGAGCACGAAAGTAACGAATTAGCTACAAAGAAATGACGCCGTCAATGGCTCAACTAACTAAGGTGGTTGCTTTTCAGATTCTGAGCGTAGTGCTAGCCCGAGTTCGATCCGACTTAAAGACTCATCAAAACTAACAATAATAAAAAAAAGATCAGAAATGAACTAAAGAATTTTGAGAGATACTGTGGAAGAATCGCATAAGAGATCTGTTCGGAAATCACCAAAATCGCCATCAAAATGCGATGTCTAATTGCGGATGGCAGCTCACGTATTTACATTAATTGCCATTTGACGTCCATGAACCCTTCCATTGAATAAGGCAGTGGTTCTCAACCTGTGGGGCGCGAAGTAACAAAAAGGGGGGCGCGAAGATGTGAAAAAAAGAAAACAAGAATCAAAAATATGATAAAAACATCTGTTGGAACCAAAACAAATTAACTTAAACTACATTCTGATAATAGAACAATAAATACTATATAGAGTTAGATAAATGTCGATAAAAGTTAAGTAGGTATAATCAAATATGCATCTACATTTCAAAAAAATGTTAGGGGGGGGGGGGGCGCGATTAAAACTGTTATGAAAACTCGGGTCGCAAATACTTAAAGGTTGAGAAACGCTGGAATAAGGTGATAACAAACCCACTGTGGTAGATCAGGTTGAATTCGCTCTGCTGCACCAAACATTCAAAGGTGTCAATCCAGAGCACATCAGAGAGGCTGAGAGACACGGCGAGGATCAGTCACCGGCACACCGACACACACGGGGCACTCCAAGGTGAGCAGTGCACATATCAAGGTCGGCATTAAAGATCCTCTTGAGTGCTGAGGCAACAAAAAGCAGCGGGATAAACACATCTGGACCTGCTGTTGAAAAACATTTGCTTTTAACAGCAGCATCCCTCCCTCGTGAACACATCTTCAAGGTCCGGACAGGCGATCAGTAAAAAGTGTTTTAGTCACAGCGCAGTGCAATAATAAAACATTTCCTAAAACATATAGTTGTCCAGTCTGTATCATTCCTAAGCAATCTTCCAGTAATAGAGGCGCAATCCCAGTTACTAACACATTAACACTCAAAGTAAGAACACATTCCACCTTATCAATTTAATATTTAAAAATTTAAACCGCTAAACCCGCCATCAACAACTACAAAAACAGTTGAAATGGTTACTCAAATATTTTTTTTGTTAAAGACATAAAACAAGATGCACATTTCCATTTGATATATCTTTACTAGTATTCTCGCCTTGCTCGCTCCCGGTCCACGTTGGAATTTGCTGTTTAATAAAAAAAAAAGAAAATGAGACTCTTTTGGGTCATAATTCACAGGGGGTGGACGTGGGACCCGAACCCACGTATGCTTGATTATAAAGCGGTAACGCTACCACTGAACCACTACTATTCCCAGGAGGGGGAGATATAATGTATGCTTTTAATGTGTACATGTATGTATGTACTGAAGACGAAAACAATTATATATAGATGTATATTATATGACATACCTTCAGTGTTGCATGAAAACGTTGCATGAGGCGAAGAAAGGATATTTATGAGAGTATTATAGTGAGAGATGTGTCGTCACCCGTATTGCTAAAGCTCTTCTTTGCAGCATTATGCATTCAACAAGTCGGCGTTTGTATGATGTATAATTTATAATTTTATTTTTTGCCACAACGTATTATCGGGCACAATCATTTAACATGTATTGATCATCTACAAACTTTCATTTCAATGGGAATTCTGTTGAGTTTTTTAACTCTGTTGATGCCATATGTACTTCAAACGGGAGCTCGACGAATAAATAATAAGTCGAAGCTTTGAGCAGACATGCGTAGTACTGAGATTGCGTCATGACGGGCTTTAAACGGGGCTACTGAAGCCTCAGACATGCGTAGTACCGAGATTGGATCATGACGGGGCTTCGAGCAGACATGGTCACTGGTTACTGAATCTTTGTGAAGCCTCAGCACACTGAAAGGCATTGACCTCTATATTTTGAGACTGACACTTAACTCTCTAGTTATATTTTGTAATTCGTATTGACATTACACATTTCAGTTGATATGGTTAAGCTACAATTAGGGTAGTTGCTGAGAATTAATTATTGTTCTTGTGGATTGCTGTGATTTCCTTTGTCTGATACATAGTGTCAAAGATATATTGTCATATATCAGCTTTATATATATGAAAAGATTAGGTAAATCGTTCAACCTTTTTATGGAACACTTAATTTTGTTCAAAACCGTACGTCATATAGTATACATCTATACATATAATTTTTTCGTTTTCATTAGGAGAATACGACAATGATACTCTCGTATCAATTAAACCATTTTAACGTGCATATGTCAAACAACATATTTCATCCGCTGCAGTAAGAACAGTAGTAGTAGTTCAGTTGTGCAGAGCTCGTTAATTATCCAGATTTGGTGGCTCAGTGGTGTTGTCGCTCAGGTTCGCGTCGCTGATCCTCCTCTTGTGAAAGTTTTTTTTTTCTATTCCTCCATTTAACAAGCTTGGACGGATAGCGAGCGAATCGAGCTATCGAGGGAAGGTTGGGCCACCGTAGTCGGGCAGGGGGCACACGCCCCTAATTATATTGTGTATGTAAAGAGTTTCACTGTAAAACGTAATAAACTTCATATTTGTGTGTTTGGAGACCCTGGTGTCGTACTGAATTTGTATTGTAGAAAAACAAACTACTGTCCAGCATGCCTCAATGTGTCTTTTCGTGTCTGATCGCTATACGGCATTTGGGACAATTCGCTATAAACAGTTTCAGCCAATCAGCGCCTTCTAAACATGCAGAACGACAGTGTGAACCTTTATTGTAGCGGCGCAGCATCTTCGTTTCAGTCAGTCATTGTCCTGTTAGACTATTTACTGTTAAGTGCTGCTTGAGCTACCGTTTATAGTACAACAGGTGGCCTACCTAGTTCTTAAATCGATATTGAAATGCACACACAAGTCTCCCAAATTATTTATTGAAATGCCTACATTTACAGTGTCCGTTTTAGGAAGTCATAGTTTTTACTTGTTCCCGTTATTAGGAATTATAATTTCTCAGTCTCACATATTATTCGTTACTACTCGCGAGTCCCGCTTCATTTAGATTCTGTTTTATATTCTGTATAAGGAAACTTTTTAAACGGAGCGCTGATTAAACTGACTATAGCAGACTTGTCATCTTCTTAAAATGACTTTATTGATTTGATATTGTCAATTAATCATAAGGTCAAACATCAAGGAGGATTTGAGTTTGCATGGACTGCGCTGTTTCTTTTTGTTTTCGTGACATCGCGTCAGTAGAGAGTGCGTCACGTTAACAATGCATTGTGTCCTAAATGACAGCGCACACGCTTTTTTATATTTCCTAAAGGCCAATCTGTCTCAATTTGCTCATTAATATATTTTGACAGTGTATTTTGGTGAGAATGATTATAAACATTACCCATGTTCATTTCGTAGATATGTAACGTTTGGTGAGTACTAATAAAAAGTAACAACACATATAATAGTTATGTTGCATTGTTTATGATTAACAAAATTCATCGTTTATCGGAAATGTTCTACTTATACAGTCGATTTATTCCACTTCTGAAGGTGTACATTGTCGGTATTCTCCATTGCATTTGCCCCCGAGTGTAACGTGTGCCACTGTAACCGAGGGATGGCAGACGAGCTCACGTAATGGGTGACGAGGAACATTCTCACCCTGATGCCCAGGCTCTTGTCATGAATATTCACATCTTGTGCTTTGTCTCGTTCCTGCAAGTTTACTATTATTATTGGACACGTATGTAGAGGAAATGTGTTTTATTTTATGTCTATGAAAGGAAGGACGGTAAAGCCTTGAATGAAACTGAGTGTTGATGCTTTGGGTAACAAGACAGGTTAAGGAGCAGGGAACATTGAATGTGACATTGACTGCGGGGGATTGTGTAACTGGAAGATAGTTTAAGAATACAGAAACAACAAAAGCTTAGTGTTTCAGTAATTCTATTTACGTCAATTATTACTCAGTTGTGCTGCACTTCGGATGATTACTTACTTAACCCCCCAGCGCAGCCTTTGATAAGTTGAATTCACAAGTAAAGGATGTTGCTGACAAAGTCAGATGCTTTTTTGAAAGTTTGGCTCCAGATGTGCTTATCCAGCTGCTCCTTCTTCTCAGTACTTGAGTGATCTTTACGTTCACCTCTGGATGAATTCGCAAAATTTCTTTACAACTTTTTTGTCTCATTAACGCAGAAATCCCGAGGCTTTCCTAAAATTGCAGAAGACACTGTTGATGGCGCTGATTCAGTTTTAAAGACAGTTGTGATTAGTTATGCAGAACACGCTTTTACTCACATTGCTTTTTGGAAATCAATAATACAAATCAGCAACAGATCTGGGAATCACTGAATAGTAAAAACGTTTAATGAGGAATGTCTTGCGCATATACTGGTGTAATTACCACGTCGGCTTTAGTGAAGCATTTCTTAGCCTCTGTGATATGATCGACATGGGGTAGAATAGATTCTGGATTGTTATAATACGTGCTACCTTACGCAAAATATGCTCATCGATTTGTTACAGATTCTTGGTGGACACGATTCCACATCGAGGAAAAAGGTGCTCCATGTAAATCGTTCATAATGTCTCCAAAATATATTTGTTAACTTTCAGACAAGTACTACTTAACTGTTTTATACAAAATCCTCATTTCAACATATCCGTGCGACAACTCGGACTTGAACTCGGGTTAGCGTATTTCATCAAGATAGTACAGACAACCGCTTTTACGCTTCGAGCCAAAGCACTTCAGCAGACTAGTGACTGACCAAATCGACTGCTGACTGCGCGAATATCAATGACGTCATTACGCTAGCGTGTTCAAAGTCACGTGACGAGCGCATTTGAAGCAAACCTCGAAGCGGTGCTTCGATCTCCAGTGGTCCGATAGCTCGACACAGTGTCGAAACCTGAGTATCGAGCGGCCCATCACTACAAATTTCCATTCAAAAATAGGCAGAGGATTATTTGGTGCACATAAAACTTAAAACTTGTTGGAAATTCTTGTCATTTAGGATCATTCATAGCCAGGATGCCATGGTGTAAATTCATCCCATGTGTGTAAAAAAGTGTTAAAGGCATCCCATGGAAAAAGACTTCAGACAACAGCTTCTGATCAAAAACATTTTGTAAAGTGTCTTGAGTAGAACACATGGTGCTAGTTATATGTTATCATTTAGACTTAAATTCAGCCATTATTAAAAAGTTAATTGTAAGCCAAAAAATGTATGGGACCTGTGGTACAAAAAAAAGCCAATTTTTCTTTCTTTTTTAAGTAGTGTAAAAAATCAAACATGTCCTAAAAGCTATTTCTATCAAGGGCTTAAGTTTGTGTTATGCAGCTCGTGGCTGGTTTATGTTGAAATTATATTCTTTCCATTTCCAGATTATGGCCCCAACAGTGCTCACTGGAACATTCAGAAGTTTAGAAATACGTCTGTAACCAGTGCCATCAGTATGTTTTGCAGCAATAAGGTTGTGAAGGTCTTGAGAGAGCTCTTTGTTTTTACCCATCGTGAGATGCTTATTGTGTGACACCTTGGTAATGAGAAACTTTTTTATCGGCCATCAATTAGGACTAAACCATCCATCCATCCATCCTCTTCCGCTTATCCAAGATCGGGTCGCGGGGGCAGCAGCTTGAGCTGAGATGCCCAGACTTCCCTCTCCCCAGCCACTTCTTCTAGCTCTTCCGGGGAATCCCGAGGCGTTCCCAGACCAGCTGAGAGACATAGTCCCTCCAGCGTGTCCTGGGTCTTCCCCGGGGCCTTCTCCCGGTTAGACATGCCCAGAACACCCCACCAGGGAGGCGTCCAGGAGGCATCCTGATCAGATGCCTGAGCCATCTCATCTGTCTCCTCTCAATGCGAATGAGCAGTGGCTCTTCTCTGAGCTCGTCCCAGATTAGTAAGCTTCTCACCCAGTCTTTAAGGGAAAGCCCAGACACCCTGCGGAGGAAACTCATTTCAGATGCTTGTATTCACGATCTTGTTCTTTCGGTCATTACCCACAGGTCATGACGATAGGTGAGGGTAGGAACTGTCGTGGCAAAAAATTGTCACCACAAGGCTTTTTACCTGAAAATGAAGGCTATTAGGACTCAGGATAGGCAAACAGAGTTTATAGCTTTATTGCAATAAAACAACAACACGGACTCAACCCAATTCGGCCAAATGAGATTGTACCCCGAACAGTTCAGAACTCAAAACTGTGACCTGACATTTGCGCGATAGACATATGAGTGCTGACAAAATAGCGCCGATTAAAACGCGGCGTCAAAATCGCGCCGACAAAATCGCGAAAGTTTCATTAAATATGAATTACTAGTTTAAAGCATATATAATAATGTTTATTTTAGAAGTCAATATTATGAGACGCGGCATGCCATCAGCACGGCACGCAGATAGTCCTTAAGATCACGCCCTGCATATGTAGGAAGAATTGCAGCAAGACGTCTTGATAGTTGAGCGTATTTAGACTTGCTGGCTGCCTGACTGCTGGTAATTCTGCTTTGTATACGACGCGTTATGCCAACCCTCGACTGAGTTATTTGTTCGTGGCATGCCATCAGCAGTTATAACAGTTATAACCTAGCACATAATGTGTACATAATGCGCACGTACGCGTCCCACTCTCTTGGCCTCTCTCACGATTTTGTCGTGGCGATTTTGTTGGCGCGCATTTGTCGAAAACCAGTTAGCGGGTTTGTCGGCGCTCATTTGTCCGTCGCGGTTTTGTCGGGCGCATATGTCTATCGTGCTTTTGTCGGTGAACCACTCAAAACTTATATAGTAATTTCTTATCACTCCGACCTCGCTCAATTAGCTCATTTGCTGTTTTTCTCTGACTCCCTTCTGCACCTGTCCGGCCAATATCTCGAGTTCTCATGGGAATCTTTATTATCACTTGACTTCCCCCTGCAGCTGGCCTCCGGTATTTTTACTGTCTATTGTCCATCTTTAGTTTCTGTTTTGCTTATTTTTTATTGACCAAGGCCGGTACAGATGTTCCCTCTCTTCCATTTATGGGCTTCCTCTTGTCACTTCCTCTTTCTTGGCCTTCAAGCTAGTTTATTTGGTGCCCAAAGCTAAGCTTTAATTAAAAAGAAATATGGCATATGCCTTTATTTTAATCATTTGCTTAGCATGCTTGACTTGCCTTAATTTCTGTGCTAAAGTTAATTCTGATATATTTTTCTATATTTATTTATGCTAGTCCCTGAATATACTAATTTTATTTTTCATGCATTACATCATCTTGACCTCGTATGTAGAAATACCTTTTGCTGTTTCTGCTGATTCACTATTCCAACTGGCTTCTTACATGCCTAACAAGGATATTTTTCACTGATATCGTTCCTCAGCTTCCTAACTTTTTGAACACAGGTGCACACGTCCCCCCTTCTCCTGGCCTCGATAGTTTCTCTGCGTCATTCTTTTACATATCCTGTCCTTCCTTTCCCGCATTAGTAATTCTGCTTCACGCTTAAAAATAATTAAATATGTTTTTTATTTAACTATTTGCTTGACATATCTTATTTGCTTGAGATTCTAAATTATGCTAAATCTAATGTTTCAGAAGCTGTTAATTACTTTTATTGCTATTTATGTTAATATGCTATTTATGCTAATATATAATTTTTTTATTAATTTTATTGCAATCATTCCATACAAATCAATCAATTTTTACAAAAAGTAGAATTAACAAGTCGACCCCCACCCCTGAGAGAAAGAGCATGGCCAACGGAGTAAAACTTAAGGCTTGTAAACATACCTAAATTAATGATTTTGATATGCCATTAGAGATGAATGGAGAAGAAAGAGAAATGCAGAAATAATTGCTTCCTCTGTGCTTTAAGAGCTTATTCTAAAATATTACTAATTAGATTCTGCCATGTTTTGAAAAAATCTGTACAGATCCTCTAACTGAGTATTTGATTTTTTCCAATTTTAAATAGTATAGAACATCGGTTTCCCACTAACTTAAAAGAGGAGAGTAAGGATTCTTCCAGTTTAGAAAAATCAGTCTGCGTGCCAAAAGTGTAGTGAATGCAATCACAGTTTGTTTGTCCTTCTCCACTTTAAACCCATCTGGAAGAACCCCAAACACAGCTGTTAATGGGTTAGGACGGATTGCGAGACCAAGGCTGTCTGAAAGGTAATTAAAAATTTTGATCCAGAATGATGTTAATTTGATGCAGGACCAAAACATGTGACCCAGTGAGGCTGGGACTTGATTGCAGCGTTCGCAGGTTGGATCTTGCCCTGGAAACATTTTGGAGAGTTTTAGGCGAGACAGATGTGCTCGATATATAATTTTAAGTTGAATAATTGTATGCTTTGCGCATATAGAGCTCAAGTGAATTCTCTGCATTGCTATTTTCCACTCCTTTTCTGATATATTGATTGAGAGATCTTTTTCCCAGTGTCCTCTTGGATCTTTGAAAGGAAGGGACTGTAAAATAATTTTATATATTGCAGGGAAGCTAATATATAAATTTTTCTCTTCCATAGAATGTAGATTGACTGGTAAATTGAGAGCTTTGCCTTACTTTTTCACCACGACAGACTGATGCAGAGCCCCCTCCTCAAACAGCCACCTTATTGTGGTGGAGGGGTTTGTGTGTCCCAATGATCCTAGGAGCTCTGTTGTCCGGGGCTTTATTCCCCTGGTAGGGTCACCCAAGGCAAACTGGTCCTAGGTGAGGGGTGAGACAAAGAGTGGTTCAGAAAACCTACCATGAAGGACTAAACCAGCTGCTATTAATTTGCACTGATAGGGGGCAGGATTGCTTTCTAAATACTGACAGATTTCAGCTGGTTTCTTGGCTTTCCATGCCTTTTTTCACCTCCTTTTCTTCATGTGGTCAATACTTTTCCCTGTGTCATTCCACTTTACTACATATAATTTAATTTATGAACTTGTCTATTTCGATTTCTTTGTATGTGTGGATTACTTGGGTTGTTACTAACATCTGGTAAAAAAAGTTCATGTCAACAGCCCCATTAGAAATACATTTACTGAGAAAAACATTGACGCATTCAATACTTATTTTCCCTGCTGTATAGGCTCGGACTACAACATATGTGATTTGCTAAATAATGGTTAACATAATTAGTTCCTAACTAGGCCTGTTTTAAAGCAGCTACAATTTCTTAGTAGGCACCTATGCACCCTTCCAGCTCTCCTTACTTCTCCCGCTAAGTCATGCAATACTTTGCAGCATCATCTGTGCTAACAGTTCAGCAGTTCCGTCTCCAAGCCCCCAAAGTATTTGGTGGCCTAACTCTAACTCAGCATTAGAAAGAACAAGGAAATGCTGCAAAAAAGAAAATACTGTCAAGTGGACACATGGGAGTATGACATGGCACTATTCTGCCGTCTGTAATTCACTTGTAGTTTATATCACTTCATAAGTATGACTGAACTATATATAGTCTCTGTGGTAGAAATTTAACATCTCTCTCTTATAATAAAAAAATCCTGGGACGAGACGAGACTTTTTCAGAGAAATACTTTCACGTCCCGTGAGAAGAGACTTTGTGCCAAGAGATTTAACCATGCCCGGGGCCGGAAATAAAAGACAAAAGTAGAACGTCATAAAGAATTCACATGCAGTGCAGGTTAGAGGCAATGAAAGTAATAAAATTCGAAAGTCTTAATAAAATGATAGTAATGATCGCATTAGCGCAACCAAACGGAAATTATTATTTGGTGAAATAACGGAACAGCGAAAAGAGATTGAATACATTGTTCACATTTACATTTTAAATCTGAAGACTTGTAGATCATTTAATTTGTGTTGCCTTCAGGGAAAAGTAGTGTTTCTTTCCAATGAAGAGGCGTATTAAAAGATTTGTTGTTTGGTGAAAGTGAAATCCACATGCGCAAGCAGCAGAGATGCGAAGTGCCTGGTGCATAGCGCAGGTCGGGGTGGTTGGCGAGCGAAGCAAGCAGAGGGCAAAGCCCCCTAGTCTTACTAAAGAAAGAAGTATCCTCTAACAGGACAAATCAATTCTCAGGCAGGAAAAAAGCTGTTCATGGTATCTTTTAATTACATTCTTCAAAAGTAGTTTGTTTCAGCATGGTCAGAATGATCAGAGAAACAAAGAATAGAGGTTAATTTTATAAACTATTGAATTTACATACAGGGTCAATCAGTGCATACATTTACTATGATTGGTTCATTGGTTTACACCCAAATGACTTATATATAATAAAAGTCTATTATATTCTGGTTCTTCTTATACCTTTGAGTGGAACCACCACCCTTGAAATTTCAGTGCATATAACAACTATCCATTCTGTTTGTTTCACTGAACATCTACTGATTCCTTAGTCATCTCTTAGTCATCTTTCAGTGCATTTTGTTATTCACTTGACCTTTATCTGCTTTCCTCATATGCCTGCAAAGGTTTCTGACATTTATTAACCCTTTATGCTATTTCTTTAAGATGAAAGCTATGTAACCCTAAAATTATTCTTCCACATCTCCCTTATCTGTCAATCCACTCTTTAATTACTGCCAATTTTTCCCAATCATTTCAGGGTTCCAGGAGCTGGAGTCAGTTTGAGGGGCAAGGTGTCAGTTGGTCCATTACAGTGCACACCTAACCACAAACCATTTTCTTAAACTGCTTTAATATTTCTGTTAAAGTGGACCAAAATATGCAGTATGAGTAAAAGAGTGAGGTGGTGTTCTTTTATGGAACACATTGATGGATTAAAGGCCAGACTTCCACGTGACCGTCATCATCAAGTCCTTCCATAAGAACCCTGAATACAATGAGGACTGATCATTTATGTTAGGTAGAATGCCTAGAGGGGGCTGGGTGGTCTCATGGCCTGGAACCCCAGCAGATTTTATTTTTTCTCCAGCCATCTGGAGTTTTTTTTTTTGTTTTGTGTTTTTTCTGTCCTCCCTGGCCATTGGACCTTACTTTTATTCTATGTTAATTAATGTTCTCTTATTTTAATTCTTATTTTGTCTTTTTTTTCTCTTTCTTCATCATGTAAAGCACTTTGAGCTACATTATTTGTATGAAAATGTGCTATATAAATAAAGGTTGTTGTTGTTATGGGCAAGTGAAACAATTGTAGTCTGGACAGAGCAGGAGTTCATTTACAAAAGGTTTTGTATACTGTATTTTTAAATATAACAAACCTTCTGGACATGAGTAAAGTAACACATAAAATATGTTTGTCAGTCAAAAAACTGCACTGCAAAGAAATGGCCAAAGATACTAGTCTTCTCAGATTAACAAAGTATCTTCTCTTTGAGAAAGCATGCAGCTCTCTCTTAAATAAGGTGAACATCATAACATCATACTCATGAGGCTATGTCCCTAATTACATAGAAAAATCAGAGATAGTGGAATAATGACATCAGCATTGCACAATATTCAATAAGTAAAAAATAAACAACACAAATAACATTAATAAAACATCATGATTTCTGTTTGAGACACTTCTATTCACTTATTTGATTGCAATTCAAATTATATCAAATGTGAGAGGAAAACCCATGATGAGATTAGAGACTATGTGTAAAACACTTTCATCCACATCAATCCATTTTCTGTTGCACCACAAAATTGCCTGGTGTTAACCGAGTGTGGGTGTACACAAGAATTTTGATAGATAGACACCCTGATTCCTGTGTGGTTCCAAAGTTAATTTTCAGTTCCTGGTGATTGTGTATTAGGTAAACTGTTCTGTTCTGAAAACAGGTTAATGAATGTTAGATAGATAGATAGTCCTGTTATTTGTTCTATTTTGGAAAATTTTGCTTTTACAGAGGAACAAGAAATATTGCAACATACAACAAGACCCTTAAATATATACAAATAAAATAAATAAAAAAAAACGCTAACTTGGCTAATGATAAGAGAGCAACGTGAGTGAGGCATTATAAAGTTCTATTGCCCTTTGTATGAAGAAGCCACAGTAGAGTTTCTTGACACACATCTGTTATGTAATTTGTTTGCTAGAAGTACTTAAAGATAATGTTTCACAGAAGGAATAAGCAGCATTGTTCTTACTGGCCATCAACTTTGTCCTTATTTTCTACTTGACCACTATCTCTAAGAGGGTGAAGAGTACATCCCATAACTAAGACTGCTCTTTCAGTTAGCTTGTTGATTTGGTGGGCCTCTACTCAAGTGATGTTACTGGCCAAGAACACTCCAGAGCAGAAAATCACCCTGGCCATCAATGACTTACAAAATATGTAAAGAATGTCAAGTCAGTTTTATTTATAGACCACATTTAAAACAACATAAGTTGACTAAAGTGCTGTACAGCTTCCATAAAAACATTGATATATATATATATATATATACTGTATATAGATATATATATATACAGTACAGGCCAAAAGTTTGGACACACCTCCTCATTCAATGTGTTTTCTTTATTTTCATGACTGAAGGCATCAAAACTATGAATGAACACATGTGGAGTTATGTACTTAACAAAAAAAGGTGAAATAACTGAAAACATGTTTTATATTCTAGTTTCTTCAAAATAGCCACCCTTTGCTCTGATTACTGCTTTGCACACTCTTGGCATTCTCTCGATGAGCTTCAACAGGTAGTCACCTGAAATGGTTTTCACTTCACAGGTGTGCCTTATCAGGGTTATTTAGTGGAATTTCTTGCTTTATCAATGGGGTTGGGACCAGCAGTTGTGTTGTGCAGAAGTCAGATTAGTTGGAGGATCATTTATTTTTCAACAGGACAATGACCCCAAACACACCTCCAGGCTGTGTAAGGGCTATTTGACCAAGAAGGAGAGTGATGGAGTGCTGTAAATGGTCATGAAAATAAAGAAAACACATTGAATGAGGAGGTGTGTCCAAACTTTTGGCCTGTACTGTAGATATACAGTATATACATATATACAGTATACACAGTAAATAAATACACCAAAATAAATACTCACCTACAAGTTTTAAAAAGCTAATCCAAAAAGATTGGTCAGTTTTAATTCATGCCTGAAAAGCTAAGTTGGTTCTGACCTAATATAAAATTGTGGGCTGTTCCAAAGCTTAGGGGCAGCTATTACAAAAGCACGGAACCTCCCACCCAAACTTAAGTCTGGAAGGCAGTACATCTGGTCAGAGGTCTTCTGGTAATGTGGTCACTACCAACATTAAATGAACACAGTACACATTCCCCTTAGGGTCTGCTCAGCCCTTTCTTATATAATTCCTCTGTATTATGAGACAAAGACAGAGGCAGAGTGGTTGCTGTGAGGCTAGGGATCTGCACTGGCAATCGGAAGGTTTCCAGTTTGAATCACATAAATGCCAGAAATGACTCCACTTCGTAGGGCCCTTGAGCAAGACCCTTAACCTGCAATTACTTTGTCCTGAGTATGACGTTAATCTGCATCCAGCCCTGCAAGCAGGTCCTCCAATTTACAGGCAAAATCTGGGGGTTGGTGGCAGGATTGGCACTCCAGCCACCATAAAAAAATAACTCACACTGTTCCAGTGTGGTGCTGAGGTGTCACCTGTTATTGTTGGGTCCCAGCCCAGGTGGTTTGTTGTGTGTTAGGTGTGGCAACGCGCTATCGGTGCATGCTCCTAACCTCTCTCTCTCTCTCTCTCTATTAAGGCCAGTCCAGCCTGTTACTGATACGGACTCCCAGATACTTTAGGTCAGGTACTGTGTGTATTCTGTTTATTCTGAAGTTACTGCATGTTTTTTTTTTTTTTTTTACTTTATCTTCAACACAAAAAAGGTTCAATAACAACTCTAAACTGGGCCATCATGTTTGAGTACGATTGTGTGTGAGTACTCCCTTTGCTTGACAGGAATTCTCATAAAATCTCTGTTCCTTCCTTGCATTTGTTGATGGCAAATTTCCTTAGCAAATCTAGAAAATAAACAAATGAATTTCAACTGAATTGTTTTAACACCTATTGTAGCTCTGTGCAGACCTAATGGATTCTTGGTTATTTGATTTTGCTTTAAGATAGCTATTCTTAGAAGGACCACACTCATAGTGATCAAACAACTGTGGGAGACTCACCCTTTTTATAATGAAGCCTATACCACTGAAGCTGCTCATTTAAACACATCACAAAGATTGATTTTGTATGTAGATTGAAAAGGAAATTCAGAATTTTAATTTTTTAGCTCTTGATATAATGGGGCCTCTAGAAACCAGGTGTTTCACATGGCTGTAGCTTAAATATTATTGAACACATCTGTAGTAGTAATGCAGTATTAATCAATTATTTTGACAGCACACTAAGAAATCTGAAACTGTGCACAAGAGCATATTTTGTGATGATCCCCGTCTGAGTGCTGTGGCACATCTGTTGGGCATATGATCGTGACTCATATCACTTATTTTAATTTTTATTGATAATTGTTTTTGTAGCTCTTGGTATTAGTCAGTAAGAGCTCAAGGGTAAGTTGAGGGTTAAATATCCAGTGAATCATTCTAGTGCTTCTGCTACTGAGTCAGGTGTTGCCTGATGACAAAGTCCGTCAGTCATTTTCTAACCCGCATAGTTCTGAACATTGTCGCAGCATGAAAATTTAGAACAAACTATGAAGTCATGCAATTGAAGCAGAATCTGGACAAGATATTAGGACAAATTATCTATTAGCAAATGAAACTCACTTGATGGCCAAAATAGTTATGTTCTTCAGCAGGTGTAAATTGTGTTGTTTGAGGGTTTGTGGTTTTGTAATCTTTACAATAAGAATCCACCTACAAGTAAGAATTGCACTGTACCTTGTACATGTGACAATAATGACCCTACAAACTTATAAACCTCCTTCCTGTCAGTTTCTACACAATCCTTTTACTGGAAATTATCACTATTTTAAAATGTTTTACAGTAATTATTGTTTTAAGAAAAGGTGCTAAAGAACTATCCGTGCAAGTTTTGGTGAAAAAAAGTATGTATTTATTTTCCAAGTCAGCTTAATGAAATGGAGAGTTATGATAGATATATTATTAAGTTTCAAAGTTGTTATTCCTCCCGTTTTTGTTGTTGTACTGGGTACCAGGTCATTGCAATGCTCATTCATGTACATACCACTGGGCCAATTTGAAATCACCAATTAGCGTGACCAGTATGTCCTTGGGGAAGTGGGAGGATAATCCATAGAGAGACACAAGGCGAATGTGGAAACCCTGCATGGACAACATCAGGATATTCAACTTTTTACCTTTCAAAAACATACTTGGATGAAATATAATGTCTCAAAAGCATAACATGATTTTATTTATGAATTAATTCCTTTCAGACTGGCTGAAAATATTCTTGAAACTTAAGTGCTATGATCTAACCTACAGGCGCATGACTTCCGCTACCACTTGGAGATACACGTCACTTTTCTTTAGATTTAGCACAGTCAAGTCAAGTCAAGTTGGGTAGCATGCACTAGTACAGTGTGTTGCCACACCCACCACACGACGAAACAACTCAGGATCAGAAAGTTAAATTAAACTAGAACAGCACTCAAATTAAAAAACTGCATATTATGGAAATGCTCATGACCAGGTCTTGACTAGCTCTGGTATATGTCATACCCAAACTGTTGTTATAATTGTTATACTCTACCCAAAAATTATAATTTTTCATACGTTACTTATCCTATGTAGGTTATAGTGGTGGCCCAGAAAAATTTTGAATTTTATGTTTTCATGTAGAATGGAGATAAAAACATTAATGACATAATAGAAGCCAGTAATGCAATAGATTCTAGCTGCAGACCTCCAGAGCTCTGCTTCGTTAACGAAGATGTTGTTTTGCATTATGCGTTAGTGATGTCATCCAATACGACCGGTTACACTATGGTTATGATTAGGGCTGTGGGATGGTTATCGGACTCAAATAACGACAATGATCGTGTAAACCAAGTAGGTATGCAATCCAACTGGCTTTTCAGTGGAACTTGCGGAGTCGTGGAGGTCTGCAGCTGGACCCTTCTCCAATAATGACCAATGCTGCACAACTGCAAATGATGTGAAAAACGCACACTGAAAAATTTAAAATAAAATTTCAGATTTCTCGAGTCGCAGAACCCACATGTCCGTCATCCAGTGGAATGATAAAAATGCCTTTATTTTCCTGTTTATGATGTGCACTGATTATTCTAAAGTAACTGTTTAACAATATTTTTAGGAAAAATATCAGGCATTTTGCATGTTTTCAGCAAACAACTGGATGGATAGCCGTACATGTAGATTATGTGACACAAGTAACATCAGATTTTTTTCCCTTTTTTCCATGTACTTTTTCCACATTGTTAGCCATTGTACAGCAATGGTCAGTACTTACGTCTGTTATTTATTTATTTTTTACATATTTTTCTTTCCATTCTGCATAAAAATTCAGTTTGTTTTTCTCAGCCATCACTACAAACTACATTTGCTAACATTTAAAATATAATTTTGGGGTGGACTAATATGCTCACTACATGAGTTCAGTATAAGTTTTTACAATTATGATGCTGAAATTCATACCCAATGATTATAAGAAATTTTCATGAAATATAATGAATCTGAAGGTGTTTCTTTTAAAATGATTGATCACATCTACCCTGCATTTTTAACCTTTGTGTAATTTCCGTAAATTTCCACTTGATAAATGTAAATTGCCCAAGAAGGCATCAAACTTTGCACAATTCAAAACAGAAACTGTTCATTACATGAAAAGATTTGAAGGACTGAAGCTAAAGAAAAAACTATAAATTACTGTAAATTCTTTAATCTCAGTTTATTTAAATCTCAATTTATTTTATGTTCGTGTGAATTATAATGTACCCCCTATACAGGCATATATTTTTTTCTGTTTGTTCATATTTATTAGCCTTTTCTTAACGGAAAACATGTAGCCTACTCCGTTAACTGAACATTATGTCAATAAACATTATTTAAAAAAAGAGAAAAATATATAATTTACCTCATCGTGCCCTCGTATTGGACTACGCAGTTTCAGACAATGAGTGAAAGATCATTATGCATAACGTGCTTTTTGAAGTAATTATCAAAAAGAATAGGTGAATGTGACGTCTAAGCATAAGACAAAGTAAAAATAATATATTCAAACAAAGACTAAATCACGCAACCGTATACTTCGTTTGATAACACAAAAATTAAAACACGCACTTCTCTTTTTCATGAAGCAGTCATCAGTCGAAGCTACTTGACAACCGGAGTGACAGTATATTACCACTAACGAATGATATATGTTTTTGTTGGGTGCCAGGAGACGATTAGCCAATCACAGAGGAGTATGCTTCTTTGTCACCGGTGGTAACATTTAAAAATCGGGAAATGCTGTTATTTTCACCAACGTTAGGCAGTGAGCACAATTTGTTTGGAAAGACTCAGGGGTTATTGAGCAAGAAAAGTATGATAAGTTGCGATTGCAAATATAAAATATTTTGACTTGTAAGTAATAATTTTAAGTCTGCAATTGTTGTCTTGTTCTAACGATTTTTTGTTTATCGTGATCTTTTTGTTAGTGATACTTCTTTTCGTTGAGATCAGTTTCATTTTTAAGTGCTTGTAATAAATTATGAAATTATCAACTAAAGTGTGAAGCACCATACTAACAGCGGGTCATTTCGTATGTCCATCGAACTCCGTTAAATTAAAAAAACCCAGTCCTGTTGCAAATATATACACTAACTAAAGTTACCTGACTTCAAAGTGCTTATTTATGTATTTTTTTATTTTTTTTTCTAATCGGTATGACACTTCACCAAGTAAGTGAAACGATGCAATAGGTATTAATGCAGCTGTCGTTCTGATAGGAAATGGCAAAATGTTTTTAGTGTTACGTGTGTTGGGTCTAGCGAGGTTAATCAGGTTTGTGAAGGATACGTGCGTAACATATGTTCAGTGACTAGAAAAATTGTATTTTTTTTATATATTTAATTTTTGGTTATTTATAAATGAAATAAAAATAATACAGCATGAATGGCATGTAGAAATGTGGCAATTTTATAATTTTACAAAACTATTATAAACTCTACATTTATTTTACTAAAATAATGAATTGGAGTTTTTTATGTTTTCAGCGTGGGTCATGTAATAGAAGATTACTTTGAAGATTTATTGATCATCCATCTTTTGCATTCACTTTGTCTGAGCACTGGACCTTAAGATAGAAGATCATCAGATTAATTCCTTGCCATGGCACCAACAAGTCATTTAAGCAAATAGTGTTTCAGTACTATACTAATGTAAATAAAACTGAAACTATGCATGCTAATAATAATAAAATCTGAAGTGTACTACTCGGCTTGCAAACTCGGTCATGTTCCCTATTCATCTTCCTATTTATTTTTTTCCCCCTCATGCTTGCCCAGTAAAATGATCAGGTCATTAACAATTGCCAGTAGTTCTGCATTGAATTTGTTATTGTTTGTAAATACCCTTTCAAAAATTCTAATTGTAAATAATCTGTTTTTCTTTTCCAGAGTCATACCAGAATATTCTAAAATCCACATTCAGTAATGGCTGCTGTTAGTTCAATGGTGCTTTATAAAGATGACTCAGTTGAAGTGCGGTATTTAGATGGATCACGTCTGCAGTTATCGCCATGTGGTTCTGAATTTCTACTCGAGAAGGCATTGCCTCCATCTGCACATGTTTTACAGCCCATGGAAAGAATTTGTCAGCGGACACAGTTTGTTACCAGTAATCATAGGGTACTCAAAATGCATACTTAATTTAAAATTGTTTTTTATTAGCAGGAGACCAGGTGGTATGGTTGGGGGTATTGCCACCAAACAGTACTTGGGTGACTTTTGTGGGGAGTTTGCACCTTCATTGATTGGCTTTTCTAAAGTTGTCTAGTTTAATTAAGTATGAGTGTGCAACCTCATGCATCAACCCTGAGGTTACCTGGCATTTCTCAGTGTCCTAGGTACTGCCTGGTATTCTTTGCTGCCTAGATAGTGTTTAGCGCTTTATAACCCTAATTTGGATTAATTGGGTAAGAATCTTTAGTTGTAATTTCTGCAAAGCAATCCATTTTTTTAAAAATATTTTATGTATTTGTATGCAATTAGCTAATTAGGTCCTTGAAGAATGGCAGTAGTAACCCAAAGCATCCCTTCTTGTTTAAGTTCTCAGTTCAGATATAATGCGCTTAAGCACAGGATTATATTTTTGAAATATTTTTGTTTTTATCTCATTTTTCTAAAATTTGTACAGTTTTAACATTTTTGGATGGTGGAGTACTAGGGTGTTGTACCGTGTTAGCCATAATGAATGTAGAGAAAAGCCAAGCAAAATGACACCTTTTATTGGCTAACTAAAAAGATTACAATATACAGCTCAGGCAACTCGGCCACTTCTTCAGGCAAGATGGATGGTGGAGAAAATTTGTCCAAATTGTATGGATGCATTCATGAGTAGGTCTTGAGATGGACTGACCATGTATGTGCAAAGTGCTACTAGAATTGGCTGCATTCTCAGTGTAAAACTAAACTTGGATTAAAGTGGAGAAAGACATTGGAAGGCTATCTCAGTAAATAAAATCAGAGAGCAGTTGATCATTAAATACTTCAGATTAGTTGAGCACTTTTTGAGAATTTTTCAACATTGTTGAACATTAATGCATGATGGATAAAAAGACCCCAGTGGCCTCAGTGGTTTTTTTTTTTTTTTTTTTTTTTTTTTTCTTCTCTCCTCTCCCAAATGGATACCTTGTCATCATGCCTTTGCAAACCTTTCCTTGTTGTACTTATATAGTTATTTCTGGATGTGTTGGCTGGTGATAATGGGCAGTTGCAGTTCTATATTTAACATATAAACAATGAGGTTTTAGCGATCAAATGGACTGCACAAACAGCAAAAATATAACGATTATGTATCTAAAATGCCAGTGCTGTAAGTGTCTCTTCAGCCATAACCACTGTAACAAACTACTTGCCAATAGTATTAGCCTTTGGTGTTTTTTAAAAAAACAAACTAAGCACTTGGTTAATCGGGTCTATCAGAATTACTAACAGCACTGTAACAAAGTCCCACTGCCTTACGAATATCCCTGGCGAAGCTGAGTAACACAGCTAGTATTATTCTGTGTGCAGTATAACACATTATATTCAGTTACAGTTACAATTTGCATAACCTTTAAATAGTGATTTTAAAAATGGGGTCATAATTTAAAAACAGTGATGCTGAATCAATTGTAACACTTTGTATTTGTCTTTTTTTATTTTTAAGCAGTTATTTTTAGTAGGTATGTTTTATACCATTTAATATTAATGTAAAGGTTGCATGTTAAGTTTTTTTATAATTAAATTTTGTATTTCACGATTTTAAAAATAGTATAGAGGTTAATTTTATATATTGCTTAATTAATATGTACGCTTTATGGAGTTATCATTTTTGCAGCATCTGGTTAATTGCCACCTTTTTTTTGTCCATGGAAATTTTAGCCACATACCTATTGTGCTTATGCCTATACCATAACTCATTATCATTCTAAAAGCTTTTAAGTGCTATATCTTTCTTAGTCATTCTAATGATCTGCACAAAAAAAATACCTTTTTCACAAAGCACCTTGAGCATGGGAAATGCACTCTATAAATAAATGTATTGTTGTTGTTGTTATTATTTATTGTTATTATGTTCACTTGCTAATTAAGTAAACATTTTTTTTTTCTTTCTTGCCTACAGGACTTGTTGGTCCAGGCATTAGATTTCAGAAACAGATTTTCTGTTAAACCCTATCTCCCTCATAATCTTATTGATCCACATAATAAAGTGGTAAGTTTGCCTAAATAATGAAAGCAAGCTGTTCTGATCTATTTTACATTTCATTTGATATTTCAGGCTCAGACATTGCACTGTCATTAATAAACATTCTTTTGTTACATTTTCTGCAGCAACATATGAAAGGCATTCCAGAGGTAAAATGGTCAAGAAATAAAGCTAATAGAATTGCATTTACTGACAGTGGTGAAGTGAAGGTGTGCTCCTGTGATGACAATACATTCTTGTACCTTTCTCCTTCTAAACTGGAGTTTTCAGTCAAATATCTCTGTTCCTGCAGCGAAAACACTAATACAACATATGATACAGTAACTGGTCCTTCACAGCCTCCAGTACACAAACTAAGCCAAGAAATGTCTACCAAATTGTGTCAAAAGAAAATCACCAAAAAAAAATCAAAAGATGCAGATCACAATATATCCAATAAAAATAATGAGGAAAACTCTAAACTGAAACCTTTCAAAGACGGACAACTATTTACGTGGGTGATTCAGCACCATTCAGTGTTATCTTTTCCGGCAATCTGGAAGTATCCTTTATCATTAGCTCTCAGTTTTAGTAACTGTCATACACACAATCGGTTAGGTGGGACTGAAAACCAGGTATTAAAGGAATCGGAAGAATCCAAACATGTTTGTTCTCTTGTATCAAATGATGAAGAATCAGATGTTCAAATAAGCCTTCCTCCTAAGGCACTGCCACTCAACTGTCCTGCTCCACACCTCCACAGGTTAGTATTACCTTGGATATTGAATGTTTAAACCAGGTGTTTTTTTTTTTTTTTGTTTTTTTTTTTTTTTAAATATACTTTTTTCTACAATTATAGATTTACTGAAAAAGAAATTCATCTTTCTTGTTTGAAAAATGACTGCTAACAACTAGATTGTCTAAAGAGCTTTCAGTGATCTAGTAGAATATTTTTGGTAAAACTTGACAAACTCTGTTCACCCTTACCCCAAAAACTCCACTTTAGGCAGTTTTGCCAGGAAACCTCACATTGGGCATAGTAGGTGGACAAACCCCTAAAATTACTTTTGCTTGTTGTTGCTGGAAAACACTTTTACTGGAAAATTACTCAAAGATTGTTTTAGACTTATGCAGTCATGAGTGGTGTTTTACTTTTTTTTTTTTTTTTTGTCCCTAATTATTAACAGAGTGATTTTTGTGATGTGTAGAGCTATCGCTTAATTTAATGCATTTTGAAACAAATTTGCTTTGAAATATGTAAATTGTGAAAGATATTTCAGAAAATATGTGATATATCAATCACTATGTAATACCTTTTTGTGGAAACCTTAATTGTGATCTCATTTTGGATTATTTATTTATTTATTTATTTATTTTTGTTTGTTATACAGATGGTTTTTTAAGGACTTCATTTTACCAGAAGATGAACATATAGAGCAATGGCAACGTGCAGAACTTATTAAAATAGTCTTGTGTCAGGGAGTTGTTTATCGGTAAGAAATACTATTCATAAATTTAAATATTTTCCAAACAAAATGTTTATAAAATCGATTTTCACTTTAGCTCATGTTTTAGTTAAGAACAAGAAGCCAATCCTAAAAACTAGGAAGCTGCAAGCAAGTTTAAATGAGAACCATTTCACTGGAGAAAATATGAATAATCCTTATTAACGGATAAGTTCAGTATTTTTCAAGTTATTTCTTCCCAATCGTTACAGCTAAACAATATCACTGAAAAAAGTTACATTTACAATTGCTCAAGTTCTTTCACTATACTTAAGCTTATATTGTTTTTCAGAAAGATTGTGTGCTGCTGATGGTATGATGATGCAATGCTTCAGTGATGTAGCAAGAGAAAAACTGACCATGTATTAAGTGTCAGGAAGTCGCATTATAGGCATATGTTTTGTTTTAATCAGGTTGGAGTTTAGTCGGGTTAGGCAGAGTAGAAGTGCAGAACTGGCAGTGTAAGGCAGTGTTTGAATGCTCTCCCTGTGTATTTACAGATTGATTTGTATTACTGAGTGTCAATGAGACCTATGATATCACTGAAGGAGTTGCAGACAACAGTAGCTGAGATTGAAGAGACAAGAACAGTTGCTTGGGTATTTTACCAGTATCTGTTTTACAGGAGAGTGGCTAAGAGTCTTTTGTTTGTATATAAAAAAAAAAAAAAAAATGTAGGTGACATCTCCGTTTGGCCAATGAACTAAACCTCATGTTTGGCCTAAGCCAAACACTGCATATTATCAAAAACACATCTCCACCATAAAGCATGACAGTGGCAGCATCATGTTGTGGGGAGGCTTCTCTACAGGAGGCCCTGGAAGGATTGTGAGAGTGCAGGGGGAAATGAATGCAGCAAAATACAGGAAAATCCTGGAGAAAAGCATGATGATTATTTAACATCTGTGGCAGAGCGACGGGCATTAACCAAACTCCTGTCAATCATGAAGAATTCACTGCATCCACTGAACAGTGTCATTTCCAGGCAGAGGAGTAGCTTCAGTGACAGACTTCTGTCACTGTCCTGCTCCACTGACAGACTGAGGAGATCGTTCCTCCCCCACACTATGCGACTCTTCAATTCCACCCGGGGGAGTAAATGCTAACATTACTCAAAGTTATGGTCTGCTTTTACATGCATTTTTATTACTATTTAATTTAATATTGTTTTTTGTATCTGTATACTGCTGCTGGATTATGTGAATTTCCCCTTGAGATTAATAAAGTATCTATCTATGATGTAGTCTGCAAGAAACTTGCGCGTTGGGGAGGGAATTTGTTTTCTAGCAAGACAGCAAATAAAAAGCATTAAAGACAGTTATGCAGGAATGTTTTAAAAACAACAATGTTAATGTCCTGAGTCAGGGTGCAGATCTCAATTCAACTTAAGATTTGTGGATGGACTTGAAAAGCTGTCCACTCATTATCCCTATGCAGCCTGACATAAACTGGGCAGTTCTGCAAGGAAGAATGGGGGCGGGGGATGGGGTTGGGGGATTTACAACAGTCATACATTTGTGAACACGTACCTTTTGAAAGCAATGACAGTCTGGAGTATATCTACTATACACTAACTTGTAGAGGTGAATATTTATGAAATTAGTCATTTTTGTATTTGAAATTAATTTATACCACTTTACAGAAATCTGCTATCATTTTGACATTAAATGTATTAATGTATTCTATTAATGAAGGTCAAATGAGTTCCACTCTGATTTTAATATTGTATAATAATGTTAAAACTTCTACTTAATACTTAAATACTTTTTAATACTTAAAAAAAAAAAAAAAAAAAAAAAAACTATAATGAATCTCGGCCATAGTTACATTATATTGTACTGAGTCTATCACATTCATGTTGTAATATATCTGCTTACTGTGAAGATAAAGAATTATATTTATAGCTGAAAGCAGCAGAGTACTTTCTTTCATCATGCATTTCTTTCCAAGTTGTTTAATATTTGTTTACATTCAGTTGCTAGTAACAACAACATTTGTGTAGAATTGTACAGAAGATTGTGGCTGTAGATAGCAAATAACGAATATAACACTGTCGAGCACTGGAGATGACAATCATTCTTTATTAATTAAAACTGCAGTTGTAAATTAAGGAGATACACGTAAAATTTATTCTCCACTCCCTATGCAAAGCTGGTGACTGAAGTGTAACATGTACAACAAACCAGCCATCTGGCTTATTGCAGAGTGAGAAGTCAACTAGTTCATACTAAAGTGGACAACCTATTCCAAAGGTTCTAATGAGACTTTCAATAGGACAATTTGGGCCCTGATTCACTGTCTTTGACAAAGAAATTGATTACAGCAAGCCTAAGAAAGATCTTCAGGATCTAATAGACAAACTTAACATTTTATAATAAAATTTTATATACCCTTTTAGGGCTGTGACTGCGCTGAGTAAAATAAAGAACAATTATGTTAATTTTATGTGATGTTTGTTTAATATTTATTACTTGAATATGTAACCTTTCATTTTAGCCCTTTGATAAACAACTTACTTTGTCTGGGTTTCCTTCTTCAGGCTAATTGAAGGTGCTACCAGTACCATTGAAATATACCCTGGAGATGGATCAGTTATCAGGTCACAAGGAGATTTTGCAAAGTATTTCATACATTACATAGAGAAAAATGGGCTAAATCAGGTATATTTGACAATTTATAAAAACCCGTTTGCATGAATATGTTCATAAAACTGCATATGCATGATTTTCATTGTTCACATTAATTTATACTCCATAGCAGGGGTTCTCAGTATTTTTTGTTGGTGCATCACCTCTGGGAACTGAAATGTTTTGAAGTGACAATTTTTCTTCCAGTTTTAAATTAAGCACTGAACTTATTAGGTAAAACTAAAGATATTTCTTTATGGCCCCTACTCCTAACAAGCTTGAACAATATATTACATTTTTGTGTGTGTGTGTGTATTTAATTATGCACACCTAATGGTTTTTATTTTTTTAATGCATGAAAAACAGTGATTTGATAGGAATAAAAATTATAAACCCTAACATTTTGATACTTTTTAAATGTTATATACACAGTTCAGAGTTTGAATTACATGGGTGTCAAGTCATATTGGGGAATGTGCACTGGTAAAGCGTGCTGCTGCACCCACCGCACAACGAAACTGCTTGGGATCCTGGCAATCCCCAGGCAGATACGTGGCCCAGTCCTACTCCTTGGAAATGACCCTCTATCTGGTACAGCCACTCGGGTCCTTAACAATGGGGATCATGTGAGCCGGATCACCCTCCGGGGAATCGCACCACATGACCATAGTGCCGTAACTAATGCTCCCTCACAAGGCAGGTAATGTGCCTCATTCGGGACTCCATGAGAAACTGCTGATTCGACACAAAGTCAAACCAGTGGTACCCAGGTATTCTCTAAAGAAACGTAGTACCGAAGGAGTTCAGCAACAATTCCTGCCTTGTTCCTACTGCAGCCAGGATAGGCACCCATTCCCAACGATCCAGAACTCTCTAAGGTTACTTATAAAATGGATGGGTGGCTGGATGCACAACTGCAACTATATTAGTTGCTGTCAGAGAATAAATGAGAAGCCTCTTTTTTTTTTTTTTTTTTCTTTTTTTTTTCTGGGCTATGTATGGTTCTGTATTAAAAGACAATTAATCTTGCCATTTTAATATGTGACACTGCAAGTAAAATGTCTGCAACTAATAGTTGGTTGGTTATTGTACTTTCAAAGCAAGCATAAATAGTGGTGTGTGGGGGTGGTTCAAGGCCCCCCCCCTCCCCAAGGAGTCACTTTTGTAATTGTTCCATAAATGTCTGAATGGATAAAAGTGTTAATGAAATCTTTTTTTGTCTTGAAAATGTAGCAGTTATTTTTATGCTTCCTAAGATGTAGCTGCATCTGCAACAGCATCTCTCTGCCTGTGTTCATGATTCCTGCTCCTGACTTTTGTTTGTGTTGGTGTACATGTGTTCCCAGAATCTCTTGTGGTATGCATACTATAGGTTGAGAATCACTGTTCTATAGTACAGTGGTGTGAAAAACTATTTGCCCCCTTCCTGATTTCTTATTCTTTTGCATGTTTGTCACACAAAATGTTTCTGATCATCAAACACATTTAACCATTAGTCAAATATACAACAACAACATTTATTTATATAGCACATATTCATACAAACAGTAGCTCAAAGTGCTTTACATAATAAAGAATAGAAAAATAAAAAACACAATAAGAAAACAAAATAAATCAGCATTAATTAACATCGAATAAGAGTAAGGTTCAATGGCCAGGGGGGACAGAAAAAACAAAAAAAAACTCCAGACGGCTGGAGAAAAAAAAAAAAAAATCTGTAGGGATTCCAGACCATGAGACCGCCCAGTCCCCTCTGGGCATTCTACCTAACATAAATGCAACAATCCTCTTTGGATTTAGGGTTCTCACGGAAAGGCTTGATGACGATGGTCACGTAGAGTTCTGCCTTTTAGTCCATCCATCATTGTTGGAGCATCATGAAGCTTTGAGTAGGTGGAGGTGGCGCAGGCCACCACAAATATAACACAAGTAAACACAAAATGCAGTTTTAAAATGATGGTTTTTATTTAGGGAGAAAAAAAAATCCAAACCTACATGGCCCTGTGTGAAAAAGTAATTGCCCCCTGAACCTAATAACTGGTTGGGCCACCCTTAGCAGCAATAACTGCAATCAAGCATTTGCGATAACTTGCAATGAGTCTTTTACAGCGCTCTGGAGGAATTTTGGCCCACTCATCTTTGCAGAATTGTTGTAATTCAGCTTTATTTGAGGGTTTTCTAGCATGAACCGCCTTTTTAAGGTCATGCCATAGCATCTCAATTGGATTCGGGTCAGGACTTTGACTAGGCCACTCCAAAGTCTTCATTTTGTTTTTCTTCAGCCATTCAGAGGTGGATTTGCTGGTGTGTGTTGGGTCATTGTCCTGTTGCAGCACCCAAGATCGCTTCAGCTTGAGTTGACGAACAGATGGCCGGACATTCTCCTTCAGGATTTTTTGGTAGACAGTAGAATTCATGGTTCCATCTATCACAGCAAGCCTTCCAGGTCCTGAAGCAGCAAAATAACCCCAGACCATCACACTACCACCACCATATTTTACTGTTGGTATGATGTTCTTTTTCTGAAATGCTGTGTTCCTTTTACGCCAGATGTAACGGGACATTTGCCTTCCAAAAAGTTCAACTTTTGTCTCATCAGTCCACAAGGTATTTTCCCAAAAGTCTTGGCAATTATTGAGATGTTTCTTAGCAAAATTGAGACGAGCCCTAATGTTCTTTTTGCTTAACAGTGGTTTGCGTCTTGGAAATCTGCCATGCAGGCCGTTTTTGCCCAGTCTCTTTCTTATGGTGGAGTCGTGAACACTGACCTTAATTGAGGCAAGTGAGGCCTGCAGTTCTTTAGACGTTGTCCTGGGGTCTTTTGTGACCTCTCGGATGAGTCGTCTCTGCGCTCTTGGGGTAATTTTGGTCGGCCGGCCACTCCTGGGAAGGTTCACCACTGTTCCATGTTTTTGCCATTTGTGGATAATGGCTCTCACTGTGGTTCACTGGAGTCCCAAAGCTTTAGAAATGGCTTTATAACCTTTACCAGACTGATAGATCTCAATTACTTCTGTTCTCATTTGTTCCTGAATTTCTTTGGATCTTGGCATGATGTCTAGCTTTTGAGGTGCTTTTGGTCTACTTCTCTGTGTCAGGCAGCTCCTATTTAAGTGATTTCTTGATTGAAAAGGTGTGGCAGTAATCGGGCCTGGGGGTGGCAACGGAAATTGAACTCGGGTGTGATACACCACAGTTAGGTTATTTTTTAACAAGGGGGCAATTACTTTTTCACACAGGGCCATGTAGGTTTGGATTTTTTTTCTCCCTAAATAATAAAAACCGTCATTTAAAAACTGCATTTTGTGTTTACTTGCGTTATATTTGACTAATGGTTACATGTGTTTGATGATCAGAAACATTTTGTGTGACAAACATGCAAAAGAATAAGAAATCAGGAAGGGGGCAAATAGTTTTTCACACCACTGTATACTACTATACAATAAATGTAATAACATTTATACAGTTACCCAAACCCTCTTAATTCAGTGTAGGGTCACTGGTGGCTCAAACTCTTCCTTGCAGTACTTGGTAGGAGAGAGAAACCAACCATGGTACACACTCTTGCACCCTCAATAGGTCAATTTTAAAGCTGTACATCTTTAATATTTAAAGTTGTACACAACAAAGCCCATATGTAGATGGGGAGAATGTGGAAAGGTCTACACAGATTTCAAACCTGGGCACTTCAGCTGCAATGCAGCAGTACCATTCATAGCACTACCACTATGTTGCATAAAAATAAGATTTTCACCCCAATAAATTGTTTTGTTAAATACTCTAAGTAGAGATCAGAATCTTATTCTCATGATATTTACTTTGACTTGTGTTTATAATGAGATTGCTCCCATTTGTGTTTATTCTTATACTGTATAATTTTTTTGTTTTTCACTGTTTTAGAGAGTTGAGAAAATGTATGCTATAAATTATCTCCCTCCTGATGTTCCTGGACAGACTTACTCTATACGATCAATAATCATCTATGCATACAGGTTAGAATACATATTTTTGACTTTTTTTGAAGTAAAACAAATCTAATTGTAATAATGAATAAAATATGTAATGTGAATAAAACGATCTAGATATCAGTAGGTTGCCATTTTATCAATTTAACTGCTTCCAATTCATAAATAGAAATGTGTGACATGTAGCCGCACCATGGGGAATAGAGTTGAATCTATTGTAAATGGTATAAAAATTTACAAGAGCACATTGACAATAGAAACAAAGGTAAGTGCAGATCCAGCAGTAGTCATTCTGACTTTTTGAAATGGAAAAGGTTAATGATTATAGAGACTGTGAAGAGCTATCTTGATGTGAGTTGTGGAGCTGGAATATGAGGCAATTTAAAAATGCTAAACTTGGAATGATCACTGTTATATATGGAGATTCTGTGTGGATGTGGAAGAAAAGTGTAAGCTGAAAAAAGGACTGTTTTGTAGGTAATAAATTGTCATGTGGAGGATTAGATATAGTGATCAGTGTCCATGACCACAGTAGAGGGATGACGCCACTAAGAAAGCCAAGAAAAACATAAATCCATGCAAAAGAGTTCAGATATCAAGACATTTAGAAGGGCAACAAAGTGAATATGTGGGTAACCAACTAGGTTGGGTAAATAAAATTAATAATCATTAGGGTAGTTGTTGCTTTAGGGCTGTGACGTTGTGTCAAGTACAAAAACTAAGCTTGCATTCAAACCTAAGCCACCACCTGTCCCAAATTAAAATACAGAAAATGTAATCCATGGAATTGTTTATGTGCAGTCCTCTGCCAACATAGAACACACACAGTATTAAAAACGACAACTTGCATATGTGCATCCAATAAAAAGGTAAACAAACACCTTCCAACTTTCCCTGACCAATAAAAACAAAAATAAAAATTCTCTTTAATTTTCCATATACTGAGTCATTCTTTACAAGTCCCTTTTTGCTCCATACTGAAAAAAATAACCATGAAATTATTCTATATAATGCCAGATCCATATGTCACCTTCAGTTTTATGTGAAACGTCTACAGCAGTATAATGAAAAGTGGCCACAAACAATTTTAAGTCACCTTTAAGGTAAAGTGACATGATATTACACCAATAATACAGAGGTTTTATTTCAACATTAAATTCTTAAACCCACCTAATCCAACAAGGTCACGGTGGATAAGCCTACCCTGGCAGCATTGAACATGAGGGAAAGAGATGGCACTAGTCCATCACAGAGCCCACTCCTGCACATACCAACACTAACTAATTATGAATTACAACATTACTTGACTGCATGTCTTTGACAGTTTGGGAGGAAATCCGACACAAACACAAGGGGAATCTGGGCACACCGTTTGAATATGGGATGCTGAATACATAAGATGGCAGTGTTGCCTACTGGTTAACCAAGCAGTTTGATTAATCAAAAAAATATTGAAAATAGTTTTGTGACCAGATTAAGGAGTTTAAATAATAACAAAGGACACAAGGTAACAAATTCATATTAACACATTTGAATAATCTAAGAAGCAATTATGTTGCAAAAAATACCTTTTCATAATGGTTGTAAGTACTGTAATGAAATTACGTAGGTGTGCTAACTAATATTATATGTGGAAATTTCCTGTAAATGTACTTCATTTGAATTTTGTTCCCATTCTTGACAAAAAATAAATTCAGTAACCCTCTCACAGTATATGCTACAACTTGTATACTCTATTATTGGTTTGATTTACTGTACAATCATTCTGACCGTGTTGTCTTAAATTTTGACTTTTATCAGTTTATCAATAGTAATATGAACTCTCTTGCTAACTGTATTTAAAGACTATCGTCATAAATTTGAAATCGCCTGCATAAATGCTTGACTAATATTGCTTTTATTTTTATATTTATATTTGCTATTTAAAATACAGTAGTTAATTTGCTTTTATTTTTATATCATTCTTATGATCTTGTTAAATGTGTTCACTTTAATATTTTACCAGAATCCTACAGTGCTTTCATCAGATGAGGTATTCTAACAGCTTACAAAACCACTTTTGTTGCTGGAAGAGAGTAAGTCAATAACATATGTAAAAATACTTTTATTTTTACAGTTTCCAATATTTTAGGTACTAGCTTAGTATTCAAGAAAAATGATGACTATCTCCGGATTATATATTCTTATTCATAGTCTACATATTTATTTTTACTGTGTGACTTAAGTTACATTTCAGCAGTTTTTTTTTTTTTCTAATCTGTCACAGTAGCCTTATGTTCAAACATAATTTCCTCAGTCAATACAGGAGACGACTAATTCTTTGATTAAGGAAAAAAATATATGGTATATTAAGTGATATATTTATCTTGTAATATAAACTTAGATAATAATGTGCAAATTGTTTTCCTGAGGATGGTGGTTCCTGTTAACACAGCACGTTTTCATATGCAGTCCAATCATGAAAGAATAATATTGAGAAGATCTGTGATGGGTTTGGGAAATTTATGTCTAAGCAGCCTTAGGCAGAACTGAGGGCATATTGTACTCTTTTGTAAGTACAGTACATCATTTTACTTTAGTTAACCCTGTTGAATTAGTATTTTATACTTTGTTACAGAAAACTGAATTCACTTCATTGATACAGGTAAAAACATTAGTAGGCTACAACAGCTACACAATTATTTTGTGAAACAGAGCAACATGTTTTTTTCCCCCCAACTCCATCTCATGACACTGTATTAGGATAAGAAGTTCTGGAAAATATAATCTTCTTCTTCTTTCATTTTTCTAATGCTGTAAACTCTTTTCAGTTGTCTGTCCCATTTTTTTTTAATCTTCTAAGTCTGAACAATTTAAGGGAATTTGATATTGCCTAATTCCTTGAACTTAGTATATTGTAAAAGTGAGGGTGCAACAGTAACAAGTGCACTTATTCAACTGAGAGAAGTGTAGAGCATAATTGTGTGCTTTTTAATTCTCATTCATTGCTCCTGGTGCACTATTTTTAAATCTAAATCTATTCAGACAGATATTCTAGTGTTTATTGAAACTGCTGTTGCTGCATATATTTTGCAAATCTGACTCTGAAAGTTGACACCAGTGGACTTTGAGTCAATGGTGGTTAATTTTAAAATTGAAGAATTTAAAAAAAACATACGTTTTGTATTGCATTTTATTGGCTAGAAACCATTGGCCATTGTGAGCCAAATATTAAATCTTGTATGGTAAGTTCACTTTACTGGGCTTATAGGTATTTCTCCAAAAATATGCCTTGTATTTCATAACAATAAATCACAGTTGCATACCTGATATTTCTGTTGCTAGATGCAGTAATCCAGCTGTTTTGTAAAAGGATTAGTGTTCCTTGTCCCAGATTATGTATATAAATAACAAAAATGTAGTTGCCTCTTTGAGAGAAAATTTTTAAATAATGGGGTATCTTGCTATTTTACATATGTCTCCCCTTAACTAGGCTTTGTATACTGGACTATATTGCACACTATCTTCAGTGCTTCTCTGAAGTAACCAAGTACATTAGGCCCTTTCCATTTGTTTTTGAATAAATCAGTCTTAGTAAAGTTATATAAAGTAGTTGATATTAATTGAAAAATTATGTTGTTAGATCATGCAATATTAAAGTTACGGAACTCCAATTTTATTGACATGGTATGAATCTCTCTATATTAAAAAAAAAAAAAAAAAAAAATGTATATATGTGGTCATACGTAATTTCATGTTTGAAACAGAAATTACGTATGACCACAGAACATAATACAGGAACTAATCACTTCGTTTGTGGACGCCATTTTTATATCGTCTTTATAAATTATTATTTGTGTGAGAGTTACTTTACTGATATTGAAAAGAAGTAAACACAAACACGCCGATCTATCCCATAGAAGTGCGCCCTGCGTCGCCCTCTCCCAGCCTTCCTCTCTGGACTCCAGCGCTGACCCGTTCGCCGCCAGGCGCGTTCTGACAGAAATTTTATTTATTCATCCACGTGACTGTCGTGGAAACTGCCACATTTATAACTTTTTTTTTTTTTTTTTTTTTTAAATTGGCAGTACTTGATAGTAGAAGAGATGAGGAAAACAGCTTTGCGTCTTTCTACTTTTTAACTGCGCCAAGCTGTAAACAATGTGAAGACGAAACTGCCTTCAGCGGCAAGGGGTCGTGAGAATAAAGTGGGCGCTCGGAGGCGCGGAATGTCGGGCTGCTCTGCCGGGTCGAGAGGTTCGCAGTTTCAGGTGGCGTCCTCTCTTCTCGCACTGTTTGTGACACTTCGAGTGCCCGTCGGCTCCTGGGAGAGTGGAAATCTTTGAGTGTAATCGGCGCCATCGAAGCAGGACTCTCTTTGTAAATTGCGCTGCACGACTACTTACTGTCCCTTAAGGTGAGTTCAGGTCACTAAAACCCTGCAACATTCAAGGTTGCTTTTGTGATAAATTCTTTTAAGAAGATGGAGGGTTTACATCTAAGAAGATGTACCGACCTCTTCATGTTAAGTTTTGGACTTGGGAATTGTTTGAAACTTCTGAACGTTAAGCACGGAAAGGCAGCGTCCATATTTCTCAGAATAATTTTTCTCTTAAATCACAGGCACATAGTGCAAGGTTGTCAGGCAGAAATTTGCAGGATCGCATAGAAAATGTAATTTCTGTACCACAGCGGTCGTGTAGAATCTTTCACAAGGGATCTGCTACCGAGAGATGATCCAAATACATTTAAGCTGCTGTTAATGCCACTTACCTGTTGTGTTATGGCGCCTTTAAAATGTACTTTACCCGAAAAGCACTCCAGTACTGCTCAATGTATCTTTACTTCTTACATGTTAGTTTTACTGTTTAATAATTTATATACTACATCTTATTTTTTTCCCTTGCACTCAGTGAGCGAAGCCACGGGGTAATCGGCTAGAAAGTGTATAAAAAAAAAAATAGTAAAGATTAAAAGAAAAAGTGTGTATTATGCTAATTAAAGCTATGGAAGACAACAGCAGAACAATGCATAAATGTCTTTAAACGCAGGAAACTTAGCATATTATAGTTTGCTAGATTTCAACATATTTGCATTCCCTGAGGATTTTTTCCTTGGTGTAATTTGATGTTTCCACAAATTAAAAACACTTTGTTTCTATCTAAAGTCTATCCCATTAAATCATCTAATTCATGGTTAAAAGTAATTTCAGCTTCTACTAGGGTGGACTCTTCAATAAAAGAACATTTTGGAATGTTATATACAGTCAAATACAAAACTTCAAGGTGTGTTTACAAGCCTTTATTCTTAACTGCAGCACTGTATTCTTTCTTGTGATCTCGTTTCATGTTATGAGAATTTGTAATCTATATATGAAGGAAAATGAGTATTATAAATTGGTTAGATATTTGTGAAAAACAGTTGTTTATTTGACAACAGTGTTTTTATATCCTTTTTTTTTTTATACCACTTTTTCTATGGCAAAGTCATGTGAACCATTTAATATACATATTAAAAAATAAAGTAATAAAAACCATTTTATACATTACCTTTTTGTTAACAAACCATCAGCTTCTGACAGTTGGCAGTAAACTATGTTAATTGAAACTGCATATGTAGACACCATGTGGGCTTGGATGTGCTTCTAACCTTTGTAATTATTTCTTAGCACACCGAAACAGTAATTCAGCATTCCCTAGAGGACCACCAGCCTGTGGAAGGAAGGTGTAACTTGAAATTGTGTGAAGACCAACAGCTGGTAGTGCTTGATTCTCCAGTATTGACTAAAAGGTACTATGGTGACACTTGCAGTCAGTTTAAATATTTCTCTAAAGGTTCCATTGAATATAACTATCTCTAAATCCAGTAATATCTCCCTCAAGTTAAATATCCAAACATAGTCGTCTTTATGGTTAATAAAAAATAATATTTTCAAAATTGTCAGTGGTTTATGTGGCTAGCTAGCTTCACAGAAACGTTTTCTTTTATTCTGCCTCTTCAGTTAGGTGCCTTTTTGCTCATGTCTATATTATATAGCAATTTAATGGACATGGTGAAATGTTTTTTTGCAGTTTTAATTAATAGATACAATTTCAGAAAAATGTATAATTGTACATATTCAAAGAATTTCTTTTTAATCTATGCATTATCTGAGACCACTTGAACCTTCTGCATGAACAGTATGAAAAAGATGCAAAGAAGAGTATGGAAACTCAATAACCTGTACAGGAAAATAACTGTACTTTTTAAGTTTTGAGCTGTGCTTTGACACCATTTAGAGGAAGGCAAGTAGGAAAAAAATAACAAACAAAATAAAATGTTCAAAATTCAAAATTTTACTAATGTAAACATCTCAACCTGGCTTTTAATGCTTTGCTTCTTGCATTCCTCCTTGCATTTTAATTTGTTTTTTTTTTTTTTTTACCATTTTGTTGTCAATGCATCATTCAATACTTGGTAGGGGGGAGTACATTAAGTAACATTTTTTATATATAGTAAGAATGTGAATTAACATGCTGTTATTGGTAATTATCTTTGTTTTCATATAAATTTCATTTTTTACATTTTAAAATTAGCAATATTTTGATTTTTAGATTTTGCAAAGTCACAAAAGTAAACTCTTCTATGTAACTGAACTGAAAAAGAATGTGAAAAATGCTGAAGGTCCTTCTAATTCAGAGCATGCAAATGATGCTACTTGCATGATTGGCACAGTCATTAGTACTGTAGCATCATAACTGTAGAAATCTGGGTTCAGTCTGGGCACTGCCTGTTTTGAAAGTGCATGTGTGTTCTTCAGTGTCCAGGAATTCCTGTTACTGGGATCAACCTCAGGAGCAATGAAATAATAAAAGCAGCTTATTACATAGAGTTCATTGCTTCATTTTCCATTTCAAAAAGAACATTTAATACATTCTATAATATATTTAAGCAATCTTATTACAGAATTGACTCCTTGTCCTTAAACATGTTAGTCATTTTAGTTTTTTTCTATCATTTTTAGCACTGCTATAGGAGAACTGGAGAAACTCCGGAGGTTTATCTGTATCCTTTTCATTCCTTCATTGATGTCATTACTGATACAACACAATTTCCCATTCACAGAAGGATGCCTTTTACAACACCCCTGTGCAAAGTAATTCTCCACTTAATAGCTAAAAATGAAATTAGTATGCAAGTCTGTGTGTGTATACAGACACACACAGGGTTTTCCGCTGTTTGTATTCTTACTTTTTAGCTATTCTTTCTTAGGTTACCAATTCTCAATGTATGAGCATAGATAGATATACAAAGATATTGCGACTCTGCCTGGGGAGCCACCATAATCTCCTTTTGAGAATTATTTTAGAGATAAAGGAATTTAAAATCATTATCCAATTTATCTTTGAAACAAAAGTTAAATTGTATAGATTTTTCTCACAAAGGGTACTATACACTTGTATGCTATCACAGTTGTGTAAACTACGCGAAGTGTTCAATAATTTATCTACCTGAACATGAAAGAAAGTAGCAAACATGGCCTAGGTATGTTGTGACACGTCACAAGGTGACTCCTGCACAGTTGTGGCTCAGTGCAAGTCTGACATTCCAAGAGACAGGATGTCAGGAGAGTCATTGTGCAAATCAAGTAAGCTTCTTCACAACAATGCACCAGTTCACATATCCCATCAATATCCAGCTGCCATCCGAGAATGTGAGTTCCAACAGCTGAATTGTCCATCCTTCAGACCTGACCTGGCTCCCTCAGATTATTTTCTGTTCTGAGTTTTGAAGAAATCTCTCTGTGGACAGCAGTTTTCAAGTGATGAAGACATCAAGGCAGCTATGAGGTCCTGGTTTGAAGGTCAAACAGAAAAAAAAAATATATATATATATATCTTTTTTTCCCCTCTGGGGTTAAAGTCATTGCAGGAAAAGTGGATGAAGTGTATGGAGCTAACAGGGGACTATATTAAAATAAAACAAACTTTTTGAACACTCTTTCCTACTGAGGTAGATAAGTTATTGAATGCCTGTTGTATACAATGGGTGTTGTTTAATAGAACATTTTCAACATACTAATTTTTTTTCAAAGCTGCTAAGACTGGACCTGTTACTACTTCCAAAATGAATTAAAAAAGGTACTATGATAATATATAAAAGTGTTATTAGATGAGCTTGCTGCTGTAGCAATTTAAAAAAGGTCTTGTAAAACTATAAGGGTAATATACTGTCCATTCATGGTGTATCATAAGATATCTCTTTTTTTTATACATAAAGTTGTCTGTAAACACTTAATAAATAAATGCATTATTCAGTTGTTCCCTTTAACATAAACATAGATATTACAGAAAACAGTGGAGTCTTAAAGAAGGCCTCTTTCAAAGAAAAGCCTGCTTATAAATCGAATGAAAACATTAATAAAAATGCTGGTTCATTACAGCAACCAGAAGGGAGTGACGTAAAAGAAGTTCTAACACAAATATCGAAGACTGTTAAGGATATCGAGGCACTGTTGGCAGCCAGGTCCTCGGAGTTACAGAAATCTGTTTAAAGTTAAACAAGGACCTGAAACTAATGGTGGTATCGAGCAAAAATAATAATAATAATAATAAATCTATTTAATCTGGATGTGTTCTTTAAACCACTTGCATGTTTTCGCCTTATTTTTTGAGAGGGCACTGATTTTATGTGCAGCTACTGTACCTTCATACTGTAATACTGTTTGCTCTGCCGTATTATCTTTTTAAGATGGTTTTTACTGTTTTGCTTTCAGATGTCAACAGCTTTCAAGCAGAGAGTTCCTTTTAAGCTTCGCTGATCTAGGCCAGGTTGAAACAAGTAATAAAAAACAGATGGCCATCAAAGAAATACTTAAACAGCATTTAGCTCCTCCTTCTTCAGCAATACATGACATTTGTTATCCGTTAAACACTGACCAGCTTCTAAAGTTTCTGTGTGAATTTCTGTTATGCTAAGTAGGCCAAAGATTTTTTTTTCTGTCTTCCAATTAGTATAGATTACAGTAATTAAAGTATATATTAACTTTACAGGCATGTCTTGGAATCCTCTGGAAGTCATTTCAATATTTTATGTTCAAGATGTCTGGCACTTGTGACCCACCTAAACCATTGTATAATTGTGAAGACTATTCTGATACACCTGTATGCTATAAAATATACTTATGATGTGTGTCCGTTTAAATTAAACTTTCAGCTCCACATATTTTACATGCGAATATGGCTTGTTTTTATATACAAATGTATGGGGTACTTATGAAGCAAGTGCACAAAACAATAATTTCCATCCATTCATTTTGAAACCCATTTTTATCCAATTTCAGAGTGTCCCCGTTATTGGGTGCAAAGCTGGAATCCATAATTATGTCTGTCAGTCACTCAAAGGGCACTCTAAAGTCTTTTTTTTTTTTTTTTTTTTTTTTGCTGTGTAATTGAAAGCATGTTTTTATACATTCTAATGTAATATTTTTATGTAAAACGATTTGTGATAAATTAGTCTTACCTTCTGCCCAAGTAGTTTAACTTCACTTTTGTCTGAAATTGTATGTTGCTACATTCTTGGGAGAGCTAGGTACACACACAAGTTTCATATTTCACTTTCAGTGTTTCTTGTATTTCATTCTTTTTTCCCTGGCTAAGAGCTGACACTGCAGCAGAGCCCTGAAGAATGTCCACATGTTGCAAGCATTGCGGAGTTATATTGATTCTAAAATGAGTACATCCACTTTAAAGCTAGAAGGATCCAGGAGTTTCCTGAAACAAAAGCACAATTTAATAGGATCCAGATCTTACGTTTCAAGCTGTGACCATAGGAGGAACTACTGTGAATGTTAGCTGGCTTCTCTATTAGACAGATCTGCCTGGGAGTCTTTGTTTCCTAGTTTTTTAGCCTTTATCACATTTGAAACAATTTAGGATGCATCGTTTATTGGAATGTCTTTTCCTGCTTCTGCTTACCACTTGCAATATCGTCTATACTTCATCAGAAAAATCGTACAGCAGGCAGAGGATTTCAATGGACAAATTACGGGCACCTTTGAAAGCAGGGAATAAAAAACATTCCATGGATAGTCGGATACAGCCTGGCAAATCTTTAAATTTAACGGTGCCTTCCATTGTAAAAGATTTTGAATTCTTGTCAAAGTGTGCCGGAAAATATCGTCTCTGGATTATCACAGCTCCTTCTTATACTGATCCATATTTTAAAATGATGGAAAAACATATTGAAGATATGCAGAGTGAGGAATTTAACTGCAAACTTGCCGAAAGAGACACACTTCTTGTTACTTTGATTCACAATGCAATGATGGAAGGTAAACTTAGAAATATAAGCAGCAAAGGGGTTGTGAAGGAAGAAATAATTGATCAGGATACAGTAACTAAACTGATGCATTATTTATCCTTCGAGGAAGGAAATTTTGGCATGTTAATTTTAAAGAAAAATGTGCAAGTCGGTGAACGATTCCCTTACCCTGTGAGAATTGAAGCAGTGCTAGAAATCATTGATCAATTACCTCTAAGAAAAGTGGAAAAACTAACAAGACGAGGATCGGTGGTAAAATGTAAGACATCCAATGCTGCTTCTCATAAAGGCCAGCGTCTCTCAAAGAGAAAAGTTAAAGTTGGTGGGACACCAACAGATGAAGAAAGATCGTCTGGTTACAAAGTCCAAAGGAAACAGAAGAACAAAGAGGCACTTAAGACAAAAATTCAAGATATTTTAAGAGGGAAATCTAGGTTTGTTATTAAGCGACGCCCAACTATGGCAAGCCCAGTAGGTAAACTGCCACAGGTAAGAGGGAAGCCTTTTGTTAACCTTCAAACAAACAACTCTCCAGCTCAGTCTGCACTGCCTATTAATACCCTTGTAGACATCCCTGAAAGCCAACAAAATAAGATCTCCATCAGAGAAAAGAACATGTCAGCTGAATCGTCAAATTGGAGAATTAACTCGGGAATGTTGCTGCTCAATTCTACTAATGAAACTGAAGTTGAACTTCACCACACGAGGTCTCTTCAACAACCAGAGAAAAGCAGCTCATCACAGGCAAATGGAACCCCAGAAAGAAGTCACAAAAAGCAGAAGCAGCCAAGGCCTGCTATCCAAGCAATTCCCACTGTCCTGACAACTGTGACCAAAGCACCAAACCCCCTGAAGGACAAAAAGCCAAAAAAACTTGAGCCAAAGGGAGACCATAAAATGTCAAAAACTAAATCTAGCACGGAAAAAAGTGCAGAATTGGCAGAGACGGATCAAAGCAGAAAATCAGAGTCAGAAAAACGAAACAAAGGAAAAGGCAAGAAAAAAGGGAAAAAAGGTAAAAAGAAGTCCCAACAAACAAGTGAAGTCAAAGGCATGTTGGACTTTCTTGAGCCCTGCTGCAGTAAACGGAGGATTTTGGTAAGTCAGATTTATCATTAAAAGTGTCAGGTGACAGCCAAAGTGAATGCTTAGTAATGCAAATTACTTGGTGAGAATACACTGTACTACATTTTTGCCTGTAACAGCATAGTGTTTAATTTTTCTCAGTGTTGTTTTTATAGATGCCTTAGTACTGAACTGCAACACTTTATCTAAAGCTACTTAGAGATGACAGATTTCTGAATGCCCTACCCTGACAGGAGCCAGAGCAAAGTCCCAGCCTGTCACTAAATGCAAGATAGGATTTGTGCTTTGACAGGATGCCAGTTCATGACCGGGCACAGTCACTACCTCACTCACCATCACCTACAGGGGACCATTTAACCGAACAGACATATCTTTGGGACCTGTGAACAAAATCAGTGTACATACAGAAAAACACGTGGGAAGAGAAGGTGCCAACTGTACCAAACCTAATAGCAGGCCAAGGTTCAGACTCTTTGGAGCTGTGAGGCAACTGAATTACCCAGTAAGCCACCATGGCATGCATCACTAACTCTAAAAATGGAATGATGGTAGGAAGTCATTTTTTATCTTAATAGGAAACAATCTGTATCGGTGAGCAAGTTGAAAAGGACATTTTATTGCACATGCATTCAAGCCCGTAATACCATTTAGTCTCTAACTAAAGTCTTCATTAGGATTCATTTTTCTGCTCCTCACCAGATTTAATATTTTTAACTCCTGTCCAATATCATCAAATATAATAATAAAATAATAAAAAATTTTTAATTAGAAAGTACATTGAACTGTATAGTGTGATTAATGAATAGAATGATAAAACAGCAGGTTCAGTTAAATTTTATCAAGTCAAGTCAAGTTGGGGAGCATGCACTGGTACAGCTTGGGATCCTGGTTGGCATCCCCACCCCCCCCCCCCCCCCAGACAGACACGCGGTCCAGTCCCACCCTCCGGAAATGACCCACTATCTGCCGCAGCCAGGTGTTATGTGGGCAACCCCTTGGCCTGGTCCAGCCACTTGGATCCCCAACAATGAGGATCTTATGAGCCGGATCACCGTCAGGGAATCGCACCATATGGCCATACTTCCGTAACTGACGCACCCTTACAGTGCAGGTAATGTGCCTCATTCAGGACTCCATGAACAACCGCTCATTCAACACAAAGTCAAACCAATGGTACCCAAGGATTCTCCAAAGAATTACACAGTACCAAAGGAGCCCACTCTTCATCTCAGGTCACTGGATAGCGTCCATGTCTTGCAACCATATCAATACAGCATGGGACATTTCAGTACATGCTATGAGTTCTCCATTCTGGGACATTTCTGACAAATGCTTAACAATATGAATTTGTATTGTTCTGTAGCTTTATAAATAACTAGCTGTGCTACCCTTTTAAGTAATGATTATAGACCTCAGTGTTAATGTTTACAGTGCAAACATCTATTGTAGTGTATTTTGAAATGCATGTCAACAGATGGTGCATCCCAAGTATTAGTGCTGCTTTTACAAATAAACGGGTCTGGACCACTCTGTTATGTCTAACTTTAGGCCTATTTCCAAGCTACCTTTTTTGTCCAAACTCTTGGAAAAAGTAATTTATACCCAACTGAAGTCCTTTCTGGACGAACATGCAATTCTGGAAGTATTCCAGTCTGGGTTTAAAACTCATCACAGCACTGAGTCTTCTCTGTTACGAGTTTTTAATGATATTCTTTTAACAGTGGACTCTGGTGACTGTGTACTACTTATGCTTCTGGATTTAACAACTGCCTTTGACACGATAGACCATGAGATCCTCACCTCCAGGCTGGAACAGTGAGTGGGCATCATGGATTCAGCTCTCCAATGGTTTAGGTCCTATCTCTCAGATAGAAGTTTATTGTGTAAGAATTGATGATTTTACTTCCACCTCTGTTGCCCTTCCCTGGGGAGTACCACAGGGCTCCATCCTGGGACCTCTTCTGTTCTCCTTGTACCTGCTGCCACTTGGCGCTATTTTTCAGAAACACAGTATTTCCTTTCATCTTTATGCAGATGACTGTCAGGTTTATTTCCCTCTGAAGCACCCAGGTCCATGTTCTGTTCAGCCCCTGCTTGATTGCTTTATTGACATAAGGAGTTGGATGGCATTAAATTTTCTAAATTTTAATTAAAACAAGACAGAAGTCCTACTATTTAGACCCAATAGCACCAGTGGGACCCCCTGTATCGACCTTTCCACTGTGGCTCAATTTGGGAAATCCATGATCACAAATTTAGGGATGAAAATGGATTTCACTTTAAAACTTGATAGCCATGTGAACACAGTGGTAAAATCTTGCTTTTTCCAGTTGAGGCGGCTGTCAAAAATCAAGCCTGTTTTGTCTAAGCACAACCTTGAAACAGTGATACATGCTTTATAACATCTCGTCTAGATTACTGCAATGAACTGCTTTTTGGAATTAGCCAGGCCTCCATTGCTCGCCTACAGCTGGTGCAAAACGCTGCTGCTCGATTTTTAACTGGCACAAGAAAGCATGAGCATGTTACCCCGATTTTGGCTTCCCTTCACTGGCTTCCAATTCGTTTTCGAATCCATTTTAAGATCCTTGTATATGTTTTTAGATCTTTTAATGGTTGTGCACCACTTTATTTGTTGGAACTTCTGCACCCTTACGTACCGTCTCGCTCTCTCAGGTCAGCAGACCCATGGGCCTTAAGTATAAATGGTGTGTATGCACAGAAATGTTGCGTAAGAATGTTTCCATGTTCAAATCACAGTGTATAAAACCTACACTTGGCGTAAAGCCACGCACTTTTCCACGGTACCTCATACCCTGTCGTACGCAAGTTCTCCGCTCGGTTTTGCAGACTGGCAGCACCCAGCGTCAAAGCAGTGCTACTGTTCCTGTGTGGCAGGGCCGGATTTTTCTATAGGCTAACTAGGCTTCAGCCTAGGGCCTCAAGATCAAGAGGGGCCTACATTCAAATTGTTAGCAATTTGAACAAACTTAAAAATGGGAGGTGAAAGGGCCTCATAAGTGGAATAGCCTAGGGCCTCTTTTCATCTAAATCCGGCCCTGAGAATGGGTTGCATCTAAGTTAGATTTCAAGTGTCATACTGTAGCAGAGGGTCTAACTACTTGTGTCAATGAGGTTTTTCAGTTTTTTACTTTTAATAATTTTGCAAACATTTCTAAAATTGTGTTTTCACTTTGTCACTCTGGGGTATTGAGTGTTGTTTGATGTTAGGTAAAAATAAATATGAATGATTTTTAGCAAAAGGCTGAAAAACAGCAAAAGGTGAAAAAAGTGAAGGAGTCCGAATCATTTCTGAATCTGTTGTAAATTCTGCTCTGCATACTCACATATACAGAAATTGTTTAGTTTATAATAGCAACAAAATCAAATATTATGGTATTTTAACTACCTACTTCTTAGATATTATATGAAGTATGTGAGCAGAACATGGTTAACTAGAGGTTAAACAGAAAGAATAGAGGAAGGAGGGTTTTTCTACTTTATTGTAGTATTTTAAGTTTGAGAATTGCAGAAGAATATTTTGAAGTTCATTACAGCTGCATATATTTGCAAAGAGGAAGTAGGTGTAAGGGAAGGCTGGCATCCTTACCCGGCCAAGATGCCCATGAGGTGGATGGATGGGGGAAGGCAGCTTCCCTGGGTTGCAGCGGTCATCATGGGTATCATGGGACATGGAGGTCCTTGGCTCAGCCCTTTTGGGTTCTGTGGGTGCCACCAGGGGGTGCTGCGGGAACTGAAGAGCCCTAATTTGGTGGATTCCCATCAATTCCAGGCCAGTTGTTTGGGAAACCGGAAATACTTCCGAGTTCTTATAAAAGAAGCTGACTGCCTCAGTTCTGGTGAGTCAGAGTCAGAAGGAAGGTGGACGAAGCTTGCAAGGAGGAGTGGAGGAGGCAGTGACCAGTGACAGAGAGAGAGGTAAGAAACAAAGAGTTGTGGTATTGTACTTTATTGGTGCTGCTTTATACTATGACTGTGCTGTGGGAAACACTTCAGAGAAAGAATTTCCTGAAATAAAATCCTCTTATTCATTTAATACTTGTGGCCAAGCCTTTGTGTCAGGTTTTTGGGGAGTTGGAGCGCCCCCTGCTGTCCACATAAGATTGTCACTTGGCTGCTTGTGGCCAGCAGAGAGATGGTAAACGAGTGTTAGATTCAATGGGTTCTAGCTGCACACCTTGAGAGCTCTGCTCCGTGGAGAAACCAATCAAACTACACACATCTAATGATTTTAGCAGCCTCTGAATTATACATCAGTGATGTATTTTTTAACATGCCCATTTGAAAGAGTACCGCATGCTTAATTCTTGTAAAACATCATTACACTATGGCTTATATTAGGGTTGTGAGAGTGTCATCTTATTCATGAGGTGTGTCTTGCAGTGGGCGTGTCATGTAACAGGACTTCCTCTCAGGTAGCGACACCGTCGTGTAGTGCTGTGACCTGCAGCCAAAACATTCTCGGAGTTTCCATTTTAGAAGTCCTATTATATACACATGTAATTTAAATGGCTGTTCAGCCGAGCTCCTGAACTGCACAGCTGTATTGGTCAGCACCAGGATGTTCTTGTTAAATTAGCATATTCAAACATTTGAATGATTTTGACGAGTTCTGGCCATTCAGCAGAACAAGTTTGTAAGTCCTATTCATCTAATTTACAGTCAATTTATGAAGTATTATTTAATTAAGGAACTTGTACCTGACCGGTCTACTTTTGAAACAAAGAACTTGTTATATTGGACTTTTTATTAAAAACTTTTCCATTGGCTTCTTTTTGGGTGTTTGGAGGACTGTAGATTAAGAATCTACCGTTAGATTTTGTAATTAAGCCCTAATTTAGTTTTGTTGTTTCTTTTTACTTTTGACACTGCCATATTGTAAAAGTGTGTCTGGTTCTTTTTTGTTTTCTGGTTCCAAGTGCTGCCCTTGCATCTCTTGGGGCATATCTTTGGATGTCTCAAACCTCATCCAATTACTCATTGAGGTTAAAAGTCTCTCAGAAAGGTCACTTCCCTATCTAAGCTGATGGATTCCAAATTAAATGTTTTGCCTAGTGCTTTTTTTGAAATTATTTTTTAATCATTCAGTTTTTTGATCCTTGTCTGTATTTTTCGACTTTCACCTTGCGTTTTGGACTTAATAACGGTAGATTTCTCGGTTCACAATCCCCTTTATTTGGTTTTAACTATGTCTCTTCTCCTAATTCCTATTTCCAACCTTTTGGCTAATTCACTAGCATAACAGAGCTATCAATAGGTTATAAAAATAGCTGGCATGTCTTTGTTACAATATCAATAAATAATGTTCTGGCTCATTTTATTTTATTTTTTGAGTCATCACTGTTACTTTTGTTATTAACTTTTAGTGTTATTTTCATGACATTTTGGTACTGCCATTGTATGCATTATCTTCATAAGTGTCACCATACTGTTGATTGCAAAATGTCTGTTTCTAGGCACTTGGGCTGATGGTGTCATAACATACGCCATCATCATGCCATTGTTATGAAAGGTAGGCCCACAAACTGCCAAAAAAACACTGGATCACTTAGCAATATTTACATTTTTGGAATACATTTACGTTTTAATGAACATTTCCCCCTGACTTACTGTATATGTATTTTGACCAGTGCCTGTTTTTGATGATCCCTTTTCATTATTCCAAAACAAATAAATTCTCTTTCTGCTGATCAAAACCTTTCAAGTCTTTTTGTACCTGCCAGTTAAAAGCAAACACAATAGCCTTGGGAAACATGTTTCTCAACAGACAGGCAAACAGCGATCCTCGTGCTTTCCTTGTCTGGGACAAACATTCCCTACTCTCCTAAGAGGGAAGACATTCATTGCAGATTCCTGTTCAATGTCATCCTTACTGCTATTTCCATGTAGGAGTTTAAATTGAAAATGAAAAAGTAAGTTAAGTGCATTTTTCCTTTTTTGCCAGGATTAATATCAGTGTTAGCACTGCTGCTTTGCAGTAAAGAGATTGTGGGTAGGCTTCCCAGGCCCTCCCTGTGTTGAGAGCACTTTCAGTAGCGAGAAAAGCACTATATAAATGTAAAGAATTATTATTATTATTACTATTTTCCCACTGAAGGTCCTCTGATTCTGGGAATCTTGTTGTGCCCTACACTAACCTTCACTCTATGGGTGACAGAGCTTACAACTGTATAGCACCCAATCTTTGGAATGACGTCTCTAAATTAATCATATAAGATGATTCCATTCCTTCTTTTCAAAAACAACTTAAGCCTCATCTGTTCAGGAAGACTTTTAACTTAACCTAACATTCCGACCCGTCTTTCAGTTCACCTCTCTGTCCAGATACTCAGAATAATTTGTGTTACGTCACAAATAATGTTATTTGCTTCAGTTGAACTTTCTATTCTCCAGCTTTCAGTGACCTTCACTGATACTGATGGTGGCCCTATTCTCAGTCATCTTCTTTCGTTTCTTTAACTCACTACTGGCTGTATTTAATTTCACTATACTTTATTTCTATTTATTTTATTTATGTTTCATTGTATGTTTTAATGTAAAGCACTTTGGCTACAGCATTACTGATGTTGTTTTAAATGTGCTCTTTAAATAAAATGACAAAGTAACATTGTATCCAATTTTACATATAGCCTGCTGTTTAAAAAAGCACCTTAAGCATGGGAAAGGTGCTATATAAATAAAATGTATTATTATTATTATGCATTTTTTTTAAATTGTTAAATAAACCAACTCCAGAAAATGCTCCCATGAATGCAAATGGAAATTGCATATAAACAAACAAGCATTTCAATTGTAGTTACACTTCTCGTCATTATATCTCTTGATTATAAAAGAAAATCTTGAGACGAGACTATTGCCAAGAGATTTTTTCAAGTCCTATGAGACGAGACTATTGTCAAGAGATTTTTTCAAGTCCTGTCCTCTTCTCAACCATTTTCAACCACACCCACGGTCCTCTTGCCTCTCATTCATGTGAATGCTTTTGTCAGACACAATTCCTGCGCTCTCAGCTCTTATAAATTTTTACGTTTTCCTCACGTTAAGTTCCCAATAAAAGAACACTTATTATGTCCAAATCTTATTGAAGAACTAGGGGGAAAAGCCACCCTGGTGGCTTTGGCACCCAACTCCCAGTTGCAGCCAGTGTGTCGCTCACGTTGTGAAGAGGGGGGCTGAACGCACCCCAAGGAGTTGCGTTCGCTCCTCCGAAACCCCCTCTTAAATGGTAATACAATGGGAAACAAATATAATTTTTTTTACCTCCTCTTTGCTCAATCAGCTGCTGGATTGCTGCTGCCATATCACATGATCTGCATCTCGTGCATCGATTTGAACATTTAAAAGCCTGTACAGCAACTGTCCTACTCTTTGTCTTTTATTTCCGGTCCCGGGCATGGTTAAATCTCTTAGCACACTTGGTTAAGTCTCGTCTCGCGGGATGTGAGTTCTTGATTTTTTTTAGTTTAGAATTTAAAAACGTAATAAGAATCTGAAAATCTAACAACATCACATTAAAGTTCAATACATTCTGAAAAGAATGATACCAAACATATATGTAGGTTTTAAAATAAGCCTGATTTAAAGCGTGAGAAAAAAGTGACATAAAAATGTCACATAAAATCGTTGCAGAAAATCTTTGCACTTCTAGGCTTAGGATTTTATATATATTGAGTAGATTTCATCCTGAAGGGTTATCAACAAAAGAAATGAGTACATGGGCAATCCTAGCACCGAGAAACAATGAAGTCAAACGAATTAACGGCAAATTGGTTAAATGTGTATCAATAGACTATGCTGTCGAACAATTCTGACATTTAAAATTTTAACAGGCAACAAGAAAGATAATGTAGTACATCTTCTGCGGATAACATTAGACACCAGAGGGGATCTTTATATGCCATTCGTATTTAACGCTTACAGTTTCCCGTTCTAGTTCTATTATGCATATGTAACAATTCCCATGAAAATAACAATCTGTTTAAATTGCACATCCGTAGCCCCATATGCAAGCGGCAGATCCGTGAAGTAGCTGGCGTGTAGCGCCTGCCTCGGAGTTGGCAAGCAAAGCGAGCAGGCTGCAGAGCCCCCCCTAGTTTTTATTAATATCCACAACTGGAGTACCTTGGGATTATTTTGCTGCAGTCTGTTGAACTGCATGGGTAAACAGAGCTCATGCTTATTAAAGCATCTCAGAGTATGAGGCATATTCTCATTCTCATAAATGTTTTTATATGCTTTTCTTTAATTTGAAATCTTTAGTTTAACATGTTTCTCAGTGCACACCTTTTGTGGATATCACATAAATCTCAAAGTGAGCCAATGAATAAACTGTTGCTGGGCTGGACACTTAACCAGTGAATGAGGTGGAGAGGTGGGTCTTCAATTCAGATGTACATCTAGACACTTCAATTTTCATTAAAAGGAGCATTTTCTGGAAATGAGTTATTTAACAATGTTTTGTTAAATACATCTAATAGGGATGTTGTGAGCATACGACTGGATGACATGAAATGCGAATTACACAACATGAGTAATGTGAGATTTTTTCATTGACGTGATTCTCTTTACTGTTGTCCAGCATTGGTCACAATAAACCTTTATTATACTAGAAAATTTGCTCTCTCCACTCTGCATGAAAACAAAAGATTTAAAAGATTAAAATGTCTTCTTGTCTCAAGGCTGTAAGTAACATATAAAACAAATACCATTTCTGTGTGGAGTATTCTGGTAAGGGATTTATTTATTCTTTGAATGTGTATTCCTAGGCAATGTGTGTCTACTCTAAAATAAGTGCATGAATGAAGGTATCTTTTTAGTGTTCTAGTATCCCATCTGGGGTTGATTCCTGCTTTTCATGGTAATAGAAAAAGTGGGCATGAAAAACAGACAGGAATTCAACATTCTTTTTAACTTTGCCTTATGTTACCTATTGCTCTTTAGCTAATCTTATGGATGACTTAAATGGGAGAGCTCAAGCCTTCTGATTAAGACTCTATGTGTAGCCAGTGGCAGCTCAAGTATAGAGATTAAGCTGGTTGAATACTCAAAAGTCAAGGAGAAAGGCTCTGTGTTCAGTTTAGTTTTTAATGTTAAGAGTATAATAACATCCGACAAAGCTGCAGAATGCAGCCAGCTATAGAGGCCTCCAATCAGATAGAATGATTGGATTCAGATGATCTTAGCTGTCATGCAGGATTACAGGCAACCAGCAACAAGTAGGTTGTTTTGAGGGCCTAACAGGTTCATAGCACAGATACCGGGCTCACCCTTAACCAGATGGTTTCAGTTTAATTTAGTCAGGGAAGCTTGGTGGATGGAAGGGTTGACTTGGGGAGTTACAGTGTGTGATAAAGAAGGTTCTACAAGTGCTAGGCCTCAGACAGCAGCAATGGGTATCGACTTTAACATGTTAATACTTGGTGAACACTAGAATGTTGAACTAACTTAATTGAAAATATATTTTATTATAAATCATAGCTCTTAATAAAACTGTTTTGACTGTTTCTGCAGGTCATTACATCTCCCAGTCCTGGGAACCCTTATTATATTCAACAAAGAGATGCTATTTTGGAAGACCACTGCGAACTAGCCCAAAGGAAAATCACAATTTTTACCCTTCTTGGATCTGACAGCAATTATACTTTGAAAGTAGATCACTACCAGCAGGGTATGTAGCAAGAAAAATATTATCAATATAATCTGAGTCATAAATGTTACAAATTCACAAATGCATGTCAACTCATACTGATCTGACAATGGCATGTATACGAGAGAGAAATATATAAGACACAATCACTGCTCATTCTAAAAAAGTATTAAACTCATGAATTAATATTGAAATGACAGTGGTCAAGTAAACAATACATATTTATTTGGAATGTAATTGTGAGGGTTTTATGACTTTCATTTTGACTCAGGCGTGGAAATCTACATTTGTACTATTTTACACAACATAGTGCCAGCAATGCTTGATATATTTTAAATGCATCATTTTAAAATTTACTGACATTACTGAGATTCAAAAGGGGTGGCTCATTGCTCCAGAGTTCTGGAATCAAATCCCGGCTTGGTCATTTGAAATGATTTTTTTTTTCACACATAGTTTCCATAACTCCATACTAGCATTCAACAATCGTAAAGGTTATCATGTTATCGTCTAGTGCTATGTTGGAGAAAGACATTAAAAACATTGACTTACAACACCAGACACTGTACTCCAATTCAAAGGCAAATCTCTTCATATGTTATATCTATGTATGTGTATGTTTTTTCCAGCAGTATACCTGAAAGAACTGGCATAAAAGACACCCCACTTAATTCAGCTGCACGTTAAATTATGATCTCTGGCGGCTGTCTGTTTAGTGTCCTTTATTTGCATTTGACTGTGTTCATCATGACTTCTTATTTGTTGGAAGGGTTTGGATGCCTATAACTATTTAGCCATTAATTTGACAAGGTGCGGATGGGGGCTGTTAGGGTTTCTTTTGGTATAAAGTTTTACATGCATTTTCCTGCTTATTCTGCAGTTTTAAAATGTCAGAAATCTATTTCTGGTGTTATTTTCCCATTTTGCTTTGCATTTTAAATGTTGATTTTTGTGAACATTTTGGTTTTCTTTATTTATATGCTGTTTTGCAGATCACATGACCTCATTTGTCGCACCAGTGACATAACATTAGTATATGACTATGTCAGCGTTTGCACTACATGTTATGCCTCAATGGATAAAATAACTTCAATAGAATCTTTATCACCAGTTAGCTTATTTCCCAAGTAGGCCCTAGTGGTAGGATTTTGTTTTTGGTTTCTACATTTGCTTCATCTTAGAATCTCGAGTGTCATCTTGTCCCTTCTTTCTTGGCAGTCCTGGTTTTGTTTGGATCTCACGATTCTAACCTCTGCTTTGCCTGACCATGCCTTTTTTTATTATTATTTCCCTGTATCTTTTAATCCCCTGTGATAAGACAGCCCCCGGGCACAGACAGACAGCCGCTGAATGTTCACAAACACACACTGTTTATTTACAAAAGTGTCCTGCACACAACACAGTGCTCCAATCTGTCCAAACTCAGTCCCTTCTTTCCTTCACTCTTTGTATTTGTTCTGCCTCTACTCCTCTCCACCCAAGCTTCATCTTTCTCCTCCCAACTCCGGCTACACCACTGTAATAATGAACAGACTCGACACACTTAAAAAGGTTTGGGGCAGCCACCCGTATAATATTCCTGGCAGCAAAAGGCTTTTGAATAGCACAGAGATGTTCACAATACTGAGTCCAAAACAGAACTGCCGAGGGTTTGCAAAGATAGCGGCTTTAAGGGATCAGACCGGAAGTGATGTTCTTCCGACGTCAGTCTGTGCACCGGAAGTGACGTCACCAACTCTGAATCAGATAGGTTTAGTGCAACCCGCCACCCCCTGGCCTGGTGTGGAATTACCTTTGCTTGGTCCATACAACGTCCTCCTACGTGTGTGACACCCCATAATAATCTCCAGATATTTCATTGACTTAGCAAGGCTTGTGTGATATAAGTAAAAATGTTTTAAGAGTAGGAGTTAAACTTTGGTATTACATTATCAGAGGAATAAGAGGAGTCAAGTTTATAAACATACATATTTTCTACCTGTAATTGTAAATTTTATAATATGAGGGTTGCCCAGAAAGTTTTGCAACACATTATTTCTTTCCTATTCTTAGAAATGTATTACACAATTGCTTTAACATACTATTAGGATATCTATATGTATTTGTTACAGTCCTCATTTTCATTTTTCTACATAATCTCCATCAACTCCAATAACCTTGCACCAGCAGGGCACAAAAACACACATCCTCTACTCAGACCTTCAGAATGCTGCACTCAAAGCAACTACTTCAATAGCTTTGTCACCACTTCCAAATGTTTTTATAGGGATGGTGTTTGTGAGGGTTTGAAAGAAGAGGAAATCTGAGGAAACCAAATATGGGCTTTAGAATGAAATAGGAGGTGTGAATGTCTCATGGAAAGGTGGAGATGTGCTCTAGAGAGGAGAGGAATGAGGGAGGTCTGAGGAATGGTGAGGATGCAGGGAGTAGAGTTGATGAAGGTGAATGAGATTAAATACTTGGGATCAACTGTACACTGTCACGGGGAGTGAGGAAGAGAAGTGAAGATGAGAGTGCCGACAGGGTGGAATGGGTGGAGAAGAGTGTCAGAAGTGATTTGTCAATGACAGGTACCAGCAAAAGGTAAAAGGGAAGGTCTACAAGGTGCTAGTGAGACCACCTATGCTATATGGGCTGGAGCTGGTGGCACTGACAAAAAGACAGGAGACAGAGCTGGAGGTGGCAGTTTTAAAGATGTTAAGATTTGTATTGGGTGTGATGAGGATGGAAAGGATTAGGAATAAGTACATTAGAGAATCGGTTCAGGTTGGACGGTCTGGAGACAAAGCCAGAGAGATGCATTGGTTTGGATATGTGCAGAGGAGAGATGCTGGGTTTATTGAGAGAAAGATGTTAGGGATGGAGCTGCCAGTTAAGAGGAAAAGAGGAAGGCCTAAGAGGAGGTTTATGGTTGTGGTGAGAGGGGACATGCAGGTGGTGGGTGTGAAAGAGAAAGATGCAGAGCACCGAAAGATATGCAAATGGATGATCTGCTGTGGCAACCCCTAACGGGAGCAGCCAAAGAAGAAGGTGGAGGAGGAAAAGGTGTGAATGTTCATTGTTGTGCCAAATAAGGACTTTAGCACCACCTCTTCTGAGTCTGAACTCTTATTAAACACTTCGGGAACCTTTTAAACGTTTCAATGTACAGATTTGAGTTAATGTTCAAAAAATGGTATAAAGTTTAGTAAAATTATCTATAACTGAATCTCACAAAGCAGTGGCCATAACCTTTCTTCCAAAAGGGGTTACCTTAAGCAGTTACTTTTGGATAGTATCAGTTTATTGATTGCCTTTTGGTCTCTGGTTCAAACTGATGGATCCACGTTTTACCCCTCGTGATGACTCATGGTGAAAAGCTTTCACCCTCAGTTTCTTAATAGGAGAGCAGATCTGAAAATATGTGTTTCTGCCCAGTTTTGTGATTGATAGTTAGGCTTTATTGAACCCAATGTCCACACACTTTTGAATATCCTAAGTCTTAGGGGTTCTTAACATGCAGTGTCCAAGGCCCCCTGTGGCTACCCACTTCTGTGCTTTTTAGTATATAGTAGTCTAAATAACCAGAACATTAAAATTTTTAAAAATATTTCAACGGAAAACGAATTAACTCATCTAACCTATCTAACACATTATTATGTGGTTATATACTGCATTCCTGCTTCATTCAGTAAAAATATAGGAAAACCAGATTTCCATTTCCAGATGGTTGTAAAAACAAAGAAATAGCTTGCTTAATTAAGGTAGCTGTTCTATTTATTTATTTATTGTTATTTATTATTATTTTACCCATTTTTTGTTTTTCTTTTCTTGCAACTATCTCTTTGACAACTTGTAAAGCACTTTGAGCTACCTTCTTTGTTTGAAAACATGCTACAGAAATAAGTGTTGTTATTGTTGTTATTAAGAGAAGAAGTGAGTTGGGACAAAAATCTGCAGCCACCTGGGTACCCTAGGACTGAAAATTGAGAATGATTGTCCTAAGGCAGCAATGACATTGCTTACACTACTCTTGGATACTGACAGTATGTCCAAGGTTTATGTTCATAATCTATTGGTCTTCTTGGATGAGTTGGACAACACATTTAAGCAATGCTGGAGTGACTGCTGTCATTGGCTGGCCAGAGTAACACATGTCAGTTCTCAGAACCCACAATTTATAAAGCTCTTTGACTAACGATGCTTAATAACAGCCTGTTGCTTCAAACAGACATCACCACAGTAAGTTATTTTAAGAGCTATGCATGAGCTGGGAAATGGATTATTCTTCTGTACCACAGTAACAAAAATGACATTTCACATTAACCTCTTATTAAGCTGTAGTCACTTCCTGTTAGGTTTGATGAAGAATAGAAAAGGTTGCAAACATTTTCGGTCAAGTCTCTCTATTAATCCAATTATTCATTCCCTATGTTTTAATTCAGCTTAGGTTTGTGGAAGGCAAGATGCCATCCAGACAGTTCAAGAAGCAAAGCAGGAACCAAGCCTGGGTAGGAAACCAGTCCATTTCTGGAAACAGTCTTGCACACAATTACACCCACACTCATGTTCACACTCTCCCAGGGCCAATTTGGAATTAGCAATGATCCTAACATGCATGTCTTTGGAGAGGTGAGGATATGGGAGGAAAACCTGTGCAGGCAGAGAGAGAATGTATAAACTCCAACAGACAACAACAGCATGTAGTTTTCAAATCTAAGATGCTGGCTCCATGAAACAGCAATTCTAGACACCGCCCAGTTATAAAAAAAAAAAAATTAAAAAAAAAAACAGTTGCACCAGAATCATTGGTCCCATTTACATGCAAACAGAATGAATGACTAGGCAGTAGTACGTATTCTAAAACCACTGTAAATGAGCAGTTTATCAATCTAGAATGGCGCTGATCGTTATCACTCCCCTGGGTAACAATGCCACTGCTTATGTGTTGTGCCACAGATTCATGCCGATACTGAATGTTGTCCTATGACACAGTCTAGTAAACCTGTGGTAAATGCTTTTCAGGGGAGAAAAGTGCTCAGAAAGAAGTTAAAATTAAAAACAGTATTATTATGCAGCACCCTGCTGTGGGCTGGCACCCTGCCCAGAGTTTGTTTCCTGCCTTCCGCCCTTTGTTGGCTGGGATTGGCTCCAGCAGACCCCCATGACCCTGAGTTAGGATATAGCGGGTTGGATAATGGATGGATGGATTATTATGCAGTCATTATTGCTCACAGGTAGCAGAGATGAGCAGCTCTTAAAGACACCACTATAACACCTGCTCTTCTAACAATGTGTTGTGACAGTGGTCAGTGATTTTTAATAATTTAAAAACCTTAATTAAATGCCAGATATGAAAGAAATGCCTCAAATGAAGCTGATCATAATATAAATACAAGGAGGGATGAAAATATCTATAAAAAGAAAATAAAATGTACCCTGTACCTTGAGAGCCAGTGTGGAGAAGAAGACAGCAATAAAGAATCAGTTAATAAGCGAGAATTTCACTTTGTGAAAATGCAAAAGTGCAGCTGACAGTATCTCCAAGTTTATTCTACCTAGTTGTATCAGATGTGGTTGACTTTTTACTCAAAATAAATGGGTTAATCAAATGCAGTTTGAAAAGTCTGCTGATTAACATTTGTTTATTATAAGCGTTGTTTTGTTTTCCATTTTTTGACTGTATGTGTGTTCTCCATATGTTCTCAAGTTTATAAAAAACATTTGTGGGATTTGAAATATTCCCAAAAATGTAAATATTTCCTAATGCATTGCCTATAAATAGAAATTCTATCTGCTTTCAATTACTGGGTTTCAACATACAGAAAAACCTAAAAGGTTGTTAAGGCATTTAAGAATACTGTACATAAATGTTGTCCATCTTTTTGATGAAGGCATTTCATACAATTTTAGGATTATGTGGCAGCACCAGGAACTAGCTCTTAAAAGGGTGCGAGTACATCAAAGGGCACACTAACTCAGCCATCCACCAATTCCTTCTCATAACACCAGTTCAACAAACACCAGTTTCTTACAGTTCTGTGAGGAAAATGAAAGAACCCAAATATAGTAACAAACTCCAGACCGAATATTACTAGTCCAGGAATCAAACCCAGAACCGTGAAGCTCTGAAGCTGCAGTACTAAACACTGAGCTACCATGCTATCCATTTTACGTTGTATAAATTCATTTTTCCCAAAAGCTGTTAGAAATATTGCTGATCTGGCTATTATCCTCTAATGAAAGTTAGCTTTAGTGCTTCTCAAAAAACAGTGTCTGAAACAAACTTTCAGAATGATTAATTCACTGCAAATGTTTGTATTTTAAGGGCACTAAAGTTTAATTCTAAAAATGTGATGTAAATGAAATCCTTTAAAATGTATTTCTACAACAATGTGTAAAGTAGAGAAGACACAGAGAACTGTGCTGATGAAGTCTATAGTTTGAAGAGAAAATAAGAAAGATTAGAAATCTATAACCAAAAATTGAAAAATATTGGTAAAGTGATGCTTTTCACCATCACTCCTTTCATTTATTTTTTTCACTTACTTTTTTCATCACAAGTTTACTCAGAGCCAGAATCTATTGTGGCAACATATAACCCAAGGTGGAAATGAACGCTGAACGGAACACCAGTCAATTGTAGTTCACATTTGCATTTGCATTCTGTCTTTCATACTAGGCACACTGATTCAACTAATAATGCACATCTCTGAAAATTAGGAGAAATGATAAACGCTGGCTTGCCACAAAATCAAGGCAGTTGCACCAATCACTGCACCACCATGTTATGTTATATTTTTTGAAAGGACAAGATAGCATATAAAAAAGCCAAGAAAATATTTTTTCATTGCCAGATGACCTTATTCACTTATATAAAATCTAATTTCTTTAAAATGTTCATGTACTGTTTAGGACCCAGATTTAAAAACAAAACAATGCATGACTTTTATAATGATAAAAAATACGTACTCTTTTGTCTACACAATTGCCTCTCTTTGAACTCCCTAGATGTGGTCCATCGATGGACCACTTTAATGGCCTATGGCAGGGGTCCTCAATCCCAGTCCTGGAGAGCCGCAGTGGCTGCAGGTTTTTGTTCTGACCTGGTTGCTTAATTAGAAAGCAATTCTTGCCAATAAAGCACTAACAAGCTATGAAATTAAATTAACTCTGCTATGTCAGGTCATTCTCATATCCTAGATTTTCTTTCCCTTTCTATCATGCAAATGATTTGAAGGGTAAAATGGACGAGTAATTCTCAGTCCTTCACTTTTTTCTCTTCATTTTTCTTCCAAGTATTTAATTAAACCCAATAGTGCAGATAAATACACACAGGTGTAAATGTAAATAAGCTAAATGGAGAAATGCTGCTCTCTCTTGTCATTTGCATGTTATTGATAATAAGGAGAAATTAAAATAGCTGTTTAAGACAAAATTAAGCAATAAGGGCTCAAAATCACTAAAGTGAAGCAGAAGTGTTACTTTAGCAATAAGTGCTTTTTATTAAGCAACTGGGTTGGAGCAAAAACCTGCAGCCACTGCGGCTCTCCAGGACCGTGATTGAGGACCCCTGGCCTATGGTAGCCATTTACTGCTGTCTTCTGTTAGCTCAAACTATTACTTTTTCCCTATCCCACAATGTAGCCTTTTCACAGGTTAATAATTTGCTGCTGTTGTATCTATTGTCAAGCAGAGCTGTGATTCCTTCCTAGCTACTTCCTAACTCCAAACTCAACAGTGGAATAGAGCTGGACTGACTCTGCTTGGCAATCATTATTTATAGTAATGAGGTTACCGGTCATCTAGTGCTGTAGTTTTTATGACTCGCTAATTCGCGTGCAGGTTGTCAAGTCACACTAATTGATCAGGTTTTGCTAGCACTTTTCTAGTGTTGTTCATTCAGTTCCACATAACAACCAAAACTTTACAATGGTGCTGGGAATAATGATTATTATAGTTGTTATAATACAAAACTGATGAAAAGCAGCAACTTGTCTATCATTCATGCTTATTAAGACCAGATACTCACAGAAACAGAAATCCATGTACATGTGGCACTGAAATCCAGCGATCATTAAAAATTTATGTTGGCAACCACATCTGTAAACTTGTTGCAACATCAAAAATGTTTACTAAAGAAATAAAGTATTTATGTACAATAATATTTCTTTCTTAAAAATAGAGAAATGATTTTGGAAAGTAGCCACAAATTGTTGATAAATTAAATGTTTTCTCTTTTAAACTGTATGTCACAAGGTATTGAATGATTTTAACTGTACACAGTACCTTTAAATGTTAACTTCTGTGTGATTTTGTAATACTTCTTCTTTCGACTGCTCCTTTTAGGGGTTGCCACAGCGGATCATCTTTTTCCATATCTTCCTGTCCTTTGCATCTTGCTTCCACGCATCACCTGCATGTCCTCTCTCACCACATCCATAAACCTTCTCTTAGGCCTTCCTCTTTTCCTCTTGCCTGGCAGCTCTATCTTTAACATCCTTCTCCTAATATACCCAGCATTTCTCCTTTGCACATGTCCAAACCAAAGCAATCTCGCCTCTCTGACTTTGTCTCCAAACCGTCCAACCTGACCTGACCCTCTAATGTGCTCATTCCTAATCCTGTCCATCCTTATCACACCCAATGCAAATCTGCAAATGCAAATATCACCTCCAGCTCAGTCTCCTGTATTTTGATCAGTGCCATCATCTCCAACCCATATAACATAGCTGGCCTCACTACCATCCTGTAGACCTTCCCTTTCACTCTTGCTGATAGTCGTCACTCATCTCCACCCATTCCACCCTGCCTGCACTCTCTTTTTCACCTCTCTTCTGCAATCCCCATTACTCTGTACTGTTGATCCCAAGTATTTAAACTCATCCACCTTTGACAGTTCTACTCCCTGCATCCTCACCACTCCTCTGACCTCCATCTTATTCACACACATGCATTCTGCCTTGTTCCTACTGACCTTCATTCCTCTCCTCTCTAGAGCATATCTCCACCTCTCCAGTGTCTCCTTGACTTGCTCCATTCTCTCTCTACAGATCACAATGTCATCAGAAAACATCATAGTCCACGGGGACTCCTGTCTAATCTTGTCTGTCAACCTGTCCATCACCATTGCAAATAAGGGCTCACAGCAGATCTCTGATGTAATCCCACCTCCACTTTAAATGCATCAGTCACTCCTACTGCAGACTTCACCACTGTCAGATTTCCCTCGTACATACCCTGTACAACTCTTACGTACTTTTCTGCCACTCCCGACTTCCTCATACAATACCACAACTCCTTTCGAGGCACCCTATCATATCCTTTCTCCAGATCCACAAAGAGACCATGCAATTTTGGCCTTCTCTATACTTCTCCATCAACACCCTCAGAGCAAACATTGCATCTGTGGTGCTCCTTCTTTGCATGAAACCATACTGTTGCTCACTAATCATCATCTCCCTTCTTAACCTAGCTTCCACTACTCTTTCCCATAACTTCATGTCATGGCTCATCAATTTTATCCCCCTGAGTTACTACAGCTCTACACATCCCACTTATTCTTAAAAATGGGTACCAGTACGCTTCTTCTCCACTCCTCTCACTTTCTAGATTTCCATTAAACAATCTGGTTTAAAAATTCCACTGCCATCTCTCCTAAACACCTCCATACTTCCACAGGTATGTCATCTGGACCAACGGCCTTTCCATTCTTCATCCTCTTCATAGCTATCCTTACTTCCTCCTTGCTAATCCATTGCACTTCTTAATTCACTATCTCCACATCATGCAACATTCTCTCTCTCCACTCATCAGCCTCTCAAAGTACTTTTTCCATCTTCTCAACACATCGTCCTAGCTTGTATGTTTCCATCTTTATCTTTTATCACCCTAACATGCTGCACTTCTTTTCCAGCTCGGTCCGTCTGTCTAGCTAATTAGTACAGGTCCTTTTCTCCCTCCTTAGAGTCCAGCCTCTCATATAACTCATCATATGCCTTTTCTTTAGCCTTCACTACCTCTCTTTTCATCTTATGCCTTATCTCCTTATACTCTTGTCTACTTTCTGCATCACTCTGACTATCCCACTTCTTCTTCGCCATCCTCTTCCTCTGTATACTCTGTATAATATACCTGTGTGCATCTTCCTCCACTCTTGAATGTTTGCCTATGTTCCTACCTCTTCTTAAAATACGTATTCACCACAACCATGTTCATCCTTTTCACAAAATCCACTATCATCTGACTTTCTTTATTTCTCTCCTTGACACCATACCTACCCATCACTTTCTCATCTCCTATGTTCCCTTCACCAACATGTCCATTGAAATCCGCTCCAATCACTACTTTCTGTCCCTTGGATACACTGTCCATCACTTTATCCAACTCACTCCAGAAATCTACTTTCTCATTCATTGCACACCCAACTTGCGGTGCATATGCACTAACAACATTTATCATCACACCTCCAATTTCCAGCTTCATAATCATCACTCTGTCTGACATTCCTTCCACCTCCAAAACACCCTTGAAATACTGGTCCTTCAGAATAAACCCTAACCCATTTCTCCTCCCATCCACACCTTGATAGAACAATTTAAATCCACCTCTGATCCACCTGGCTTTACTCCCCTTCCCTTTAGCCTCTTGCACGCACAATATATCAACCTTCCTTCTCTCCATCATATCGGCTAACTCTCTCCTCTTACCAGTCATACTGCCAACATTCAAAGTTCCAAACCTCAGTTCCACTCTCTTTACCTTCCTCCTCTCCTCCTGCCTCCGGACACATCTCTCACCTCTTCTTCTCCTTCTTTTGCCAACAGTAGCCCAGTTTCCGCTAGCAGCTTGTTGGCTAACAGTACTGGCGGCGGCCATTGTTAACCCAGGCCTCGACTGATTCGGTATAGAAATTTGTATTGTTGTCCGCATTTTACACCAGATACCCTTCCTGACATAACCCCCCCACCCAATTTATCCGGGCTTGGAACTGGAACTAAGAAACATACTAGATTGTGCATCCCCTGTGACTGGGTTTGTGATTTTGTAATACAGCAGGTGTAATTACTACAATAGAAAGCCAAAAAGCTCAAAATTCCAACTTGACAGAACACCTGTTATTGCTGCTTCCCCATAAATGCTTTTTTTTTTTTTTTAACCATTTTGTGTAAGCATTCCTCAAAATCTCAAAGCCTCCCTACACAACAGGAACTGGTTGTCAACTGCAAATGGCGAGGAGAATTAATCTCAAAAGAGAAAGCACAAAGCAGAAAGTATACAAATTAATGGAGATCAAACAATTATAGTACTTTATATTTATATAGTACTTTCCTCACTACTTGGAGCACTTTTTCACAGTACCACTTCAATCACCACTAATGTGTAGCACCCACCTAGTTGATGCAACGGCAGACATTTTGGCACCAGTACACTCACCACACATTAAGTGTTAGGTAGTGAAATTGTGAGAGAGATAGCCAATTAGAGGCAGGGATGGTTAGGGTGCCAGAATTACTAGGCCATGGAGGGCAATTTATCCTGGACATTGGGATACACCCTGCTCTTTATGAAGGATTCCCAAGTATCCTTTATGACCACAGAGAGTCAGGACTTCAGCATTACATCTCATCTGAAGGAGGGCACCATTTTTACAGAACAGTGTCCATGTCACTGTACTGGGGCTTTGGGATCCACGTTCAAATCACAGGGGAAATGCCCCCTTGCTGGCCTCAACAACACCTCTTCCAGCAGCAACCCAAGCTTTTGTTAGATGACAATATTCAGTCCTGTGAATTACACTTTCTTAGTTCTTTGGTGAACACATTCATGTTATGTTCCATAGGCATTCTTCTTTCACTTACATATTATTAAGGTTTATACTTTTTAATTAATCTGGAAGATAGTTTCTTTTGAAGTTTATCTTAGGCTCAAATACATCTTGCCTGAAGAAGGGGCCTGAGTTGCCTTGAAAACTTTCATATTGTAATCTTTTTAGTTAGCCAATAAAAGGCATAATTTTGCTTGACTTCTCACTATAACCAAACAACTGATTAAGATTTAGGTACAAATTTTAATTTTTTTTTTTTTTTTTTAGGTGATGATGACTCTATTGGCGCTGACCTCTCCAAGTCAATTGATAAGCATCAGACTATGCAGCTTCTCAGAGAACATGGAATGATTCCTAACGAATTTTTCATGCTATTGATGGATATTAACACCTCATTAAAGGTCTGGACATTTTTATTACCTTGGCTTGTTCTTTCTATAGGCAAAAACACCAGTAAGCTACCATTTACACAACTAACTTTTATATTTTCCATATCTCACTTTATTGAGACAATCTTTAAATGGACAAGTTCACGCAATACAATGTCCACTTATAATTCACATTTTTAGAGTGCGGTCCAGACATATACAAACACTTTGGATGTTGTGTTGGTAGTACAGGATAGTGGTGCAGTATTAGCCCTGTTGTCTAACAGGTTCAGAGACCTGAGTGTGCAAGTTATAGGTTAAGGGCGTTTCAATGTCTTAGTGAGTCTTTCCTGGGTACACTGGTTTCTTGTCACCTCATTAAGTCTTACAGTTTACCTTAACTAGTAAAACTAAGACAGGGTGTGTTTGCCCTGTGATGGACTGGTGTCCCATCTGTTATGTTGTGTTATTAATGTTATTCATTTTGGACAGTAGGTGGCACTGTACAAAAATGATATATAAAGAACTGGGAGAGGGATGGGAGAAGAGTTCCTAGAGGGACAGTGTGAGATGGAGATTTTGCTCTAATAGCGAAGGTATTTGGAAATTACAACTTGGAGATTTCTTTATGTACTGATCAATACAACACCATCCAGAGCTCTTTTCTAGCCTTGTGCTTAAAGTTGGCAGTGTACATTCTGGCTCTCTGTGACTTTTTAAGGAAAAAAGCAGGATAAGAGAATGGTTTAATGGATTGATAGGTGTAATGCAAGTATTTCAAATGAAATTTGAAGTTTGGAAAAATACAAAGCTGTAAATCATTATTGTTTAATAAAAAGCATTGTTCAAATTGTGTTAATCAGACCAAAATTAATTTCATATTGAGAAATGGTAGACATCAAAGTGTGGGCTTTACCTATTTTGTCAAAAAAGTTAAGGTGTTGTTAGATGTAGCTTTTTAGGTACAATACATCTCATGCATGTAGGGTTGAATAAACCATTTTAAAACAGCAATGTTGCTCTCTTTAAAAACAATGCATTGTAGATAACAACGTATAATCTGGACTGCTTCTTAATAATGACCATCTGATGTCTTTCATCAAAATCTTGCATTGAACTGAAATTGTATTAAATAATAAGGCCTTCATAAATATTGATAGATTAACTACGCATCCTTCATCTTTGTAAATTTGGTTCTTTCGTCATAAGGTTTCATGGGGCTGAAGTATATTGAGGCAGCATTACTACAACACAAAAACAGTTTGTTATGAGGAACACTAATTCATACTCATTTAACCAAGGTTAGTTTAAAGCTGCCAAAATGATTCTGACATACATTGCATTGGGATGTGGGACAAAAGTAGAGTATCCAGACAGACAAGGGCAAAATGTGTAAACTGTAGTCTACACAAACAGTGACTGAGCTATGAATCAAACACCATGTTGTCTAACCTGTACATTTATTTGAAGTTTTATTGGAATCATAAGAAAGAGTTAAAGAAGCAAATGACAATTATTAAATTTATGTTCACCTCTGCAGGATGACTATTCATTTATATCATTGTCTTACATCTTTTGTAGCAAGCTTTGAAGAAGCATATTATGCATTTAGATTTATGAAAATAGTAAGGCTTCTAAGGCACAGTTCTGAAAATTAAACATTGACTGCCTTCTGATGAATCCTTACTAACCATATGGTGAACACGTACACATAAGGCACATTTCTTTTCTTTTTCTTTTCAGACCTTAAACATCAAACAGTACAAGGGATAGTTCCATTCTACAAATCAGACAGAATGAGACCCATCTCTATGTAGCAGGGTAACTAGAAACTCTGAATTTACCAGTTGTGAGTTTCTATGAACATGCCCTTTGATGGACTAGCTCCCTATCTGCTTTTTAATAATAATAATAATAATTCATTTTATTTATTTATTTACATTTGTAGTAAACCTCAAAGTGCTACATAAAAAAATTAAACAAAAAAAAACAACAAGATAAAAACAAAGATAAAACAATAATTTGAGGGAATTTTGTTAATATGCTTTCCTAAATAGAAAAGCCTTTAACTGTTTTTTAAAAGAGCCCACAATCTGCTTTGTTCTCAGGTTCTCTGGTAAGTTCTTTTTGCCTTGCACCTGATACCACGGGAACAGGCATTAGGTCTAGTGGCCCTGAATTAGATTGATATTTTCTACAGGTTTAAATAGAAATTAAACCTTACAGAAGCCAGAAGGAAGATCTGGAAAAATGACTAGAGTCATCCTCCATGAGGGAAGATGACTATCATGCCTCTTTCCATTACTTCAAACACTCTACACCTGTAGGACAAAAACAAGCTTACTTTTGTGTCATGATACAATAGAAAAGTGAGACAAAAAATCTTACCTTAATTCTTAGATCATGTATGATCTTACAGCAACATTGGGCTTTCAATGACATCACAATTTTAATAATCAGAGGCTTCCAGGCCTCTCTTAAAAATGAGATATAAATCTCAATGGGATCACCTGGTCAGTGTAAGGCTTAATAAATAAAAAAATCAAAACCACTAAAATTAGATATTTTCTGTTGTGTGAAAGATAATCTGTTTCTTTTGCTTTAAATGTTTTGTTGACAGAAAATCTAGGACTTGGGCCAAAGGAGCATAACAATAATATACAAAGCAAACAGAATTATGTAAACCATAATGCCAATTTCACTTATTTAGCATAAACCAATTCAGTGCACATAAGTTCAGACTGCTCCACAGTGCCAAAAGGCTGCCAAAAGTTATATAATTCTCCATTTGATCTGACATTTACACTGTTTTTCCCTTACTGTTTTCCAGCATTCTTTTAAGGAACCAGTTGCACTAAAGGTATTATTGAAACAAATCGATTCTTTCCCATCAAGAGCAACTGAGACTGCAACTGAAAAAAAGGAGCAGACATCTTGCAATAAGCCAGACAGCAATGCCATTACAAGTCGCTTTCTCTCAAGGTAAAAGTTCATGAAATGTTAGGTTGGATGAGGAGATATCAGCAGTAAACCTGGGAAAAATAAAACTTTTTTAATATTTTCTTTTAACGATGGAGCTTGAATGAACTTTTGTATCCTGGTACCAATTCCTGTAGCCTCGTATGGCCATCTTAACATATGAGCACAATAGGCACTGGCCTAGGCCCCAGGAGCATAGGGTCCATGATGTTTCTGATGCCTTTGTTTCTGTTTTGCTATCAAAGCAGGGGCTCCAGCACTCTACTTTGCCTGAGTGCCTATGATGCTGTTAAGACAGTCCTGGCTTCAGGCTACCTCCCAATTCAGAGCAGGTTTGGCCAGGTATGACAAATAATATTTTAAAAATAAATACTCTGCTAAATTGTGCACACATGACCATATGATTACGGTCAGAATCAAATCAAAGTTAAGCTTAATTAGTCAGTTCCAAGGTAGTATTATTTAAGAATGCACTGAAAATTTACGTATAGTACTTTCACTTATTTGTTAGTTAAAGACATCCCATAAATTAACTGGATCATGGTACAGGTTATCCGTCATACAGTATAAGAGCAGACTAAAGTTTAAAACCTTTATGGAACAGAAAAAATATAGATCAAATTAGTATGGAATGTTTTATTTCGGACTAATTCAACACTCAAACATTCAGAAAATCATTTCCATTACTTGAAAATGACACGATAGTACACTTTAACTTTTGAAGCCTCCCAAGATGTCTTAGTGAAGTCCAATGAAGCTGTTGTATTGTGGTGCAGTGGTAAGTTGCTACTGCCTCCAGGGTCCAAAGTTGGATTCCTTGTGTAATCACTACCTGTGTGGCACTGACACACATTCTCCTTATCCACGTGTGTTTTCTTCGAGCACTCTAATTCCCCTTCATGTCCTAAAAGCAAGCAGGTTATGTTAACTAGTGACTCTGTTATCCATGCATGAGTATGCCCTGCAACGGACTGACATCCTGAACATGGCTGGTTTCTGCTTGTGCCTGTTGCCACAATAAACTCAAATATTCCACAACCCTGTAATGAAAGAAGTAGGTTTGCAGAATGGATATATGGGTGGATGAAATAACTGTCTATAGACTTTTTAATTTATTTGATGGACTTTCTTTGTTTTGAGTTACAGATTGGATTGTGACCACACAGGGCGCCCCTGTGTGCCAAACCACAGACACAACAGTACTCTACAAACTCCTGTGTAAAAATAAAGTAATTTATTATGAACAAGCCACCACATAAACAATAGTTAATCAAACATGTCTCTCTCTCTCCTCTTCTTTTGCTCCTCCTTTGGGTTTGCCTCCTGCCTCCAGAATCTGACTCTATGATGTGAGATGGTGGGCTTCTTTTTAAGTCGGACCCGAAAATACTTCCGGTACCACACCGTGCCTTCCTGGGATCACTTCAGGGCCATATAGAAAGTAGGGAGGGCCTCCTCTGACAGAACCCTCTACTGGCATCCTGGGACGCCAGCAGGGTTGCGCTTCTGTACTGCAACTCCTAAGTACGTCTGTGGGTTTCCCGACTGGGCTGCCACACAATAACCACTGCCAACTGCCATATGCGGGATGGAACTGCTCCCAACTCCTGGCTTCCGCTGGTCCAAGGCACATATTAGTCCAGCTCGGCAACATCTCTGTGCTTCAGTTTTGGCCTCCCGTCTGGGTAAGAAGCTGTCTTCCTTTCCTGTCTGGGGCGCCTGTTCTACTCCTACAGTCATCTGCAAAAATTGAAAATGGTTTCTTCACTAAAATGTAAATACCGTATTTCCTCGTGTACCACGCACCCTCGTGTAAGACGCGCACCCTAATTTTTACAAAGAAAATCGCGAAAAAAGTTTTGCCCCGTGTACAACGCGCGTTGTGATTGTATAGGAAGCGTTTAGAGAGAGCGAGAGCGCGAGCGCGAGCAAGCGAGATAGACAGAGGGAGAGCGCGAGTGCGCGAGCACGCGAGCGAGAAAGACTATTTGGTTGATTTGTTCAATTTGTAATAAATACCAGAACAGCTTGCCCTGTTGATTTCACCTTAGAGATGGAAATTACTGCAATTATTCTTTCAAGCTTCAGTTCATCTGGACAAAGAATATTCTCTTGTGTTGCCTATTTTGTTTCTTGAAGAAAACAATCTTTACCAGATTAATCTGTTCAGCTTCAATTATCCTAATGTCTGTATCATGTTTTCTACAGTTAGAATACTGAAATGATCATATTTGCTTAGACCCTTTTTTAAAACAATACATACCATAACAGAAAGACAGAGAGGTGTAATTTTAACAAAGTGAAAAATATATATCAGAACAATGTCAAACCGGTTTAAATCCAGTTTAGAGTAGCAAGAGGCTGAAGCTTATCACAGCGCCACTGGACACAAGCCAGAAATTACCACTGAATAGTGTGCCAGTTTATCACTATTACACTTGCTGACATTAGGTGAATTTAGATTCGCTAATTAATTTAACAAACATCTTTGGAATGTGGGTGGAACATCGGAGTACAAGAGAAACTAATGCATAAATTGGGAGACCATACAAACAACATAGACAGCAACCAGGTTATAACCACTGTGCCACCATGCTGCAAGTGGACATATGGAGTAGGACATATTTAAACATAAGAATTCATTATTTAAAACTTATACAAGTTTGAAGCATTTTTAACATTTTCCTAGTATTATAATTACACATCTTTTTCTCATCTCACTATCTGTTTCCAATATGCAATTAGTAAGGCTGCCTAAAATTAAAGCAGACTAACTTAAGTCACAAACTGTGCTTGTACAGTTAAGATGCATTTTATATTGAGTTCCTGAAAGGGAGAAAAAGAGAAGTAGTAATTGTTTGAAGGAGTCAAACAGAGAATCCTGGGTAAAGGAGAAATACCTTTTTATTCATTACACTACGCTATAACGTGAAAAACTTGCTGAATTCGGTTCAGGTTTGTCGGGCCAAAATGTATTTTGGCAGCAAAGGAAAACACAGACACAGAAAGAAGCTGAAAACTCCACATAGACTACAACCATAAACAGGATATGTATAAGTCACTTTGGATTTAAGCATCTTAAAGGAATACACATACAGATATAATAATAACAAATTCATTATTAATTAAGTGTACAGAATGGTACAGTACTATAATAATGAATAGTATACAACAATGTAGAAAATATAATTGGAAGCTGGGTCACATCTTTAAATTGGAAAAATTCAATTGAGGAAGAAAATGAATGTGCTGGTTCTGACAATACAAAATTAAGCCAAGTCCTGAAATTGCATATTTAGTGTGGATGCAGTGACTATCTATATTCTATAGCAGTTTACCCACCCATTTATATTGACTTTATCTTGATTGTGCTTGTACAAAATCAGGTTTGGGGGAGCTATAAGAATTTTTTAGTGTGCACCTTTTCACACAATTGACTAACAACAGCACAGTGGCTGCTTGTGACCAGAGAATGGGGCACATGGACATATTTAATTTTAATGTTTTATTTTAATATTTTAACTCTGCATTATACTCTCATGGTCATCTCTCCAATCAGTAATGACATACAGTATTAGTATCATTACTATTGTTATTTCTGGTTTCTCTAAGGTGCTTTGGATAGATACTGTACATAGATAGATAGATAGATACAATAATTGATAGATACTGCTAATCAAACATAAACTTTGACTTATTTACTGGCATTTTAAAGGCAAATTTGAAACTCAGACTCATGCGCTGAAAACAATGAAAAGAACAGAACATGTAATATGAACAGTGATATAGTGGAGGGATCCTTCCCAACCAGAAAAAAAACATTAAAATTTACCAAACCATAAGCAAACTGGTTCTAGGCAAAAGGCAAAGGTTCTATAGGCAAACATGGAAAAAACGGAACGTTATTAACGATCCTGCTGCAATCTCTAACCAGTCACTTCATGCATCAGTCTTCTCTTTTGTTTGTTTTTTTTTTGGGGCAAAAGCTCTAACAAACTCTTACATTTCTATGCCTTTTTTTGTACATTTTTCATGAGCCAATATCACCAAATTATTTTTTCTGTTTTGGAACATAGTGTGACGGAAAGTGGTCAGGACACATAACGGCATAGAGAATGAACTCTCACATGCAGCTGAGGTATACTCATCAGCAATGCAGTTAAATACAGAGGATGAAGCTTCGGAAATGATTCCTTATAGACCTGCATATGTTGGCACACCATTGAAAGGCTTACATAATTGTCAGAAGAGAATTTCTTAAGCAGCATGGCTTTTGTTTGTAGAATTTCATGTTACAAACTATTGGTTGAAGCATCCGCATCAATGAAGAGTAGTGCCAAGAGTGTCAAACCTTGAAAAGAATTTGACTGAGGAAGAAGACAATTTTCAGCCTTTATCATGTCAAGAATTTTCCATTTCTTCAATAACACTGTCCAGAATGTTCAAAAGGGGTTTCCTCAAAGACTGGCTGAAGAATCAGTCACTCTGACTAAGAGTGGAAAGAACAATGCTGTCTGTAAGCATTTTGGTAATGGTTCTCTTTCTCTTTGTAGCAGGGGAGATATCTGTTGATATTTCAAAATCACCTCATGAAACTTCCCCTCGGATATCTTTCCGTGCTTTCAGAGAAGCATTGATGACCTCCCCAGCATGACACACATCTATAGAATGGGCTTGCAACATGGAATGTACAGGCTTCACGACACTAAGAATTTTCCAACCTCAAAAAAAAGATGCTTACTCAACTGTACTAGAAGCCCTGCTGCCTCATGTGCAAATAACCATCATAGACCCACTGTCTTTAGAAACTTCAGACAAAATATTCAGGATATCCTCCTGATCCTCAACAAGGCATTGTGTCACATTCATAGTGACTTGTCTGCCGGATTTCCTGTAATCTTTTAAGCGAGTGGGTATTATAATTCCAGGCTACATAATAATGATGAAAACAAGATTGAAGCGACCCAGAGAGGTCAAAGATGCTTTTTGCACATGGCTCCCCCTGAACAGCATGAACCACTGCTAAGTGCAATTGATAGTTATAGCAGTGCACAAATAAAATGTGTCTTCCAAGCTTCTGTTGCAACAATGCCCGCACTCCACCCTTATCCCCACTCACGACTGATGCCTCATAACATTGGCTGAATACATTATCAGGACCGTGACCCTCAGTGCACAGGTGTCTGATTATTTCTGTGGTTATATATTCAGCATCTAGCTCAGTCAAGTTCAATAATCAATAATCTCGTTTAGTATTGTTTTTTGATACATACTTTGCATTTTGGAAATGCTTTTTGCTATTTCATCTAGTTTGGAATCCTTTGACAATGTGTATTCCAATTAATTAATAAAAAGACTGGCAGAGATGTCTTCATCATTACTTGTGAGAGACTGGGTGGATTCAGTGCTCCCACAAAAAGAAAGCTCATTCATACAGATCTCCCAAAAAACATGATATATTTTCACCAGTATTTTCTCTGTATTTCATTTCTTTCAATTTCTTTGCTGCATTTAAACGGCATTGACTAGATGCATGCTTTTGGTTTCCCCTTTCCTTTTTCAGCAAAGCTTACCAATTAGTATATCCTGTCTTGCCGAACACCACATTTCTGTCAGTCATGCCAGCAAACAAGTTCTGACAGGGAAAACAAAAGAATGCATCTTGTTTGAGTATTCCAACCACAGCTGTGATTAGTACCAGCTCGGATAAAACACACAAGACATCTGACTAAACATTTGTTTAAGAGAAACTTTTAGTGTTGCTTGGGATGATTTGCTATTATTCAGATAATTTTCAACTGCAAGAACTACACCACTACCTGCGCTGTGTTGGTGCAATCAAGGTGTAACATTACTGCTTCAACTCCTCACTTGATCTGAAGGCATTGGAACCAAAGCATTGATGTTAGAACTAAAAATAGTGGTGCCCCAAATTGCTTGTAACAAGGTCCGATTTGGGAACCAAAAATCGCTACATGGTGTTTATGGATTCTATAAGGGGACCAGGTAATTTTGTTTAAACTGAGTGCTAAATGTGTAATTTTTAAAACTTAAATGTTAAATAGTGTCATCTTGAGTTACCAAGATAATAATAACATTAAAACTTAAAGTAAATAGTCTTATTCATCCCAACACTAAAACAATCTACAGCAACAATAACAGAAATTTTAACAAAAAAAAAACCTTAAGACTGTACAAATATTCTCCTCCAAATAACAAGCACTCACAAATACTCCACAAAATTATGTTGGATGGTCAAGGCAGCACCATTATTTATTCTATTCAGTCAGCAAGTCAGAAATTAGGAAATTGTGACAAGAACAGAGGAAATAAATGTGATTGGCATTTTTAAATGGTGCAGAATATAGTTAACCAATTGCGCAATCAGAGCCTAAATTTGGGTGGGCATTGCCCAACCCTGTCCCTTTCTAAATCCGGCCATGGGGTTTGTTCTGAATATATTAGGTGCAATGCAAAAATCTGATCAAAGTAGTGTGGTCCATTACATATCAAACATAAAAAGAATATGCAACTAACAAATCACCGTAACTGTAATTCTTTCAATTGTGAAAAAAATCAAACTGCTCTTGAAGAAAACTTGCATAAACATGACACAAACTTGCTTACACAGTGGCTTATTAAACATGCAAGACAATCAAGATTTTCTAACAGTACTCTGTCTGTCTTGAAGCCTTGGGATGCAACTGTTAGTGATTATTAATTTATAGGAGTTATAGAGACCTGATCATCCATTGTAATTATGTAACCTCAAAGCATATGCTACAAATATCTGACAATATAAACCAATAAAGTATTGCATACACAGCAAAAATAATTAAGAGAAACACTTTATTGTATAGTCCACATGGTTGCCAATATAAAAACTAGTTGGCGTCATTGAATAAAGGCTGTAATATTTTTTAGAAATTAACTAAAATCTATACTGGTTTTATACTAGCATTTTCTGGATAATTTCATTTATTTGTTTGGCTTCTTGTACTGTATAATTACTAAGAACTGTGCAGCTCCTTATAATCAATACAAAAAAAAAATTAAAAACTGTATATTAAAATTAAAGCACATTAATAGTAGTAGTAGTAGTACTATTATATGTACAGAGTACAGTAAAACTCTTACCTGCATGCTCAATCAACACGTAAAATGTAGCCACCCTCTGACACCATAATAAACAGGAATGTATCAAATACAGAAATTAGTTTTACTTAATAGAAAACACAAATCAGCATGCCTAAAATATTTCTTACCATTTTTGTACACCGCGTGTTCTGTATATGATTAATGTGCTTCAAGGAAAAAAATTATAAAAGTATACTACAGCTCTAAATTGGGAACCACAAAAACACAAAAATTTAATTTATGATTCTGGTTCACAAAATATCTTTTAATACTTCTATACATACTGTAAATGCATAAAATGAAAGTGCACTGCAAAGACTGTGACAAAACCATCTGACAAAAAACTTACTATGTAAAATTGTAACTACTGTGATATTTCAGATAAACCCTTGTTTAACTAGTTAAAATAAAATTATATTTAAATCCTTAATGAAATGCAGAAGCAGCTTTGAACTAGGGAAAGGCATCACACTGCAATAGGGTCATTATACCAATGTAGTCTACCATTTTGCTATAGTAATATTATTGTAATGCGACCCCCTTGTCCAAGTAATACTGACAAAGAACAATGCACTTTGATAAGTACTGGTACTGTATGCAATACAGTAGAACCTCATCTTTCATTAACTCAGCCTAAGTAAATTTGACTTTACATGATTTGGTTTGGGAACATAAAGAAGGAAAAGACTTCAAAAACTAAAATCCTTTAATAAAATTGCTGTAAACATTTCTGAAACAGGGCAGCAACGTGGCACAAAACTTAGCTCTGCTGTCTCACAGATCCAATGTCATGGGTTTGAATCCTGTGCTCTGTCTCTGTCTGTGTAAACTTTGCACAGTCTCTTCATGTCAACATATGTTTTTCTTCAGCTACTCCAGTGTACTTCCCACATTCCAAAGACATCCTTATTCTGTTAATCAGCAATTCAGAATTGGTCCCATGTGAGTGTGAATGTTTTTGTCAGTATACTTTGTGCCTTATGCTGCTGGAATACATTATGCACCACTACAATCCTGAATTGGATTAAGCAGATTTAAAAATGTTTTGTTATCTTTGGTGCACATTAATATAAAAACAATTAGGCCAAAGAGCTTGGCATGCAGCAGTATTTAAAGTCTTTTAGTAGTTTGTAGTAAAAATCAATATATTTTATGTATTTTTAGATTTAATTCAAAAAGAAGACTTTTGATAATTTCATCTTCCATGGGTGAAGACTACTCATTTCAACAGCAAATAACAGCAATGAATGGCCAGACATGTAATCTTGGTGAGTTTACTGCCCCGTGGATGCTTACTGTTTTTATTTTCTGTAGTTTTGTCAGTCTGTGTAGTCTGCTAATGGTTAAACAGAGAAGGGACAAATGAGAAAATTCAGGTTATTTTTTTTATATATCATTTATATATCAATACATTTGGATGTTGCATGAAAATATTCTGGCAGGTAATCATTTTACTTTTAATACATTTTTCCAGTTTTTAATTATGAATTATAACTTTGCAGGAATTCGACATTTTGCATTACTGAAGTTAGTGGGAGCTGGCACAGAAAGTTCAGGAACTCTTGAACTATTTCCACTAAATGGTAGGCATCATTTTTTTTCACTAAGCTTCTATCACTGTTGTGCAAAACTATTTATTATATTAAATTAAAGCACAAAAATACAATTTTGTTACAATTTACAATCAATTCTACAAGGAGAAATACTACTCGTATTTGCTAATATATACTTCTGCTTGAGTACTACTTAAAGAACTACATGGAGCATAGTGGCAGAGTGGTTAACAATTCTGCCTAACAGCTACAAGAGACTAACTTTGGATCCCAGCCAATTTACTATTTATATGAAGTTGTATATGTTTTCTCTCTGTCTGGGATTTTTCTCTGGATACTACTATCCCCCAATAATCCCAAAAATATGCATTTTAGATTAATCTGTGATATACAATTGCCTTGATCTGAGTGAATGACACTGTGTATGATATACTTTAGGTAAAAGAATATGTGATATAGTTTGGTTGAGATAGTGTGTGTGTGTGATATGGATTACCATGGGATAGACTGGTCCTCTGTTCTGGCTTGACTCCTGCTAGACTCTGGTACCGCTGGACTGGATTAAGAAGCATAAGTAAATGCATGGATGAATGGATGGACTTAATATTGTACTCCTAACCAATGCTGTATTATCTAATTTCATAACTCTAACATTCATTATGGATTTTTAATAGGAAAGAGTCAAACAGAGTATGAATTTTTAACTCCAGAAGCTGTGAAAGGCATCAGAGAGCATTTTAAGATCAGCAAGGAGTACTTTACCATGTTAACAGTTGGAAAGGATGGAGCTGTCCTTGCCTGGTATCCAACCCCTGTCTGGTCCATGTCAATTATCTTTGAGGTGATCGATAACCTGCAAGAGAGACGAAAAGAGCAAGAGCTTCAAGATTCATTAGGAATTCATTGCCCAGAGGTGGAATATTTGGTTAGCTACCATGAATATGATGGGAATGAAGAGCATGACTATAGCCAACATTCCATTGATGACAATTCAGACAAATAACATCAAATGACATGGCTCGCAAACTTGATGCTGGAGTACTTGTACCAGTGAAGTGGCTTGTATTACTTTTTGCCACACGTTTAGCACAAATCAGTTAAATGGACTTCTAGCTTAACTTGAACATTCTTGGTAATATTTTCTTCTTTCTACATATATTGTGCTAATCTTAAACTGTTCAGCATGGATTGTTTTGCTTTTCAGGAAAATATTAAATACTTGTGTATTTTATTGTATGAAAAGGGTATGGATTTTTTTTATCCTGAACTTATTTGTTTAGTCTTTGTTATTTTACTTTATACCCAGAAATGGACTGCTATCACATCCTGAATTGATTCCTGATTTGTGCAAAATGTTATCGGTATAGACTCTAGATACTTACCAACCAGTAGTGATAAAAGTAGGTCCAAAAAGAAGGTATATGAATTAACATTTTACTGCTCTGAAATATATTTTCTATTAAACTACTTGCCTAAAGATGAACTATATAGGTATAAATAAGAATAAATGGGGTGCTCTAAAGAGTAGACAAAATTAATTTCATGTGAAAAATAAAGAAAATTAGGAACTCAGTAGTTTGGCTGTGTTACTATATGTGCAAAATTCTTGATGAAAGCTCTACAAATGCGTGTTACTCTTTAGACCATAAGACATTTGCACCTTTGTGTGCTCATAAGTGCACAGAATGATGATGTGGTGCCGTCCTTGTCTGTGTCAGTTTAGAGTTTGCCTTTTCTCCACATTTTCTTTATATATTCCTGCTTCCTTCCAGATTCAAAAAATGTGCATTTCAGGTTAATAAATGACTCTAAATGAGTGTGAGTTTGTGAATGAATGTTCCCTAATAATTAAATAGTGCTCAATCTATAGATGATGTGGGTTTATATCTAATACTAAAGCCCTAGCTACCAGTGAACCTATAATGAAATAAGCAAGTTCAGAAATGTTTAACATTTGCAAAATCAGTTGTTGTGCCTATAAATTTGACAGTTTTAAAAAAGATGTATAAAGTTTAAATATTTTGACATTTGTAAGTTTAACCTTTAAATTGTACTTTTAAATCAAGGAAAGATCTAATATTATTTAACTTTTTTAATATGGAACAATTAATGAGATGGTGGTATCCATTTTTTGCAGAAATAACAGGAAGGAGTAGAAATATGCAGATTGATTATTCATATATCATAAGCTGTGAAAGATGCATAGTCATATCTTACAGTTTCATCTTCAAGCTCTATATCCTCATTTCAAAAACCTTACAAGATGAATGCTGATTAAGTGAGATATATTTTATACAGGGTGGCACGGTGGCGCAGTGGTAGCGCTGCTGCCTCGCAGTTAGGAGACCCGGGTTCGCTTCCCGGGTCCTCCCAGCGTGGAGTTTGCATGTTCTCCCCGTGTCTGCGTGGGTTTCCTCCGGGCGCTCCGGTTTCCTCCCACTGTCCAAAGACATGCAGGTTAGGTGGATTGGCGATTCTAAATTGGCCCTAGTGTGTGCTTGGTGTGTGTTTGTGTGTGTCCTGCGGTGGGTTGGCACCCTGCCCGGGATTGGATTCCTGCCTTGTGCCCTGGGATTGGCTCCAGCAGACCCCCGTGACCCTATGTTCGGATTCAGCGGGTTGGAAAATGGATGGATGGATATTTTATACACTGGTGCAGCAACACCAAGCCAAAAATATACCTTTAAGGAAATTTGACTGACCAAAGCAGTAAACAGCAGTTAAGTGTTAGAAATATACATAACTGGACATTTAAAGTATAGAGTAAACATCAGAAAATGTGCTAATCAGCTAGCTCATATCTGTAGAAGCATTATTGCGAAAGATTATAAATAATTCATGACATACTGTACATGGTAATAGTTAAATAAAAAAGTTGTAATATGACATAGATCAAATACATATAATATACTTGGCCTCATATAATATACATGACCACAACTAATTTGGTAAGGATGAAGCAGAAATGGGCAGCAGCATTAATTTTTGTATACACACCCTCAGTGATGACAGATAAAGACAGATAAGACAGATAAAGGGACAGAAAAGATAGATAAAGTCGGCAAAACCCATCCTGGTTACCATCGGGCCTTTTCACCAACACCTCTTCTTCCTCAGATGTTCTGAAGAAAGCTGAAACATCTCACCAACTTCTTCCTGTGCAAAAAGGAATCCATACTCATTTACTGTATGACATTGTGATGCAGCACCTGCTCAGCTCAGGACTACAAAGCACTACAGAGGGCAATGAAGTCAGATCAACATATTACTGACACAGTTCCTTTTTCCTCAAAATGATGCCATAGAAATGCAAGTAGGATTATTATCAGTCATCTTACACAGTATTTTTTCTTCCTCCTCCATTCAGAAAAATAGTACATTAAAATTAACTCACACTACTAGAATTTGGGACAGTTTTTATCCACAGATCATAAGGCTATTACAGCACTTTTTGTACTAAAAACGCATAAGTGTACCAGATGCGTTTTTCTTAATTATATCATGTAAGATTGTATTTAAAGTATGGTACTGTTTTTATTGTCGGTTGTCTGTATTATATTACTGTTCTATATTATGTGGAACATACAGCAATCTAGGATCTCATTGTACTGTGTACATATTAAAATAAACTTATATTTATAATGAAGAAAACTTTGAACCATCAACACATTATAAATAACATAAAATACATACAGCCATAATGCAGATACAAAATGCAAATGCATGAAGAACATACTAAATCTGTATTGGTGGTAGCATTGGAAAAACATAAGGAATAATTCTTCATTACATGTAATGTATGTTATAATTATTCTCAGTGGCAAAAAAACATGTTAGTGAAAGGGAAGAGAAAAAATCGGAATTAGAGTAGAGCAAAGTAATGTCATCAGGCAAAAATGAGTAAGAATCATCACAGAAGTCCAACAAATAACAAAACATGGTAAAAGAGAGAACTGACAGAAACATGTGGGTGAGTTGTTAATACTGAGCTGCATTTCATGAGCACATATATATAGTACATACGTATGCCATTATATGCAACTGTAAACTGCTTATAGTCCAAATAAAACTCATATGAAAAACTATAAATGGAATGCACAGCCACCTCCAATTTACAGTTTTATCCAAAATAAGACATCACTATTTAAAAATTATGGAATAATGCAAATAAAGGCAGAATAAATAAAAAAATAAAGAGGACAAACTAACCAAAAACATACAATGCATGAATCCCTTAAAACGGAAAATAAAACACTCAGTGGCAGAGTGGGGATTTAAAGTTACATATCTGTTTGCAGTAAATACAACAGCAAAAAGCTAAAACGGAGTGAGAAAGATGACCAAGAGGAAAACAGTAAAAAGGAGGGATGTTTTTCAAATCTAGAGTTGTGGCATCACTTCCAGATATGTCAAAACCCTCTGTGGGCTTGAGAAAAAGTATCCAAGTATGAAAAAAGAAAATGTTTTTCAACTTAAATGTTGCTTTTTAAGACAACTGCAAAATTATTTTGATAGGATAAAAAATTCCTAACCAAACTCTTGATAAAATTAATCTTCTGTCCATCCAGGTATTACAGGTGAGCATTGCCACAAAGGTAAATAGGGGTGCGGACACAAAATGATCAGCTTCAGAAAACAACAAAAAGCACATCATATTCTTAATAATGTTGCCCTTAAAATAAGACTAACAAAATATCACAATCTGGAATGAAAAAATGTTAGAAAATATTTTCCTCCTTGAAAAAAGAAATGCAAATGGAGGGAAATGTCAAAGTCTCAAAGGAGATGTTTGGCAAATGCTTCCTGTCATATACAAATAATGACCAGAAAGCCATTCTTGTGTTATAGTGTCTGTAATGTTCATCATTTAGCTGAAACAGCTAATTACAATTCAGTGGCACTGGGAGCTGGATCATATCAGTAAGCTGAGGGTGTTGGCCAGTAACTAGCAACGAACAAGGTAATAGTTCATCATAGACCATACTTACACATTGTTAGACATTTCGGGATACCAATTAACCTGACATGCATGTCACTGAGATGTTGGAAAAGTAGAGCATATAGATAGAATACGCCCTCTTTCTTAACATTGCCCAGTGTAATTTTCAAAAACAAGAATTCTCAGCTGAGGGCTAAAAGGGAAGGTGCACTAACCACTACACCTTTTACAAATGTGTGACAATTTACAGTGATTCAATAACTGTATTCATGTTGTCTAAACAAGATGGTTTATAATACTAAAATGGGACTGACACGTTGCATCAACCTAGGGATGACTTCATTACTGAGTAAGCAGCAGTATGAGTTTTAGTGCCAGCTAAAATGGGGGCCATACAAAAGCCAAGTCTGCTAACTAGTGTGGCTAAAGCAAGCAGTACTTCTGAGGTCTATGAGCTACCTAAAACAGCAATGAACTGATCAAGAATTTGTTGAATCTGCATTGGAAAGTACTGCCCAGTTCTACAGTACAAAATACTAAGGACAGAAACTTGGACATACTTACAAGAGAAAAAGTATCAATCCATCATTGACCTTGCTAAATCCTGCTTGGCACAGCAGAGTAAGGCATCACGTGCAAAGTATTAACCACATAGGCTAGTTCACTGACTCTAGTTACTCTAAAACATACAAAACAATAGGCAATATGCATACTGTATGTATCTATTGTGTCCAAATTCCAAACACAAACACTATCTTGAGTTCGAGGGACTGAGCACTTCCAGGAACCTTATAAAACATTCTACTCAGAAAGTGATTGAATTTATCACTCCTCTATCCAATATTTCTTTATCGTCTCATGTTGTAAAATTAAAACATAACAAAAAAAAAAGAAAGGCCTTAAGTACAATAACCATAAGGTATTGACTGAACTCACTTGTCAGCTCTGGCCTCAGCTAAATATTTCTCATCACAGACCTTAACTTAGTGGCATCCCGCTCTCCTTTGAAACTCTTCAAGAAAAAAATAACAAGTTTACGGATTTCATTGATTCGAAACAAAGAGAGTAATCTTCCAAATAAATTCGATGTGTTTACCGCGTAATATTTTGTTTTCCTAATGCCATATTGCACGTGTATGAAGGTAAATTTCTGGCCTTGGACTCGAGTCGGCGCTCTGACCAGGCTGTCGTTGCTATGGCGACGTGTTCAGCGTCTGCAGGAAGGACTGCGGAGCAGGCTGGCTTCGCAAGTGCTGGGAGTAGAATGGAATTTGGCGTTATTGCCAGAGTCGCACGGTAACCAACGACTTGTGTGCATGGCAGAAACGACTGCAGACTCCCTCACCCTCATGACTTTAGTAAATTGTCCCACAGGGATTCAAACACTGCCTGTGTTTTCCGTCCCCGGGCGTTCATGTTGAGCCCCATCTCTGACATTGTTTACTAATAAGGTAAGCCAAAGAAAGTCTTCGTTTTGTATGTGTTTTTTCTTTTACTCGTTTACTCATCGACTCTTTACTGTCTGATAATATACACAACTGATAACAAAAAAGGCATTGATAACAACAAAGAATAGGCTGAAACGCATGTGCGTTAGTCGAAAATAACGTACGTTTACTGCACTGTACTTTTTCCGTGAAGTTATTGAAGAGCCAAAAGTCCAGGGAGCGCAATGATGTTCATCTCCATCGACTAGTTAGCAGCCAAACTATTTGATATCAAAGTGAAATAAATGCCTTTGCGTTTGTGATGTCTTCTTATATAGGGCATACATAAAGTAATTGGTTTCGTGCGACATACAGTGGATTCAGTTAAAATATTCAGACCCCTTCACTTTCGGTACAATTTATTGTGTGGTAGTTTTAATTTTAAATTGATGTTTGCCACTTTTGCCAATTAATCTACACTTAATAACCCATAATAAGAGAGTGAAAACGTTTTCCGAAAGGTTTGCACATTTTTTTAAATCAAAAAAATCAAATCGCTCATTTGTGTATGTTTTTATACTTTTTACTGTCGCATCCCATATGTGGTCAGGTGCATTCTGTTTTCTTTAATTCTAATTGAGCTGTGTGTAGAGCTTGAATGGAGTTCGTTTGAAACAAAATGAATTGTTTGCTCATTGTTTAGAAACCACTGTAAAAAAAAAATGTTAAATTTACAGTAAAAAACTGGCAGTTGGGGTCGCCAGGATTTACCGTAAAAAAGCAGGTTACAATATTTTTTGGTCTACGGTACACTTTAAAAAATAATGTTGAATCTACGGTAAAAAAAACTGGCTGCTGGGGTCGCCAGTATTTTACCGTAAAAAAGAAGGTAACAATATTTTTTGGTGTAGGGTACACTTTAAAAAATAATGTTAAATTTACGGTAAAATACTGGCAGCTGGGTTGCCAAAATTTTACTGTAATAAATAAGGTGACAATATTTTTAGGTCTACAGTATAATTTTGCAGTAAAAACTATTTGGTCTTCGCAACAAACTCCAACAGAAGGAAATGTTTAACCATAATCAGAAATTTACGTTGTGTAATAAATATGACAATCAATAAACAATATGTATTGGCAGGGTCAAACCCCAGTATACAGTTTACATCAGTTAATTAACAACAACCAATAACAAGCATGTACCATTTAATTATACACATTGAAAACAATTCAATGTTTAAGGAAGTTACCTTCGTTAGTCAACATTTAAAAGGACAGTTAACAGTTTTACACTGTAAAATTAACAGTTTTTTTCAGTATAACTGTAATGCATCAATAAACGGTATTTAGCATATTTTGAAGGTAGAAAAATATTGATTTTACAGAACTTGGCTGTAAAAAAATAATTAAATTTATTGTTTAAGATATACAGGTAATTTTCAGTAGAACACAAGGTAACTTTCCTTTTTTTCAGAAAAGGTCTTTTACCTTCACCATTTACAGTATTTGTACCGTTAAATTTACTGACATTTTTTACAGTGCACGGTTAAAAATTTGACTGTAATATTTATAGTACATTACTGGCTACTAGTTACATAAGTACAATATATACAGTGAGTGACTTCACAGTAAAGTGCTGTTGAATTACAGTAATAAAAATGGTCTTTGCACATGGAAACAATTAATTGATATTGATAGCTGAACGTTACTTCAAGCAACTTTATGTGGGTTTGTCTATTTAAATTAATTGTTTTGAGCCTTTATTGTATTACAATTTTTGACTGTGAAAATGTACAGTTAATGTAATGTATGTTTTCATGATTTTTTTAAAGTTTATTCATCTATTTTCCCCAAAATTTATATCAAGTTGATTTTTGAAGGTGCTTAAAGTCTTTGTCTTGTCCACCTAACCACTATTTGGTCACTTATACCTTGTGTCTCTGGTTCTCTGTGTGAATGAAAACCTTCTAATGTTTGTGCAATATCAGACAAGTTTCCATCAGTGTCATTTTTTGCTATCATCTTACCAGACATATAAGAGAAAGTATGAAAATGCACAAGCTGAAAATGCCACACAATACAGTGCGGACCTGTCCAAATACAATTTTACAGTAATTTGCTGTCCAATAACAGAAAATGTCTTAGCTTGCTGTGATTACACAAAACATTTTTCATTTCAATATTTTATTAAGAAAAATGACAGTTGATTTGTGTAAAATGCTGACAGATTTTTACAGTGTAAGGTCTCACAGATCACACTGCATGTCATGACAAAAACCAAGCCATGAAGTTCAAGGAACTCTCTATCGAACACGCAATAAAATTATGTTGAGTCATAGATCAGGATGTTGGTCATATATTTTGATAAAATATTTGAGTTATATAAAGAGAGCATAGGAAAATGTATGTTTTTCAAAAAAATGTTTTTGTTATACTAGGTAATGGAAAAGGATATGCTATAATAGCAGTGATAATTCTTTTGTGAGTGATAACGTAAGTGGTGGGAAATTTGAAGAAGAAAAAGTTTCTTTGTATTTTGTACTGTTTAAATAATGTGTATTTTTATAATAATACAAAGTATCAGAGTAAGAGTATATATATACAACCATTTCTAAAAATTTGAGTGTTCTCAGTAACAGACTGGGAATGATAATTATGAAATGGAAAAAGTTTGGAACCATCAGGACTGTTCCTGGAGTTGGACAAACTGAGAAGCCAGGCAAGAACCTGGCACTCCAACCGAGCTTCAGAAGTTCTCTGCTGAAATGGGAGAACCTGAGGGAAGAATGACTATCTCGGCCGCACTCCCATCAATCAAGCATTTATAGTAGAGTGGCTAAATGGAAGACAGTTTTGATTGAAAAGCATATGATATGATTAGACAAAAATTGGAACTTTTTTGGCAGAACTCCAAAAACTATGGCTGGTGAAGACCAGGCATTGACCGTCAGCTGCCTAACATCCATACAATGAAGCATGGTGGTGACAGCATCATGTCATTGGGGTTCTTCTCAGTGGCCGGGACAGGGAGACTAGTCAGAATTGAGGGAAGGATAAAAGCAGACAAATCAGAGAGGCTCTTGAAGTATGCATGCTTCAGAGTGCATGCCACTTCCAACTGAGGTGATGGTTCACCTTTCACCACGAGAATAACTTGTAGCATAGAGCCAAGACAATGCTGGACTAGCGTCTTAGACTGTCCTTTAGTGGTCCAACCAAAGCCTAAACTTAAACCCCAAAGCACATCAATGGAGTGATCTGAAGATGACATTTTATACATGCCTCCCATCAAATCTAACAGAGCTTTAGAGGATCAGTAAGGAAGAATGGGATATGCTGCCCAAATCTAGATGTGCAAAGCTTCTAGAGACTTACACAATAAGACTTGAAGCTGTATTTGCTGCCAAAAGGGCTTCTACAAAGTCCCGAATTAAAGGTCTGAACACTTAAATGAATGAGAGATTTCAGTTTTTGATTTTTAATAAATTTGCAAACCTTTCTGAAAACATGTTTTCACTTTGTCATTACTGCTTATTGAGTTTAGATTCATGGGCAAAAATGGCAAATTTATCTGTCTGAAATTAAATCTACAACACAATAAAGTGTGCAGAATGTGAAGGGGTCTGAATACATTCTGAAATCAATGTAGTTTTTTTTCTATTGTGTATTTCTGGGTTTCCATAGGAAGTAGTCTAACCAAGGGGAAAACAATAAGCAAGTAATGGGATAAGGGTTATTGTTCTTTCAACTACACCCACTGCAGTGAGACATGGGAGAAGTTTTCTCTATCTAATTTATAGATGTGTATGTATTTATGTCTGAACAGAAAGTGCCGCAGATTCTATTTACAGTTGGTTGACAACTTGTCCATAGCCATGAAGAGAGCCCCCATCACAATTCCCACAAGCTTCATGGACATTGAAGACTGTTTTGAAAATCAGTAAGTACAGTATAAGTGGCGAAGCTTCTTCAGTTGTCATGAAAATGGAAATGTAATACAAGCAGATTTTGTATATTGTATACCTACATCTTCATTGTAAGATGCATTCTAAAAATCCCAGCTGGCTATTAATCCTCACAGTCTAGCTGTAATAAACAAGGTGGGGACAATCCTTGATAGCCCCTTTTTTAATGCAGTGTACAGACATGCATTCGTGCACTGTCAATTTAGGGTTGTCAGTCAACCTAACAGCAAACTTTTAGACTGGGGGAAAGAAAGTGAAGTAACATCCAGAAAACAGAAAACCCAGAAGGCATCTACCCATCCACAAATTAAATAAATCATTGTATACACTATGTTGGCCACAAAAATACACAAGCACAGGCAAATTAAGTTTCTTGTTTCAAATTGCACACTAAATAAATATAGGAAAGAAATTTAAATATGCAACCAGCTGATTTCTAGGCTACACCTGTAAAGTTATGCTAGACAAATTACCAAAGAGGGAAGGAGTGTTGGGGTGTTGGTGGTAGATTTCCTATGTAGTTTATTGCATGGCAGAAAAAGAGTGGAATTGTAATTTGTAATAGGCCCAACCTAAATTAAGGATGGATTGTTTCTCTTGGGCTGCCCAAATAGTTTCACTGCAACATGGTTAAACATGGTATATGTTTCCCAGTATTCTTTTTGTCTGACTATATTTAGCAAGCATGGTGAGAAAAAAGTGTGCATGTAATGTAAGGAGTGATTCCTGAATTTCCTTTAGAATATAATTTTTAAAACAAATTCCAGGGTTGTGGAAAACAACAATCATACACTAGAAGACATCACAGACACAGATAGATCCACTGTACAGAGCAGATCAGCAAGGAGTGAATCACTGGTTGGAGCTGCGACAAAAAAGCAGCGAGGTATCCTTTCCACCCCTGAAGACAAACTTCTCACAGCTCAGGCACAATCAGAGGATCTGATTGCAAATAACAAGGTATTTAAACTTGCAAGATTTTTTTTAAGTTGGATTGTATTTATGTATTGATGTTGTGTCTTCTTTACGTATCAGTAGTGCTTATCAGTGATATAATACTGTCTATGCCATCAACATTCTCACTTTAATGTCAGATTTCAGGAATTAACCCAGGATGAGCTTAGTCAGACTTGGATGGAACTGATTATTTTAGCTTCTACTTTTTTTCAGCCTCTTCATATTGCTTGCCTAAATGTTTCCCTAGTTTGTAAATGTATTTAATGAGTAAATTGTTAAATTAATGTTTTTCGTCCTCTTTGACTATACCAAGGTACCCAACATACAGTAGAGTGTTTTTCAAAGCTGTCCTTTATAATTGTGCCTCAGTTATAATTACAACACCAAAATGGTTGCTGAATAAGTATTCAACTTAAATACAATGTGTTATTTTGCATTCTTGAACGCACTAGGCAGAATCATTACAGTATGTTCTTTACTAAATGTAATTTTTATTTTTACAATTACTAGGGGGCTTCGCCCCCTGCTCGCTTTGTTCACCAACCCCCCAGACTGCGCTCTGCGCCATCCACTTTACATCGCTGCCACTCGTGTTTGTGGATTTCACTTTTACCAAACAACAAATCTTTTAATTCTCGCAGATACACCTCTTCATTGGGAAGAAACACTACTTTTCCCTGATGGCAATACGAATTAGTCAATCTACAAGCCTCCAATTTAAATCTGAACAATATATTCAATCTCTTTTTGCTGTTCCGTTATTTCACCGAGTAATTATTTCTGTTTGTTTGCACTAATGCGATCTTGAAATTTGAAGTTAAACTACTGTATGTGAGTCAGAGTGTTGGTGTATGTATTTGTGGGCCCTGCAATAGACTAGCACCATGCTCAAAGGTGGTTCCAGCCTTGTACACAATGCTGCCAGGAGAGACTCTGACTACCTGTGACCAAGAATTGGATTAAGTGGGTCTGAGAATGTTATGTTCTTCTAGTTTGCAGGGTTATACTGTGTTGGTACAGTGGTTACCCAATAGGAAAAAAAGGTGTTATATTATGCCTATTGATCAAGTAAATCTATATCTGTCTCTTTTGTATTTATTTTGTCTTTTTTGCCACCAGATAATTGGATAACATAACATACAAATACCTAACAGAATATTACATATTGTAACTCACTCAGTTTCTTAATAGATTTCAGGGTAATAGGGGTGAGAGTTTATCATAGCGGCACTGGCTTCAAAGCATGAACCAAGACTGGACAAAGCTTACTCATACAAACACAGACATAGGGACACCAATTAAGGTACACCAATCAGCCTGACAGGCAACTGCAAGCAAATGGAAATAAGGAGTATTTGCAAACTCTACACAGAGAATTACTGGTGGAGTATTTGTACCCAGCACCCTTGATCTGTAAGGCAGTAGAGCTTACAAAAGTTCACCATGCCACCCAATACGAATGCACTTATTCCTGTTTTGAACATACCTTTACTAGTTAATTTTACTTGAATGAAAGATCAATGTGACAGGGCTTTTGCAGCTGCTGCTTCTCGCCCATGGAACTCTTTACCTCATTACATAAAGGAGTTGTCTAAAATTGAACTGTTCAAAACAAGATTAAAGACTCATTTCTATTCACTTGCATTCCGTGACCTTCAGTAATACTGATGGTTTCCTCATTGTGATTATGTAACATTACTTTTATTTATTATTTATTTTATTTATGTTCATTTATTTTATTTCTATTTATGTTATACATGTTAATTGTATGTTTTTTTTTAATTCTACTATTGTAAAGCACTTTGGCCACAGCATTCCTATGTTGTTTTAAATGTGCTATATAAATAAAGTTGAAAGTATATCCTTTTTCATAAAGACAAAAACTGCATATATTTAGGCTTCCATTTAATACTTGTTTGGTTATTATTATTTTTCAAATATGTAATGGAGTTTTTTTTTCTATTTGTTAAGATTTCAAAGGCCATGAGGGAGCTTATACGCTGTGTAGCTCTCTCCAGACTTGTTTATGGCGATGGACACTGGCGATTTGCTGAGGCTATTGCGAAACTTGCTTTTGGATATTTGCTACAAGGTAAAATATGATTTAAATTCTGGTACCTAGTTTTTGTACTTGAGAAAAATTATTATTAGTAGTAATAGTAAGAGTAGAATTAGTAGTAGTCAGTATGACACAATTCCCTAATAACTTTTCATTACAGTACAGTAACATCCTATTGTTCATATACTTTGAAAACCAATCCATGTGGAAAATGCTGCAGTTTTATCCCTTTTGTACTCTGTTATTGTACAACAAACAGCAATCACTGAATAGACATCTATGCTGACTCCAAAGTTTAGTGAGCCTCTCCTTCATTTGCACAGTACAAAACAACCAGTTTCCTTCTTTCCTTGCATCTGCCATTTTTCTTCACTCTTCAAGAGCATTGTATGCATTGTACTTCTGACTGAATGCTTACTTGCTGTTAACTCTCACAAATGCAGCAATCCTCTCCCATTACTTGTGAATCGCTACAAGAAAATCAAACCCACTTCATTTTGTAACAGTGTGTTCCAGAGAGTAGTATGGGCTGTTAAAAGTGCAATGACAGAGTTTGTAACAGACTTAAACTACACAACTCATAGTAACTGCCACACACTAAGATTTTCTTAAGATTATGTAAATAAAGGCTACAACTGAAAATCTGATAAAGGTAGCATGCTGACTAGTTAAAGGGCAGCCTGAATAGTTTGTCACTTCCAAATGAAGTGATCACCCCAGAAGTCAAGCATTAATAGTTTTGTTAATGACTACATTATATAAATAAAAGAAATTTTGGAATACAAAATCATGACGACACACAATGTACAGGGTCCACTACAACTGCTGACATTTAACAGGTTTCTGTGATGAGAAAGGAGATACCTTAAGCTGGCTGATGTTCAATGATGACATTACCTGTTGCCTTAAAGCACCAACTCCCAATCTTCAGCCTAACAGATGGAGTGGATTTTGCTGTGAAGTTGAGAACCCAAGACATTGCATCAGTATTCTAATGAGAATATGTTTTGCACAGTGTAACTGGCTGTAATATGACTCCATCACAGTAGAATCATTCTCTCCAATCTGGCTGCAACATGAATCTTTTTAGCTACCTCATTGTAATTCTCTTCCTCTTCCACCATTTTTGGTTTCTGAGCACACTCTAAAATTATTAGACAATCCCAAAATAATTCTGTCATTGTGTTATATTATTGCCTTTTAGATGAATTTGTGAAGTTAACATAGGGGAGGCCAAATAAACCTGCAAGCTACAATTATCTCAATCACTGCTCTTACCCAGGTGGGTCTTGGTTTTAGGCTGTTTGCTACAATAATGATAATAATTAATTACATTTCTATAGCACTTTTCTCACTAGTCAAAGCACTACCACACAGAGTGGACCCAGGACGCAAAGCCATGATCTCCTTACTGCAAGGCAGTAGCACTACCACTGTGCTAAAATTTACAGAGCTGAAATTGTGAGCTCTCACAGCCTTGTCCAGGTCATAGCTCTCCAACTTGTATCTTTATATCTGAAAGCACCTCTAGATCATCATATGCCTAGATTGCTTCTTAGGAAAACAAAGGCATGTGAGAAAGAGATATACGGCAAGAGAGGAAACCACACTCTAGAGTAGGAGAGGTTCTGCTCATGCCAGTGCTTGAGTTCATGAGAGACTAGAGAGTAAATGCCTTCTGTGTGTGCTGCATGCCAATGGAATGGAATAGGCAGGAGAACCAGAACAAGAATGAGAGAGGTGGGTGGAAGGATGTAAAATTCCTTCATGACACTATGTAACAAAGCAGTTATTTGCATGGAGCCCTGAATCTCATTTAGAGGGAGTTTTAAACAGGTATCTGCAGAAAAAAATGTAAAGCTACCCTGACACAAGATGTGATTTGGATGTGGTTTGAAGCTCCGTGACTAGTAGAGGTGAATCAAGAGCAGAGTCCAGAATAGAGTGAGAAGCAGAGTGCTTTGGTGTGTTACTGAGGTGATGAAGTGGGACAACCCACCACATTAACAGTGGTATAGCAACTACTTAGGCAAGCCCAGACATGCAAGTGTGGTGTGATATGATAAGGCCCCATTTTATCACCGGTACTAGGGTGTTTCTACAGTGCCTGTACACCTTCATAAATATTACCAGGATTGTCTCTTTACAGCATCATGTTGCTGCTATTTTTAGAGCACAAGTGGGTCTTACTTTCAGTGACCATATGGAACTTGATACGGCCGAACTCCTCAATATATCTATACATTAACACGCATATTAAAATAAACTGTACGGTAGCAATGAATTAAATTGCTTAAATGTAAACAAAATTTTACAGAAATATAAATTTCTCTTAACAGCATTCTTTGAAGAAAATTCTGTTGCTAGTTTCTTGTGAAATTTCTTTTTGTTTGCCCTAAATTGTAAAATATTTCACAGTCAGAAGTATATTTCCTTTTTATGTTTTTTCAGTTGTTACCAAATTTTTGTTTACTGTATAGTGAACATTAATTATTAATATTTAAAGATATGGTACAAGCCCCCTTGGCCGCCCCATGACTTTCTTGATATTTTAGTTTAGAATTTAAAAATGGAATAAGAATCTGAAAATCTAACAACATACATTAAAGTTAGATAAATTCTGAAAAGAATGATACCAAACATGTATATGTAGGTTTTAAAATAAGCTTGATTTAAAGTGTGACAAAAAAACGTGACATAAAAAGTCACATAAAATCATTGCACAAAATCGTTGCACTTTTAGGCTTAGGATTTTATATACAGGGTGGTCCAGATCTAATTATGCAGATCCAGATCGTCTGGATGACTTTGATTTATGCGGGGACGATTCCAGTTCGGTGCAAAGACGATTCTTCATGTCGTCAGTTCGTACACATCTCGATGGTCCGGGATTTTTCGGGTGATTTTCTATGTAATAAACTTAATAAGTTATAGCGTAATGAAAATTGCATAATTAGATCTGGACCACCCTATACAGTCATATGAAAAAGTGTGGGAACCCCTCTTAATTTTTTGGATTTTTGTTTATCATTGACTGAGCTTTCAAAGTAGCAACTTCTTTTTAATATATGACATGCCTTATGGCTGCCTTATGCATCATAACAAAATTAGACAGGTGCATACATTTGGGCACCCCAACAGAGATATTACATCAATACTTAATTGAGTCTCCTTTTGCAAATATAACAGCCTCTAGACACCTCCTATAGCCTTTGATGACTGTCTGGATTCTGGATAGAGGTATTTTTGACCATTCTTCCTTACAAAATCTCTCCAGTTCAGTTAAATTTGATGGCTGCCACGCATGGACAGCCTTCTTCAAATCATCCCATAGATTTTCAATAATATTCAAGTCAGGGGACTGTGACGCCCATTCCGGAACATTGAACTTCTCCCTGTGCATGAGTGCCTTTGTAGATTTCGAACTGTGTTTTGGGTCATTGTCTTGTTGGAATATCCAACCCCTGCGTAACTTCAACTTTGTGACTGATGCTTGAACATTATCCTGAAGAATCTGTTGATATTGGGTTGAATTCATCTGACCCTCAACTTTAGCAAGGGCCCCAGTCCCTGAACTAGCCACACAGCCCCACAGCATGATGGAACCTCCACCAAATTTGACAGTAGGCAGCAGGTGTTTTTCTTGGAATGCGGTGTTCTTTTTCCGCATGCAAAGCGCTTTTTGTTATGACCAAATAACTCAGTCCAAAGCACTTTGTTCCAAAATTAATCTGGCTTGTCTAAATAAGCACTTGCATACAACTCTGTTTGTGGCGTGAGTGCAGAAAGGGCTTCTTTCTCATCACCCTGCCATATAGATGTTCTTTATGCAAATTGTGCTGAATTGTAGAACGATGTACAGATACACCATCTACAGCAAGATGTTCTTGCAGGTCTTTGGAGGTGATCTGTGGGTTGTCTGTAACCATTCTCACAATTCTGCGCATATGCCACTCCTGTATTTTTCTTGGCCTGCCAGACCTGGGTTTAACAGCAACTGTGCCTGTGGCCTTCCATTTTCTGATTACATTCCTTACAGTTGAAGCTGACAGTTTAAACCTCTGAGATAGCTTTTTATAGCCTTCCCCTAAACCATGATACTGAACAATCTTTGTTTTCAGATCTTTTTAGAGTTGCTTTGGCGATCCCATGCTGTCACTCTTCAGAGGAGAGTCAAAGGGAATCAGAACTTGCAATTGACCTCCTTATATACCTTTTCTCATGATTGGACACACATGTCTATGAAGTTCAAAGCTTAACGAGCTAATCCAACCAATTTGGTGTTGCAAGTAATCAGTATTGAGCAGTTACATGCATTCAAATCAGCAAAATTACAAGGGAACCCAAATTTTTGCACAGCCAGTTTTTCACATTTGATTTAATTTCATACAACTAAATACTGCTTCACTAAAAATCTTTGTTCGGAAAACACCCCAGTACTCGGATGTTACTAGGAAATGAAAGACATACCACTGTTATCTTTTTTGTTGTTTGTTGTGCTGGAGGCCAGCATTTCACCACACCAGAAGGTGCTGGGGGGAAGGAATTCCAGGGACACCCAGAGTGCTTCCGGGTGCTCATGCGGCACTTCTGCCACACCAGGAAGTGCTGCCGGAAGTTCATCGGAGAGCACCTGGAGCACGTCTGGGTGATTATAAAAGAGGCCGCCTCCCTCGAGTGAGAGAGCCAAGTCAGGAGGAAGAAGGCAATGCTCGGGAGGAGAGGTGGAAAGGCGGCAGGAGAAGTCCAGAAGGGAGAGAAAAGGACAGGAAGAAAGGTGTTTGGTGCAGGGACACTGTGTTTTGTGCTGAACTTTTATTGTAATTAAAAGTGTGTGTTTTTGGAACATTGTGTCCATGTCTGTCTGTGCCAAGGCTGAACTACCACAATATATATATATGTGTGGCCTAATAAAAAAAGAGTGCTGTTTCACTCCTGGCTGCAGTACGTTATGTGTTACTCTGCCACAGTGAGGTTAACACATATGTATGTATGCATATCATATATTTATACACATAGTGTACTGTATCACTTGTTAAGTGAAGAAATCGTATTGACCTTGTTAATGTTTGTTTTGTAGGACTTCACTTTCAGGCAAAACAGCATGCAGAGTCTGCCCGAAATATTATGCTGACAGGAGTTCACCTGCCTGAATCTCAGACAGAAAAAGGGAAAATACTGGAAGCACTCTTAACTACCTATTATAGTCTTGGCACAGCTTACTTACTACAGAAAAGATATCCTTTTTAATACATTATTGTAAAGCATTTGATTTAATACGGTATCCTCTGGGTTTATCCCATATCCTACAGACATGCATGGACTTTAAATAAACTCAGTAAGGATAAGTATAACTATGTTCAACAGTATTTTATTATGTTGTGTGATGGATTCACTTTTCATCCTTGAATGTTTAAGCTTTTCCTCCAATGCCCCATACTCTTCATTGCAAAACACCAGATAAGCTCCTTTATTAAATCACTACTATGTAACAAGACCTTAACAAATGCTTTGATTTCTGTTATTAAGGGTCATCAAGCAATAATAATACTTTAAAATGCATTGCAATTGTTAACCACATACTACTATGTAACAAGAACTTAACAAAGATTTTGTTAACAGGTGTCCTGTAGCAAGCCATTAAAACTCCTATTGTAACAGTGTCAGCTAATAGTCTTCATTGAACATAGATAAATCCATTTTAATTAATATATTTTTTCAATAATTATTCAAATGGCACAGTATATCGTCATATAAAGAAATAGTATATTTTGTGGTATTTGTTGTGTTTTGGCATTTGATCTTAATATAATTCACTTTTTGCAACAGCAATGAATAGGATACAGCTCAACTGTCAGTTGAACTATTTAGATACAATACACTAATTATTATTGTTAACTTTTTGTGTGAAAACATTTTCTTTGATACTAATACTGTTTAGTTTGATTTTGTTTCAACCTTGACTAAAACACTGTCAGAGAAGCTCATCAAAATCTGCTTAAAACTGAAAACATTTTAGATGAGCTGCAAAGTCTTAGAGGAATGCAACATCTGCCAATAATGATCACAGAAAAAGATGTCAATCTGGCACTGGGCAGGTTAATTGTTTTGCTTTTTTATCATATATTTCCATGAATTTTAATTCAGTAGAAACACATTTTCATGCTTATTGTTGTGATTCTTGTGAGTTCCCAAGCACTAAGTCACAAAAACCTTCCAAGGCAAACAAAGTATCTTTATAAAAATAAAAGATTTATTTTAGTAAAAACTACTCTTAAAGAAAAGTAAGCTTTTTGGGGCATAAAAATGCAAAAAATGTTGCCTGACACAATAAAGGCAATCCAATACAAACCATGTCCCAATATAAAATCAAAGGTGATGCCAAGAAACAGGGCCAAATGGTGAAAATATTCAAGTAAATCACAAACCACAGCAAAATCTAAAGCAACACTCTCCAACTCACAATCTCATTCAAATGAACCCTAAGGAACTGTGGATTGACTACACCATTATAGGGCTGATTGCCCCATCTCTTGGGGAACCACCTGCAACCAAGGCATACATGCATAGACAATTAACAAAGAAGACATAAAACAAGGATTTGAACCCTGGCTGAAATATAACATTTATATTTATTGCATGGTATTCCTTTTACTCATCTGGGGCCTCATGCATAACGCTGTGCATAGAATTCGCACTATAACATGACGTAAGCACAAAAGCGGAAATGTACTTATGCACAAAAAAATCCAGATGCATAAATCTGTGCATTCCTCAACTTCCACGTTCTTCCGCTACATAAATCCCAGTCAGCGTGGAGATTAACGCACCTGCACGTGCCTGCTGTCCCGCCCCAACTCCTCCCAGAATTATGCCTCTTTGAATATGTAAATCAATATAAATAGCCCTTAAGCTCAGTGTTCTGTGAAAAGACAATGGCAAAACCACAAGGAAAAATCGAACAATTTCAGTGAACACCAAGTGGAGGCAAGGAAAAAGTGCTATTTGTTGGTTTAAACAGTTGTATAAACAAGAAAAGGAAGTTGATCGAGTGACATTGCGTCTCGGAGAAACTCGAAAGCTGAAGTTCACAAAGGTGCACAGTGCCCGAAATAAAAAAAAAGAGATTGTCACATATCAAATTCGCCATGAAAAGCTGAGTCGTAGCCCAGTCTGAGTTTCATATGAAAGCTTATTAGGGTACAGAGAAAAAAAAATAGGCACACAGTAAGAAAAAAGCACGAAATGTCAACTTTAATCTCGAAATTTCCACTTTAATCACGTAGTTTATTTTGTCCTTTAATTATTAACAATATAGATTATTTAAATGAAGTTAAAGTTTTATCTGTATAATATAATAAACATATTTTGCTGCATTTCATCTTAAAAATGATATTGTCATCATATGTAAATACGCGCTTTATAAAGTGGCTCAGGTTGTGCAATATTATAACTGTAGTGCAGGTTTACAGTGAGGTAATTCTACTTATAATTACAAACAGTTCTACAAGAAGCACATGATGGACTGATTGAGTGCGTTTAGAGTTCTTGGGATGAAACTCTTTCTGAACCACGAGGTCCGTACAGGAAAGGTTTTGAAGCGTTTGCCGTGTGAGAGCAGTTCAAATAGGAAGCATGGCTAAGGCAGCTTGTGCTTGATGCTGTATACCAATAATTCTCTTTCCGATCAGCTGCTCCGAGTGGTGCAGTGAGAGTAATATGAAAAAAGATGATCCGCTGTGGCAGCCCCTAACAGGAGCAGCTGAAAGATAAAAAAGAAGGTGCAGTGAGAGTAACAACGCTAAAGCAGCTATGGTATTTGAAATAAGTTTGACCATTCTGTGGACCATTATACTGTTACAGGTTATTTACAATCAGATGCATTAAACTAATAAACAATATGCGGTTAATTTCAGTGTATTTATAAAGCTGCGGGATGTGGATCTGAAAAAGAAAGATAAACCACACAGGAACAGTAGCACTGCTTTGACGCTGGGCACCACCAGTCTGCAAAACCGAGCAGAGAACTTGCATACGACAGGGTATGAGCTACCGTGGAAATGTGCGTGCCTTTACGCCAAGTTTAGGTTTTATACATCGCGATTTGAACGTGGAAACGTTCTTACGCAACATTTCTGTGCATTTATACATGAGGCCCCTGGTGGCTAGATCAAATTATTTATTTAGGCCCAAATCTATCTTTCTGTCAGTCTTGCTATAACACTGTAAATCTGTAGCAGTCTAATAGGGGATTGGTCTTGACAAATCATGAAATGAACGTGGATCTTACTTAAGGTGTATTTTTGTTTGTTCTTCCTGCTATTCTTCCTGACCTTTCTTTAGAAGTGCAAGTCTTCTGTTTTCTCTTAATCTCATTGTAGCTTACTTTTATATATACCCACAGAGTCGCCATTCTGCAGAACAAGCCAGCTTCTGCCATTACATTCTTTGAAAAAGCTGCAGCATATGTAAAAGCCTGTAAAGGAGAAGACAGTCCAGAGCTAATCATCATATATCAGGAAATGGGAAAAGCTGAACAGATGAGAGCACGTCATGAGGAGGCTGTAGAGCATCTGCTACAAGTAATTAGAATTTTATTGCCTTCTTTGAAAGATTATATGGTGTAGAATTTGTAACGAAGCCCTGCCTGTTTATCAATAAATAATATAGCTAATTGTTAGAATCACCTTTGATAATGAGTCACTAAACAAAACAGAGCATAAATACATTTTCAGTAATGTTTGTCTGCTATTAATAGAAATATATATACTATCAGTACTGCAGCTGAAAAATATTGCAAAGTATGTATAGTAAATCCCAAGGTGATGTCCTCATATGTTCTGTGACTTGTAGTAATTAATTTTGCTGATACATTTGTACAAGCTCATATAGGAATAGAGTTGCCCAAGCATGGATGGACACAAAAGCAATGGGTGAGGATATGCTTTTTCTAGGGACTGATTATGCTAACTGAATAAAAAGGAATTCACACTTCCTCCAGGTCACTGCCTGTTCTGTCTCATTTTACTTTACTCCCATGGCATCCATTTATTCCTGCTAATTAACCATTGCTTGTTGTCTCCCTCGTTCAAGCTAACAGAACACTGATAGGGAGGTTTATGTCAATAAAAAATCACTATTGTGATCACAGGCTCTTGCCCAGCCTGCATTGTCTGCTACTACCAGGACCTTATACACTGGCAAAGCCTGCTGCAGCCTGTACAGGATGAAGATAACCACATTTACATCCTCTGTATATATACTGCCAGTCAAAGGTCACAGCTATACAATATGGGGTACACTATAACAAATTCATTTGAAGATTCCAATTACATGGAGACCCACTCTCTCTCTCTTACACTATACTTAATTCTTAATTCAGGCTGTAAATTATAAGTTCCTTTATTTTAAAATGACATCAAATTAGCCAACATGGGCATTGCTCAACCACAGTAAGCAGGGAAAATATTCTCTAAACCGAGAAGACATGAGTAACTGTTCAAAGAAATCCTATTTGAAAAACTCATAAGAGAACACCATTTATCTCCTTCAGTTTAATGATATCAAGAGTCAACTTTATAATTGCTCTGTAAAATAAAATTACCTTGAGTGTGCATATTGAACTACTTACTGCCCCTTATTAATTATTTTAAGTATCAGAAACTTCCAGTTAACATGACATTTTTAATCACAATCATAATTAGCAACTTTACTGATCAGCTGAAGGGTAAGTGCAATTTATGTAGTTTGTAAAAGTGATGTATACATAAAATGAAAATTGACATTTACAGACTGGGTAATTCAAACTGTGCAGGAGAGAACTAAGGATTGTTTTTCTTGTGTAAGAATCTCTAATATTTTTTTAATTGCACAATAAGATCTTTGTAATCAGGTTTCAAAGAATAGTTTGCAGTAAAAGATTTTAAAGTCTTGGTCATGTAATGTGATTAAAGACATTTTATTGCCATAATTTCTTTCTATTAATCATTCTAAAAATGATCAAATTGTATTTAGGTATGCCTAAAATGTATACAATTGTTGAAAACTGAAAGTTGAAATTTAGACTCCATTGCAATACCTTCCCTACATAATTACACCTACAGAGTAAATATAGGGAAACAATCTGTAATATTCTAATGGCTGTCTGAACAGTTACATCTAAAGCATGATTATATTTTAAATTGCAGAAGTATGTTTAGTCTAGGGTGGCGCAGTGGTAGCGCTGCTGCCTCACAGTTAAGAGACCTGGGTTCACTTCCCAGGTCCTCCCTGCGTGGAGTTTGCATGTTCTTCCCGTGTCTGCGTGGGTTTCCTCTGGGTACTCCGATTTCCTCCCACAGTCCAAAGACATGCAGGTTAGGTGAATTGGCGATTCTAAATTGTGCTTGGTATGTGTGTATGCGTGCCTTGCGGTGGGCTGGCGCCCTGCCTGGGGTTTGTTTCTTGCCTTGCTCCCTGTGTTGGCTGGGATTGGCTCCAGAAGATGCCCATGATCCTGTAGTTAGGATGTAGCGGGTTGGGTAATGGATGGATGTTTAGTCTATTATGCTTATGTTATTGTTATAACTCTTCATAATCACATTTTTTACTAAGATAATATTTAGCAATGCTAGATTTCTTAATACAAATATCTAAAATTGCAATGTATGAAATGGTAAAAAATTGTACTGTTTTTTTCTATTTGTGATTATCATTCTTTGTGTTCACTGTAAGTCCTCTTGTTATTTTCCATGAAAAATAAGATTTTTTTATGTACATGTCTGATGCTTTGTCAATAATGTGATACTTCATTTTTGAGCAAATGTGCTTTGAAAAATGGTTTGTTGAAATAAGGGCTGCATATCTGATTATTAATTTCTATGACAACTTGCTGTTTCATTTTCTTTTTGTTAAAGGCTTATTCAATAACTGTGGCCAACAACACAGATGATAGTGAGGAGGCTGCCAATGCTGCACTACTTCTGGCAAAAAGCTATGCTGCTACTAAAAAGATGAAATACAATGGTAATCTATTCCTTAGTTAATGTGCTGACTTCTGAGATCATTTATTGACATGATAAATTTACATGATTACATCTTGCCTGAAGAAGGGGCCTGAGTTGCCTCGAAAGCCTGCATATTGTAATCTTTTTAGTTAGCCAATAAAAGGTGTCATTTTGCTTGGCTTTTCTCTAACTTTATGCTTCAAAGAATTAAAGTTGTTCAGGGTTGAGGGGGTTGTCTTGCCCAATACTAGATGGATAGATAGGAGTACCAAATGATGTGGCAAACAAATTAAAAGCCTATATACATGTAGCATTTTTGTTCCTTGTAAAACAACATTTTAATTAGAAAATAATATGGCCTACATGGATTATTTGTTTTCTTTTTAGAATTTGCAGAGAAGTACTTTAATGAAAGTATAAATAAATATCAGGCTGCATTTGGGGAGGAAAATCCAGAAGCATTTAAACCAGTGGATGAATTCAGCAACTGGTTGATTCAAACTGGAAGGTCCCAGGTAATAATATACACACTTATTTCAGCAACCTATTTTACATTTCCTGATGGCAGCATTATATAATTGCCTAAGGACCTGGGTCCAGTATATAGCCTAGTCACTGTCTGTGTATAGTTTGCACATTCTGTACTTTATGTGCAATGTAGCTTCTTAGATATTCATGAAAACTTTGTGAGAAAGTATGACAAACCACCATAAATCTGTAACAATTTAAACTCATTATGTCTCTACGTGACTGTCTAAATTATTTATATTCACCTGTCATTGTATTAGTTATAAATGTGTTAGCACAGTCTATAGTCAGGGAGGAGTGTTATACAAACTTAATAAACCGGACAGTTGGAATCTATGTTAATGTTCAGAATATGCTTTTACAGTTGGGTATCATTCAAATATCACACTGTTCTTGCTGTTCAATATCCTGTATTCTTATTGGTGTGTTATGCAGATTATCTAATGAAAGTTGATCGGCTCTGGCTTTTCCCAACAGAGAATATAATGTTAGCATCTAAAACACTACCATCTAAATAAAATCTAAATAATAAGAAAGTAAATCTAGTTCAGTATTATTTACACTGCAGAAATTATTGTAGCTAATTACATAACATGACATTTTCTAATCCATTTAATCTATTCAGAGACACAGAAGGCTGCAGTCTATCCCAGCAGTACTGGACATAACACAGAAAACAATCCATGACAGGGATTCATCGCCACACTTTCACATCTACTCCGCACCAATTTGGAATCAATGTTAACCTAGCATGCACATCTGTGGGAGTGAGTGAGGAAAACCGGTGTGCCCAAAAAAAAAAAACAACTTGATGGGGGAGAAGGTGGTAACTCCACATGTACAATGACTGGGCATGAGATTTATCCCCAGGATGCTGGATATGTGAGGCAGTATTGTAGCTCACTGCACCATTGTGTCACACCTATGGTTAATTTTAAGTAAGCAAACTTTAAAACTGTTTACTTACAGTAAGTGATATTACGTAAGTGCTATTTTGGTATAGTTGTGCCTGTTTTGTTTCTGTAACAGCAATAGAAATGTAGTGATCTATAATTTACTTCAATTGAATTGAGTAATCAGCATAATGATGGCACAGTGGTTATTGATAATACTTAATAGTTTAGGAGACTGGGTTCGACTCTTGCTTGGATCACTGTTGATGTGAAGTTTGTAAATTCTCCCCATGTTTGTGTAAAATTTTCTACATGTGCCATGGTTTTCTTTCCACATCCCAAATATTTGTGTTTTACACTAATGAGTGACTCCAGGTTGCCTAAAGAGAAGTGAGTGTGGGTATGCATGTGATTACACTGCCCAGTGACTGGTTGGTGCCCTCCTTGTGCCTGATACTGTTCCCTTCCAAGAACTTTGAATGAGACAGAACAGGTACGGGAAATGGACAGATGGATGAATTTAACAATTTTAGCGTGGTAAACACTTTTTTCATAATATGCTGTACAATAAATAAACAGGACAGTACATAGTAAGGACAAAATTTAAGTAAAAGATGAAAAATAAGTTTAGTTTGTTTTAATGCTATCTATAAATCTAAACTAAATTGTTTGTTGTTAAACAGGAGTCATATGACCTCCTCAATAGTACCTTGAATTTCAGAATAGAAGCATTTGGGGACTACAGTGAGTCAGTGGCTGAAACCTACAATGTCATGGCTAGCATCGTGCTTGCAGATGGGGACATGAAGAAGGCTTATAAACTGCTCTCAAAGGTAAGAATGGGATGCTACAGTCCCTCTTATTCCAAAATGCTCTCTTCCATTTACGTCAGTATTTTCTGATTTCTTTACTGGTCAATTGAGACAAGTAGCAAAAGGTGTAACACAGTGGAGTGCTCGTTATAATTGTTGACAGACAGATCTAGAAATATTTTTTCAACTCCTGAGTCGGTCACTCACTGTGTGAAGTTTACAAGTTTTTCCCATATTCACCAAGTTGTATCTAGGTGCTTCAGTTTCCTTCCAATTCCAAAAATACCATAGGTTTGATTAATGGGTAATCCTGACTTGGTCCTGTATTGGTGAGTATTAATGTATGTATGAGCCTGCCATGGACAGAATTTGTATCCAGAGTGCCTTGTGTCCAGTTAATCTAAGCTTAGTTTCAGTTTGTGTAATTAACTAATTCAAATCAGAAAGAGAATGAATAAATGGCAGCAGCAAAATCAAATAATAAAGTCTTTATTTTATCACAGACCCTGTGTTTCACATTGTACTGATTATATAAGGGTGGTAACAGTAAAAAATATTTGATAGAAAAAGTATAGCAGCCAGGCAGTGTGATCATGGTTAGGCAGTAGTTAATACTGCTGCCTAATGGCATTATGAGACTGAGTTCAAATACTGTCCTGGGCACTTTAGGATGAAATCGAAAAGTACAGAAATCCAAGAGTATTCTCCCATGTCTGCACTTTCTGATTTCATTATAAAGATATACTTACATTTGATAGTAAACAGAAGATTAAGTATTTGAGTTGCAGACTCCGGATTAGTAAAAGTTTCCAGAAATTTGCAGCTTCAAACATTTTTTTCCTTTCATCGACTTCTAGGTCCTGTTGCTAAGACACTGTCAGAGATGTCTTTTGTATGTACTGTATTTGATGGTTCAAGGAATCTGAAGATTATCTAAAAATTTTAAACCACACATCTAAGTCACTGCCATTATTAGGATTTTTACCTTTAAAACCATGAAGACACAAAGGGAAACAGAGCAACTTTATCTGAAAAATCAAAGAGCAGCCATTAGTTTCCACTCTCAACATGTGTTTATACATTAATTTGTGGACAGACAGCAAGACATTAATGCCTATTGTGTACCTATGTATTCTGGTCATTTGTATAAGTGAAACATGTTTTTTCTTTCAGTGCCTTGAAATTCAGACAATACTCTTTGGGAGTCAGCACAGAAAAACTAAACAAACACAGGAAATGTTAGATATGCTTCAAAAGTGAGTAGAGAATCTAAGAGTTTCTTAATGAATCACATTTCCTCACAACATCTACATGTTACATGTACATTGTTTGAGCTTAATATAAATATGTTAACAGTAGAAAGAAATAATATGTTAAAAAGGTACAATGGGCAAAAAAGCATTAGCTTGTCATAGTCCTGCAAGGATTCTCTAAAGAGAGAAGTATATCAACTTTCCTCTTGTAGCCCAAAGACTTGAATGTTATGTTAACTGGTGGTTCTAAGTTAGCTCCATATGAGTTTGAATATGAGTGTGTGCATCAGTTTAGACTGCAAAGGAGACAGTTTTCTGTTCTTGGTCTGTTCCTGCCATTATCCAACAATTTGATGAGTTTAAGATTCAGTATAATTATTAATGTAAATGTTTTACAGTTGGAACATGGGCTGGTTAAATGACACACTCAGGAACACACAGTGAGTCATAGTCAGAAACTGAATTGGCAGCCTTAAGACTTATAATCCAATGTTTTAACCACATCATTCACTATTTACTTACCTGGTCAAGTTCTAGTCTCCCACAAACCCAAACTGCATTAGAGAGGTTTGAGATCATTATGTAAATTATAAATTAAAAATGGGGGGAATAGTGTAGCACAGAAATTTTACTGTCTCAAATATCCAGATTGTTTCGTTCATATTACAGTCGGTATCTGTGTGGAGTTTGCGTATTTTCTTTATGTCTGTACGAGCTTTCTGTAGGTATTCTGGTTATATCACAAAGACATACAAACAAGATCAATTAGTGACTCTAGACTGGCCTGATGTGTGTGAGTGATTGAGCCTTGTGATGGGCAGGTTTCTGCCTCATGCCCAATTCTTTCACCATCTATAACCCTGTATTGGGATAATTGAATTTGTTAATAAAAAAATTAATTACATTTTATATGTATAGGAACATTTACATATACTTTCAAAAATCCCTACCTTTGCATATTACTAATTTAATCTTTATCTATACTAATAAACGGCAAAGCCCTCACTCACTCACTCACTCACTCACTCACTCACTCACTGACTGACTGACTGACTGACTGACTCATCACTAATTCTCCAACTTCCCGTGTAGGTAGAAGGCTGAAATTTGGCAGGGTCATTCCTTACAGCTTCCTTACAAAAGTTGGGCAGGTTTCATTTCGAAATTCTACGCGTAATGGTCATAACTGGAAGTTGATTTTCTCCATTTACTGTAATGGAGTTGAGCTGGAGGGGCGGAGTTTCGTATGACATAATCACGCCTCTCACGTAATCACGCATTACGTAGAAAGCCAGGAAGAGCTACAAAACGCGCTTTAGAAAACATGCCTTATATAATTAAGAAGGCAGCGAAACAATTAGAAGCGAGCGACTGACATATAAAACCATATTCAGCGGCTCACGTGAACTGACGCAGTGCGCAGACAAAAAGTAACAGTTCCAAACAGTGCTGAACAAAAACCTAATTACACTGCTACGCTTGAATAGATAAACCACACTCAGTGGCGCGATGGTAAAGCATTCGCCTGTAGTGCCCACGTCCGAGGTTCGATTCCTGAGAGGGGATGCACTAAGTATGTACGCGCGCTTCTCGATTTATTTTAACCTCGCATCCCCTTAGTTTGAGACGTATGAAAACGCATGCGGTTAACGCAGAAAGACAGATCACCTATTCACCTATTGAAGCTTCATGAATAATGGATACTTTATTCGCGATCAATGATTGTTTTGGTAAAGCCATACTCAGTGTATTCATTAGATGAACGGTAAAAAAGTAAGAGCGAGGGGACGGTAACTTACTGAAGCACACAAGCAAAACCACAATAGCACGCGGGCTCGATGTACTGACTTGCGCGATCACATTCCAAAAAATATTTCTTTTCAAGTTCAATTTAGTCCATATGAGTCAAACTCAAAGCCCACGGGCCACATCCGGCCCGGCGTGTAATTATATCCGGCCCGCGAGATCATTTTATATACTGTATTATTGTTATTAATGGCCCGGGTATATGAAGCGCTGGTAACACAATAAACTACAGATCCCATAATGCAGCGCTTCA
>JANRMT010062822.1:26093727-26127477 GCA_026402145.1 Polypterus bichir lapradei | reverse complement strand
ATATATATATATATATATATATATATATATATATATATATATATATTATATTTTCACAGGGGTATATGCACAGGATGCTAGTCCATTAGAGGCCACACTCACATACACAGGACCAATTTAAGCTCACTAGTCAGCCTAAGCTGTCTGTACTTAGAATTTATATGGAAGCTGGAAACCCCACTGGATTCAGCCTCAGCCAGTTGGAGTTGTGAGATTAATCATGTTTATTTTTTGTAGGCTTTTGAAAACGCTATGACAGATGTGAACTTCATTGATCACTAGCAGAAATTGCACAATTATAATTGCCCTCACATAAAATACTATACTGAGCACTCTTTTAACTCTAAACATTAAAATGTAATAAGTGGGATTGGCATTAATCTAGAAAATATGTGCATTCATTTTGTAATGTTTAGATAGCTAATTCCATCATAACATTTACATGTATTTATTTGTTTATTTATCTTGGTTAACAATACAGATTGTCAACATTTGGGAACTCTGGAAGTACTCATTGTGACTACCCTAAGGATTCCGATATGATGGAAATATTTCAGTGCACCCAGACCCAGACAAACAGGCCAGTACTCATTATATATTTCTAGTCACTTACAGTATTTGTTTATTGTTTTGATTAATTTTTCATGTGACTATCATTGCAGATATAAAATTTCTCTGCTGAAGCCTTCTACAAAAGCATTGGCTCTTTCCTGTAAAGTATCAGTCAGAACAGATAATCGTGGATTTCTTTCTTTGCAGTACATGATTAGAAATGATGATGGACAAATCTGTTTTGTCGAGTATTACTGTTGTCCAGATGAAGAAATGGCAGAAGAAGAGCCATAACCAGACTGCTTTATATTGTAAACTTCATTTATGTAGTAAACTGTTGTCTCCCAGCTTTAGAATGTTATCTGTGTGGGACTTTTTTATGAAGGAATCTCTGTGATAGACAGTGAATATGGCAGTAACATTATATATATATACATAATATATATAAATGTTTTCATAAGGTGTTTTATTTGCAGCTCAACTCTTTACATCATTAAGTTTGCCACAATTTTAAATATATACTGTATATATAATTGATAAGTTATATTTCAAAAATTGTATTGCATGTGATCTGTTTTGTTGTTGTTATTTCTGAAAAAGTAAAGTTTATTTTTCTTTAAAAGCTGTTTGTGTTATTTTTATAATATATTTTATAATACTTTTAACTTCCCAGTTGTTACTGGAGTCTTTATTAATAAGGGCTGTGATGTAGTCCCTGGCTCGTAATTTAAGTGTTGTGTAAGACAGAGGCTTTACAGATGGCAGAAAGCAGGTTGTAGTCTTCACGTTTAGTTTTGGTGGGAAAAGCAGGTCAGCTTGAGAGAACTCCACTTTTTAGAAGTCAAGGTGCCTGACCATCTATTGAAAGGAAAAAGAGTGAGTGACGGACAAGGGCTGTGAATATCTGGAAAGAAGTCACAGAGCCATCATACAGAATTTTGGCAGCAGGGGAATGGGTACTGGCAGGAGCAGATTTCCTGGTAGGGCAGCCCATTTCAGAAGCTTTATACAGCTGTGGAGCTGTTATAAGAAACTAGCCCTTTAATGGTTCAATGGCTACTAAAAGGAGATCTGTTTATTTTGTGCCACTGAAATCCAGGACTTCACATCTGTTGAAAGAGCAACCAACAGTATATGGGCAACACTTTTGACAGATGACAATGCTGTCAGGTGTACTGGTAGCCTCACAAATCATTTGAGCGAATCCAAGACCTTCTAGGGTTGCACTTCTTTTATGTAAGAAGTAAATGAGGAGAGCACAGTGGCTCCTAAACACCAAGATATCACCTGCTGTGATCTGTCTTGAGATCTGCTGTGACATGGAGGTGATGTGTTGTGAATTTGACATAAGATCACAGATTCATGGATCCCTCCTCTGTTTTGTCAAAGGCATAGACTTTAGGTGGTGGTGCACTGAATGTTTTCTTGGCACACATTCCCAAAGCGCTGTCCAGGGTTAAGTCTTGCTACCTTGCCCCCAGTGTTGTGGTTTCCTGCTTAAAATTCATAAGTGATAGTGATAGGTGAGACCACAGAATCATTAAGTAAGTTCTGTAAATAAAGTAATGAAATTAAAGGGTCTCAGGATGTTTAAAAAAGTGCCTAATTCATGACAATAAGGATGTGATGAAAGACAAATGGTAGAAATTTAAATCAAAAATATAAAATTAACTACTTTAAAATAAAAAGAACTGAATGCCTTGCATTTCATTGTTTACAACATAAATTACCATGGTAGTCATTATTTGAGAAGGCACTGTCAAACATAGCAAAAGACAAAAATTGTTGAAGACTATTTTGATTTGCTCAATGGAAAGCTCTGCTGCTTCATGGCTCCAGCATCCTGGGTTCAAATCTCTCCTATCAATGTGGAGCTTCTACTTTTTTTGCCATTGGCTTTAACTATGGGTAGTCTGTTTTTTCTCCCACATCCTGAAATATATGCAGGTTAGGTTAGTTGGTGATTCTTGATCAACCTCTTCAACAAAGTCAGCTTCATTGTAATGTTTACTTAGTACAATGAAATTCTCCAAAACACTTGGCAGTAAAACAATACCAACAAAAGACAAACACAAATACATAGCATGTAACATATGCTGTATGTTGTGGTATGTACTGACAACTTCTTTGAGCAGGCTGTTCCTTCCATCTATCTACCTCATCCTTTTTCATGTAGAGGGGAGTGTCAGAGATAGATAAATGGATGGACAGCACCATTACCACCGGAACAATGGACAGCCATGACCATGGCTGACTAATACTGTATGTGGCAAATTGGTTAAGGCTTTGGAATTCAGATCCTGAGGCTGAGGGTTCAAATCCCACTACTGACACTGTGTGACCATGAACAAGGCTCCAATTGAAAAAGGAAAAGAAATATGAGATATAATTGGCAACATTTCTTTTGCTTTTCCAATGTTGTAAATCACCTTGGATAAAGGTGTCAGCAAATTAGGAAATGCTACTTATATATTTGGCATTTGTTATGGTACAATATTTGCTCTTGTGATTGACCCAGCAGCCTAATCTGTTAGTCTGTTCAGAAACAATCTCTGAACCTATTGCAGTGCCAATAGCCTTATACAGTTTCACAGAAGGCAGAAGTTGGAGTAAATGCTAAAATAATAATTTTACAGGAGACTCACTTATTAAGCAAGGATCAGTTTCTGCTGCACAGAGACTAGACTGGCCAAATATTCCAACCCAGCTTTACAAAGAAAGCTAGAGGTGTGGGAATTCTTATACATAGAACAATCTCATTTGTAGTATCAGATGTAGCATCAGATCCTGAAGGGTGAAAAGTGATCTTGATAAATATCTGTGTACCAATGTGGATGATAGGGACTTCATCCAAAACATGTTTGCATCCATCCCCAATGTGATCACTCAGAAAATTATAATAGTTGATGACTTTAATTGTGTTTTAAATCCAGACCTAGATAGGTCTCTTGCCACAGGGGTGATGACATCTTACACTGTAAAAACAATTCCACAGTTTGTAACTGATCACAACTTATCAGACCCATGGAGATTTCCAAACCCAAACTCAAGAGCGTATTCCTTCTACTCACCACTGCATCATTGTTATTCAAGAATTGATTATTTCTATATAGATAACAATTTCTTGCCTATGATTAAATCTTGTAAGTACAAAGCTATAGTTATCTCTGACCATGCCCCTTTAATCATGGAACTTAAATCATTATCCCACACATATTAATCTCGGAGCTGGCATCTTAACCCATTTTCATTAGCAGACAAGAACTGTACAGAATTATTATCCAAGCAAATCAATTTATTTTAGACAGAAATATATCATCAGTGGTCTCTGCAGGAATACTGTGGGAAAATCTGCAGGCTTTCTTAAGAGGACAGACTATTTAATTTCTTTCCCACAAAAATAAATTGGAAACCAAGAATGTATCAGAGCTAATCAGTGAAATTACCAGAACAGATCAAGAAACATAAACAGATGAATATACACAGGCTTGGTCCATAATAGAAATACAATTCTACAATACTTCTTTTTATTCCTTGCTTTGTACCCCAGTAAATACAAGTTACCGCCAATATACTAACAACCCAATTGTGCTTCATTCACGCAGAATATGGAACCAATGTAGGAACTACTTCAAGATACAGAATCTTTTATTTGTGGCACCTCTGTATGATAACCACCTTTTTCCACCTACTCAAACGTATGCAGTTTTTAATGTCTGGAAAACATTTGGGATTAAATCACTTAGAGATCTGTACATAGACAACGTCTTCACATCCTATGAATAACTACACTCCAAAATTAACATTCCAACAACACATTTCTTTCACTACCTCCAAATTAGAAACTTTGCTAAACAAAACCTGCCCAATTTTCCACACCTCCCACCTACTTCTGTTCTGGAAAAAATATTGATCAGTCTTGAGGACTCAGACAGTATTTCTGTAATATACAAAAACATTTTAAAGTCCGGGTGGCACGGTGGTGCAGTGGGTAGCGCTGCTGCCTCACAGTTAGGAGACCCGGGTGTGCTTCCCAGGACCTCCCTACATGGAGTTTGCATGTTCTCACCGTGTCTGTGTGGGTTTCCTCCGGATGCTCCGGTTCCCTCCCACAGTCCAAAGACATGCAGGTTAGGTGCATTGGCGATCCTAAATTGTCCCTAGTGTGTGCTTGGTGTGTGGGGTGTGTGTGTTCACGTGCGCACTGTGGTGGGCTGGCGCCCTGCCCGGGGTTTGTTTCCTGCCTTGCGCCCTGTGTTGACTGGGATTGGCTCCAGCAGACCCCCGTGACCCTGTAGTTCGGATATAGTGGGTTGGATAATGGATGGATGGATGGATTTTAAACTCCCTCCCTTTCAAAGATCCCAGAGTACAGTGGGAAAAGGACCTCTCACTCAACATTTCAGAAAAGGAGTGGAAGGCAGCGATGCACAGAATTCACTTGAGCCCCATATGCGCAAAGCATACAATTATTTAACTTAAAATCATCTATCGAGCACATCTATCTCGTTTAAAATTGTCCAAAATGTTTCCAAGGCAAGATCCAACCTGCGAACATTGCAATCAAGTTCCAGCCTCACTGGGCCACATATTTTGGGTGTGCACCAAATTAACATCATTTTGGAGTAAAATCTTTAAATGCCAATCAGACAGCCTGGGCGTCACAATCCCTCCTAGTCCATTAACAGCTGTGTTTGGTGTACTTCCAGATGGGCTTAAAGTGGAGAAGGACAAACAAACTATAATTGCCTTTACTACACTGTTGGCACGTAGACTTATCTTGCTCAACTGCAAGAACCCTAACCCTCCTCCTTTAAGTCAGTGGATAACTGATGTTATATATTATTTGAATTTGGAAAAAAAAGAAATTCTCACTTAGAGGATCGGTGCAAAACCTGGCAAGATCTAATCAATAATACTTTAGAATAAGGATTTAAATTGAAGAAGTGGATTCTCTTCCATTATTTATTTACAGTGCTATATTTTTCCTACTATTAAAGTTTTACCCTGTTGGCCTAGCTTACTTTCTCACGGGTGGGGTTGATTTGATTTGTACTTAGTTTTGTAAAATTTGACTTGCTTGTATGCAATGTTAGTTGCTTTTAATAAATTCAATAAAATTTTAATAAAAAAAATCATAAGGTAGACCTCAACTCTGTAAGTCACTTCATCATTATTGGTGATCAGGCTTATCTATGATGGTGGAGACTTCAGCAAATTTAATCATAGAGTTGGAACTGTGTCTGGCCACACAGTCAGAAGTGAACTAGGAGTACAGAAGGGGACTTAATACGCTACCATCTAGAATACCAGCACTGAAAGTGAGCATGGAGGATGTGATGCTGCCAGTCCATACATGCTAAGGTTTGTTAATTAGGAAGTCCAAAATTGAGTTGCAAAAGTCCTAAGTAGAAATAGGAATTTGGTGGTTAGCTTTGAAAGTACACCTTTATTACATGCTATGCTGTAGTTTCTGGTGTAACACTTTTTATTAACCAGTTGTTCCAGGATGGCATGGAACGCAAGGGATATAGCATCCTCTGTGAAACATTGGTGATGATATACAAATTGGAAGTTATCACAATTACCTGAAAAATTTTTCATTGTGTCTCACTACCTCTTAAAGCACAATTTTTCATTGTGTCCTCTCAAAAACACTTCATCACAACTGGTGTAAATGCTATACCGGTCGGTACTCATTTAGACAGTCCACTTTGGTTTTCTTAGACACAGGGATAATTGTCCTTTTAAAACAGATGGGGACCACAGATTCTCACAGGGAGATATTAAAGATGTCACTGAGCGGGCTTGTGTGTATATGTGTGTGTGTGTGTGAGCAGACCCCGCGACATACTGGCGCTCTGATCACGGCAGTTGGAAAAGGCTCTGGCCCCTCAGCAACACCGAGGGTAAAAAAATAATATTCCCACCTTCAACCAGTAGATGGCAGTAAAAAATCAAATCCAAAAAAATAAGACGCTATGCCAACGAAATCCTTTATGACGACGTCACTTCCTCTTCCGTGGATATGGCGGCGTTCAGGAAAAAGCGTGGAGCTCCTGTTGAACACGGGAAAAAAACTGCAAAGAAAAGAAAAATATCCAACGTTAAACCGGGAAAACAGGAAGAGGTTTTGAATGTGAACCCGCAAAATGAGTACAGCATCCCGCCGCCTCTTTCTTTGGTAAGTTACCGGAGCGAATCGATTGGCCGATGGCTGCACGTGTGCATCACTGCCGCTCTAAGCTTTGCGCCGCGCATTTTCTGTCTCCCCTGCTTGTTGTGCTCATTTTTAACACAATAAATTGTTTTTTATTCTAGCTTTTCTAGATTTAAGTTTACTACTTACTCACATAGCACTACCAAAAATACTGGAAGACACGATGCCTCTGTATAATACTTTGCTAACCGTGTCGTATAATTGAAAAGCGTGACATTCTGCACTCTTATCGCAGGTTAAAGAGTTGTCCGGGCAAACGCAGCTATCCTTGTCAAATCTAGGGGCAGCCTTGGCCACACAGTGCTTTATACACATCTCATCGGGGCAATGTTGTTTCGATGTTTCAATGACCCATGGTTTGGTTACATTTTTGAGCCTCTATTATAGTTTGCTGTGTTCAATTGCATGTGACGTTTAACTACTCATCCCGGTATGCTAGTCGGATAAACTGACAAATTTATCTTAACTTGTACATCTGAAGTATAGCATGGAACTGACAATGGCGTTTCAAGAGTATCTGACTTGACTAAAACGGATTGCTCGTTAGGCCGGTCACATCTCTTATGCAGTTCAATGGTGAACTAACTCCTGTTACACAGACTGCACCATCTGTCACTGCGTTATGCCAGGTTTGCCTGTGGATTTGACTGGTATACCTGGCATACTGGTCTTTCCAGTGGGTTCAGTGACGCAAATCACTGTAACTTACAATTGAACTATATGGAAAAAGTACCTAAAAGTCTCACCTGAACTTTTCAGGATGAACAGTGTAACTTAAGAGTTATGCCGTGAATAAATCAAAATTTAGGGAGTAAGTGGATGGGGGTGACCCTGATCACTTCAGAGACCCCGTACATTTACCCCATTATGGGCAAGTAATCTATCCAATGGTTCTCAACTGAATAGAGGGTAGCAGGGCCGCAAGCTGACTGCAAATGATAAAATTGCAGCAAAATACTCAAATCACAATAAAGTGAAACTATAGCAGATCACGTCAGTATCCAAATTGCAAGATACATGTATTGCCACTGTACAATACAATACGTGCCTATAGATGCCTTAGGTAAAAGTGTATAAGAGTAGATAATAAACTATGTGAAGCAAAGTTACTATTAACAGTTCCAAATACACACAGAGTAAATGTAAAGATAAACATGTAAGCATAAATAATAAATGAAGTCGCAGTGAAGATTACAGTCAATGTAATGGTCATGAGTTCCACATGGGTCATGTATTAAGTGTGTGACCATGTGTGGTTGATGCAGTTGTTGAGTTCAATCAGTGGTGGTTTCTGTTCTAGGAGGGGCAGTGATTGCTGTGCATTTATTAGGCTGATTGCTTTGGGGTAAAAGCTGTTCTTCAGCCTGGTAGTGTGGACACTACCAGTGGACATGGTCGGGGTGGGTTGGATCTTTACAAATGTTCTTTGCTTTTCTGTTGCAGTGGGTAGTGAAGATATCTTCCCGTGATGTTAGCTGAGTGCCAGTAATGCTCTGAGCCGTTCTGATGATACGCTGGAGGGTCTTGCTGTTCTGAGAGTTGCAACCAGAGTGCATTGCAGTACACAATGACAGACTCTGTGGTGCAGCTGTTGTGGAAGTTGTGCCTTCTTCAGGCTCCTACAATGGCCGCCAGTTTTCTCAAAGACCCATATAATTTTAATTTCATTGATTAAGTGGCTTGGGAAATGGTATGATATAGAATGGTATAACTGAGCCCAAATGCATTTCCAACTGTCATTAAAGTACATGTCCAGTGTCTGTTTGCTTTAATTTGCTTAGAGACACAGCGCACCATCGCTACTAGCCTGTAGTCAGTGTGGGAATGTGCTGCTCACAGTGACCCAACAAGAACAAGTTGGGCAGTGTGGTGTAGTGGTTAAAGGCTTTGGACTTCAAACCCAGAGGTTGTGGGTTCAAATTTCGCTTCTGACACTGAGTTACCATCAGCAAGTCACTTGACCTCCCTGTGCTCCATTTGGAAAACCAAAAGAAACGTAGCCATTTGTATCAAATATTGTATTTTGCCTTGGATAAAGGCATCAGCCAAGTAAGTAAATGTAAAAGCAAGATAACATGACACAGTGCTATAACAAAATGTGGTGCTTTAGCATGATGCCAAAGACAGGTGGACTTTACACACTCCATTCACATTTTAAAGCTGCATAAGTGTTATAAGCTGACCACCTGCCCTCCCATGGCTTACCTGACTGCACCCACCAACCTATGCCATTCTTTTATATTTAACGCTGATCTGATTGGTGAGAAAACATATTTCTATTTTCACTCGTGTTAAATGTGGCAATCGCTGGTGGACAGAGAATAATGAAGTAGCTTCTTTAACTTAAGAAAAACTAAATGTTTGTATTGATTAATTGTGCATTTTAATTTTCTTTTTATTTTCAGAAATTAAGTTATTTTCTTCATAATTTAAAAAGTAATACTTGGGCCAAGTGAGCAGCTTTTGTTATCAAAAATATCTGCAATGACAAATTCTGTATTTGGGTAATTTACTGGTTGTTAATGTATCCCTAAAATGGCTACTAATTTTATGTTATAATTAAGAAAATGAGGTGCTGGTAAAAAAAAAACTTCTATTTAATAAAAACACAGGGTCTGCTTCTGAAATGGCTTCGTAATGTTGTGTTATTTTAAAAGACACAGGCAACATTGTTGTCTTAGTAGCAAATATGATGCAAATTCAAAAACGAGCATCTGCACCAAAAGTACAAGAGGGTAAATATGGCCTGTGTTGGGGTGGGGTGGGGCTCACATATTCTCATAGTTTACTGAGAAACCTCTAGCGAATAAAGGTTGAGGACCACTAATTACAGTGCATCCAGAAAGTATTCACAGCGCATCACTTTTTCCACATTTTGTTATGTTACAGCCTTATTCCAGAATGGATTAAATTAATTTTTTTCTTCAGAATTCTACACACAACACCCCATAATGACAACGTGAAAAAAAATATACTTGAGGTGTTTGCAAATTTATTAAAAAAAAAAACAAAAAAACTGAGAAATCACATGTACATAAGTATTCAAAGCCTTTGCTCAATACTTTGTCAATGCACCTTTGACAGCAATTACAGCCTCAAGTCTTTTTGAATATCATGACACAAGCTTGGCACACCTATCCTTGGCCAGTTTCGCCCATTCCTCTTTGCAGCACCTCTCAAGCTCCATCAGGTTGGATGGGAAGCGTCGGTGCACAGCCATTTTAAGATCTCTCCAGAGATGTTCAATCGGATTCAAGTCTGGGCTCTGGCTGGGCCACTCAAGGACATTTACAGAGTTGTCCTGAAGCCACTCCTTTGATATCTTGGGTCGTTGTCCTGCTGAAAGATGAACCGTCGCCCCAGTCTGAGGTCAAGAGCGCTCTGGAGCAGGTTTTCATCCAGAATGTCTCTGTACATTGCTGCAGTCATCTTTCCCTTTATCCTGACTAGTCTCCCAGTTCCTGCCGCTGAAAAACATCCCCACAGCATGATGCTGCCACCACTATGCTTCACTGTAGGGATGGTATTGGCCAGGTGATGAGCGGTGCCTGGTTTCCTTCAAACGTGACGCCTGCCATTCACACCAAAGAGTTCAATCTTTGTCTCATCAGACCAGAGAATTTTGTTTCTCATGGTCTGAGAGTCCTTCAGGTGCCTTTTGGCAAACTCCAGGCGGGCTGCCCATACATACCATACAGGCCCGATTGGTGGATTGCTGCAGAGATGGTTGTCCTTCTGGAAGGTTCTCCTTTCTCCACAGAGGACCTCTGGAGCTCTGACAGAGTGACCAAAGCCCTTCTCCCCGATCGCTCAGTTTAGATGGCCGGCCAGCTCTAGGAAGAGTCCTGGTGGTTTCGAACTTCTACTTACGGATGATGGAGGCCACTGTGCTCATTGGGACCTTTAAAGCAGCAGAAATTTTTCTGTAACCTTCCCCAGATTTGTGCCTCGAGACAATCCTGTCTCGGAGGTCTACAGAGAATCAGTTTGACTTCATGCTTGGTTTGTGCTCTGACATGAACTGTCAACTGTGGGACCTTATATAGACAGGTGTGTGCCTTTCCAAATCATGTCAAATCAACTGAATTTACCACAGGTGGACTCCAATTAAGCTGCAGAAACATCTCAAGGATGATCAGGGGAAACAGGATGCACCTGAGCTCAATTTTGAGCTTCATGGCAAAGGCTGTGAATACTTATAGTACATGTGCTTTCTCAGTTTTTTTATTTTTAATAAATTAAAAAAAAAAAAAAATTCACATTGTCATTGTGGGGTGTTGTGTGTAGAATTCTGAGGAAAAAAATGAATTTAAACCATTTTGGAATAAGGCTGTAACATAACAAAATGTGGAAAAAGTGATGCGCTGTGAATACTTTCCGGATGCACTGTATATGCTATGCAATATGACGATTGAAACGCAATGTAATGTTTTGCTTCTTAAGGTTTGACATAGTCTGCTATTGATTATTTTAATTTTTGTCAACTTTTTAGCCAGCTTGTTGGTGTCTTTAATTGTTAAATTACTTTCAACCAGTTTACAGTTTTTTTTTTTTCTTTTTTACATTTTAGGGCAAATGGAAAAACAAAGAAAGAGTACTTATATTTTCCTCAAGAGGTATTAACTTTAGAACTCGTCACATGATGCAGGACCTCCGGACATTGATGCCTCACAGCAAAGCAGGTAACAGCTGGATTTAATAAGAAATGTGTGACTAATTTAGACTAGGGAAGAGGCAAAACCCAAAATGAAGTTTTTTTTTTTGTTTTTAGAGTGTTCATGCAAGTGTACTTCTCAAATAACTAGGTATGAGAGGCTGGACGTGTGATTTTATCAGTACCAATGTGACAACATATGAGTGCATTTTGTGCCAGTATGGTTTTTTGGAGGTTTGGGTGTGATCACTTTCAGTCCTTTTTTCTGTCCCCCCCAACCCCCCAAATATATAGTATAGTTTCATTGATCCCTCCTGATATCAATTTTGATAACTGAATATAGGGTATCAGTTGATATTAGATTTTGAACCAGAACCACTGCTCACTTTACTTCAATTTAAAATCTGTACAGTTTACTGTGTCAAACTAATTGGGATCATTTGTTTGGTGTAAGGTGACACTAGGGTTTAACTACACCTGACATTGTAATTGTAAAAGAATAGAAAATAAATATGCAAGATAATGAATAAATAAAGTACTATATTTTAAATGGACTACTGGGTGTTGCCACAAAATAAACAGTAATTATAATTCCACTGTAAACCTCTCAGGTCAACAATAAATTTGTAAATACTATACATAAAAAAAAAAAAAAAAAAAAAAACAGAAATTACATCTGTATGCAGCATTGCATGGTGCCAGTTCTCACCCACTCACTATGTTGACTGAATTTTTACACTATGAGGTGCACTGATCTCCTTTGCACAAATGCCCAGTAGATCTGAGTAAAACATTCGTTTAGTTAACTTTTAGAAGCAAGCAATACTGGTTTTGGTATTTTCATGGCACTTACAGGGCACAAATCTTCCAATAGGGTTAAATATCTTGTTTAATGTTTGGGATGTGTAGTCTGTTCTTTTTAAGTCGCTTTTAGAAAGCAAAAGAGTAACTAGCTAAAAATAAAATAAAGATATTGTCAGCTCTAGTGATGTTTCAAAAACTAATACTTTGCTACCAAGCTGACAGCAGAATTCTGAAAACGTAGCGGTAATAACCTTTTTACAATATTGAGAGTGCTAAGTGAAAGTCAGTAGTGCACTCATGCATGACCACAAGTAGACCAATTACTTTGGAAGGCACACTTTTACTTGAGAATGTAAAAGTGGTTCACAGTGGTCATGATACTGTACCATTTCAAAAATATGGAAAAGTAAAACGGCAGAAGTCTTGCCCGGAAGGGCTTTGTCTTTGAGGCAGGGGAATTTCAGCTTGTGTTTGTGGGAAATGTGCTTATTATTTAAAAAACAATGTAAGACACATACAAAGGTGTCCTTTGTATTTGTGGCCTTCAGTTAAGAGATACTTAAAGTGCTGAATTTACTTCTAATTACAGATTCCAAAATGGATCGTAAGGATCAACTATTTGTCGTTAATGAGGTAAGAATGTAGTTTAGAATTAATATTTGTTTTGCTACATTGTAGACAACCCAAGGCCTGGAGTGCCACAGTCACCTCTGGGTTCATAATGAGACAGAAATTTTTGCTGATAATGGTTAAGCCATTTGTATGCATGGACTTGATCAACTTTTGTTGTGCCATGTCATAAATTCCTACCAATGTGTGTATTTTTTAATATAATAAAATCAACATAAAATTGCTTACCCCCTTATTATTTCTTTCAATCACTTTACCTGAATATTGTTTCAAGTTACATGTTCACAGAGACAAATAATTCTGTGTTGGCAGTTATTTGCACCACATTGTTAATAGGTAACTGGTTAGCAAATTCTTTTCCCTGAGAGAGTGGGGCAAACTAATGTCAGCAAATTTGGAAAACTGACTATGCATATGTTTCAGATTTTATTCTTTTGTTTATAGAAAAGTGCCTTGTGAGGAAATTCACCGTAAAAAAACTAGATGTGATCAGTCATTTGGCTGTTCTTTTTGTGGTGACTTAGTTTGTTATGTTATTTAAAAATGCTCCTTAATAAATGTTTTGATTTTTAAGATAGCATTCATTTTATTGTTTCTAGCTGTTCTTGAGTACATCACAAAAACACATTTAAATATGTTATATTTTACAGGTGTGTGAAATTAAAAACTGTAATAAGTGCATATTTTTTGAAGCAAAAAAGAAGCAAGATTTGTATATGTGGTGAGTATTGCTTAGAAAGAAATTGATAAATAGTAAAATTTGTATCTTCAGAAATAATGGAAATTGCTCTCTTGACAATTAATAAAAACTGCATTAATTACTGTAGTCTGGCAGTGCTTGTGATCAGTCAATATACTCAATTTACTGCAGCTTAACCAGTTTTCATCTCTTTGTCAGTTAAGTCGGTGTCTAGTTAACAGATGCTATGTAGAGATCAAAGTTAGTAGACTCATGTATGGGTCTATCATTTTATTTCTGATGTAACACATATGATTGTGTGGTTGGAAATTTAACCCGGGTGTGTTTAATCTTTTAAAGGATATCCAATGTTCCTCATGGCCCTTCAGCTAAGTTTCTAGTGCAAAATGGTGAGTGACTTAACATATGGTTCTAAAGTATATATTTCAGTTTAGTCAATGAATACATCATTCATATAAACATATGTTTGATTTTATAAATTTCATCAACACTTCAGAATTTTGTTTTACAAATGTATTAATAGTGGGAATTCATTTTAATTATCATTCTTTATAGAATCTGTAGATTTTAGATATGGCACATTTGATTAAATAAACAGTTGAAAAACCATAAAGTGGTGTAGGTGTGTTACAGCTGCTATATCCAGGTCCAGATATTGTCTATATAAGTGTTTGCATATTTCCCAACAAGTTTCTTCCCACATCTCTAAGACATGTTGATTGATCATTGATTCTAAGATAGGTTAGCTTGTGTAACATTAGAATATGTGCATGAGTGTGCCCTAATAATTGGGTTGACTCCTGCCTTTCTCCTACTGCTGGTGGGTAAGCTGTGGTCTCTGTGATACTGTGTTCAAATGAACGGATTCAGAAAATGAATGTAAAATAAAGCTGATAGACGTGTAAGAAGAATTTATTATAGTGTTATGCCTGTGAAAGTTTAGCATTAGTACTTGTATTTAACATGTGTTTTGTTCTCATGCAAGTTCACACTCTGGCTGAATTGAAAATGACTGGCAACTGTCTGAGAGGATCACGTCCAGTTCTCTCCTTTGATCCAGTAAGAACAACTTACTAAAGTGCTAAATATTTTTAATAAGAATTATTTCTGATAGTGGTATTAATACATATATATGTTTTTTATTTACAGAAATTCGATAGTGAACCACACTATGCTGTGCTTAAAGAATTATTCATTCAGGTAAAATCAAATTAGATTGTCATTCAAACAGGAGTGTTTATTTCACAGTAGGTAAATGTTGATGAAAAATAAATATATTTAAAGAAAAGACTTCAGGTAGTATTTATAACTTAAAGCAAGGGTTCCAGATGCAGAAATTTAACCGATAGAAATACTTGATTTTTCTTTGGGCACAAATAAAAAATATGATTAGCTCAAGAGAAAACAACTTTTATACATATTAAAACGAGCTAACAAACAACAACCCCCCAAACGCACAAATGAACGTCTAGCTGAGATGCTGGTGAGTTACTGCTATCAATAGCAGGCTTTTAGGTGGCAGTAAGATGTTCAGACCTGTCCGGTTGTACATTTAAAGTGATTAATATTTGAATATAGCATGTCCAGCTTGTTTTGTCACAAAAGGAACATGCTGTTAGAAATATGTTCTCTCCAAAGTTGCCTGGCTGAAGACACCATCATTCAGAATGACTTGTCTTTACAGTATTGATGACAGAGTTAATCATTTTTGCTGCTGAGTTTAAAAATAAACAACAAATTAGTTCAAATCTGGATCACACATATCAGCTTTAACTGTAACCTGCTTGCTGCTTCTATTTCTCATTCACGTAAATCTCCAGACCTCACCCCGCTTTTTCCACTCTGTCTGATCATATCAGGAAACCTGTCCAGCATTATATAGCATCTGAAGAAGGAGGTTTATGTTGGTATGGTGCAGTAAAAAAAATGCCACAGTACCTGAGCCATTTTGAAAGTGACATTGAAATGGTGCACATCATACTAAAATACTAAATACTAAAATTTACTGCCATGAATAATACTGTGGAATAGTAAGGTAATTGGAAAATTCAGTTATACTTGCTTTGCTCAGGAAGAGAGAGAGTGACTATGGTATAATTCATTACCTCCTGTATCCATACTGTCACTGCACTAAGTTTATGTTCTAGGGGAAAGACATTAATTCAGAGAAGTAAACAAACTTAAACTAGTCATTTGTGTCCAATATTCAGCATTCATTTTGTTTTATTTGAAGGTCTATTCATATAGTGAACTTTCTAGTATGTACTATGATTAAATTTAGTTTCCTTTTTTTTTTTCCTCCATAGATATTTGCAACACCACAGTATCATCCAAAAAGCCAGCCTTTTGTTGATCACGTTTTAACATTCACGATTGCGGACAACAGGATTTGGTTCAGAAATTACCAGGTAAGTAGTAGACTGCTAAATCTGCCAAAACTAGTAGAGCTGAGAGAAAAGGTGACAGTATTGAAATATGTGTTAGTCTTCTTTTTATCAGTAATACATTGCCACAAATACTTTTTTTTGATGCTTGAGAATTTATGTATCGTGGTAAGATTTGTGAGGCACAATCTATAGAAATACCTTTTGCATGTTGTTGGTACTGCACATTAGAAATTTTTTTACAAAATAAAACTGTCCAGTTCATGCATTTGAATTAATTTTGTTTTTACAGTTACAGTGAAAAACTTGAGCATACGCTGAAACATTTGATTTGCAAGTATTTTCATATTAAGATATACCGTAGATCCCGGAATACAAGCCTACTACCTACTAAATTACATGTATTTGCCGATGACCGGTATTTAAGCCGACCCCCTTCTCCAAGCAAAATTTTCTAAATTTCCTTAAAAGTGTCTCTCCGGGTATATTTATAATGTTTATTGGCGAGAATTTGAGACTGCCGGCATTTTTGATGGAAACCAGGAAGTGATTGCGGAGAAGTTTGGTAAAATAGAACCTTTGTGTTGAAACTGTATACGCAAATACGGTACATCGGCGGGTGGATTTCCGGCGACTTGTTATAAATTTGATTAACTTAAATATGCAATACAGTGGACCCTTGACTTACGAACTTAATTCGTTCGCAAAGGCTAACCCATAATGCGTTCCGAACCTCCCACTGCAACACTTACTTAACCTTTTCATAATAAAAAACACCAATAATTTTTCTAACATACTAACCAAAAAGTTATAAAAAGTGCCTAGCCTACTTCGATTAGGCTAGGAGTATGGCAGCGCACATGGTCGCAGCGGATCAGGGCTCTCCTTTTCAGTGCACTTTTTTGTTGTTTTTGTACTTTTTTTTTTTTTTGTCCTTGTTTGTGCACGATCGGTTCGGCGAACATCCGCTACACCATTCAGAACCTTATAGACATCGGTGTCCAGAGCCAGACATCTGTTTTGAGTGTTTTTCATCACACGCACAACATTCCAGACAACATAGCGAGACCAGCGGGCTCTCCGTGGTTTGTTGTCGGGTCTAGGAGACGACACAGACGGAGGAGTGAAAGAAAGCAGAAGCGGGGCCGCAGATACGGCGTTATGCTAAGGCTAAAAAACAACCATACAACCCCTATACAGAACTTTTTTCTGCACTGAAGGAGCTGCTTTTAATCTCATTGTAGATGCGTATAGTGACAGTAAAAGGTATTCTATTCTAGAAACAATTTCATACTGTACTCACCATTTAATTTGACATCTTTGGGCTGCAGGAAGGGAGGAGGAGGAGATATTTCCACACAATGTCCATCTTCGTTTCGAAATTACATCCACAAACACATGTATCTGGGCTTCGACTGACGCTGCTAACGCTCTCAGTTGTTTGTTTACAATCGCGCAAGCGGATACACGTGACCGCATCCGTTTCGTAACGCAAGATGTGGATCGTAAATCAAAATAAAAAATTTTATTTTAAACTTCCCGATAATTTATTATAAATTTTATTAATAAAATCAACAACTAAAACACTTTTTTGAATAAATTCTTTATTTAATTTAAAGTACCGGCATGCAAAGTTACTTCTTCATCTGAAAGATGGCTCTGTGGTTTCGTCATTATTTACTTCCGTATTCATCGGCAAAACCGGCATTGCGCTGGAAATCTTGAATCTGAAATGATACTCGTTGTATAAACCGACCCCCAAACTCCAAGCCAAAAATCTAGGACGAAATTCTCGGCTTGTATTCCGGGATCTACGGTACTACTGATAGAAACATTTGAAGGTTCATATATATTGAATTTGGAATTCACAAACATAAGTTTGTTTTTTTTTGTTGTTTTTTTTTTTTTTAAAGAGGAAAATAAAAAAAAAGCCCAGTAGTGCATCGTACACAGCGTCCTGTAGACATTTTGTTTACTCCAGTCCTGACTTGAGCAAAGTTTATCTCTGCCTGAGCTGAAGTTAAGATCAGTGAACAAAAGCAAAAACAACTGATACTTTTAAAATAAGGAAAGAAAGTGGATGTGAAACATCACACAACCTCCCCTACAAAGTTACCATTGCATTTTTATCAGTATTTCAATACTAAATAGTATTTAACACATATTACTTGTCTATAAAACCTTTAATAATTTATTAAGAGAGTAAGTGTACATGTACCTTATGGTCAAAGATTATTTCAGTCATTTTGTAACATTAAACAGTAGGCCCAACGCTGAGCCCTTTAAGACCCTATAAGTGATGGCAATTAATTTCGGAAGAGGTCCTGTTTCCACAGCCTTTTAATTATTTTGAATTTTAAGCCTGTTCTGTACCCATGAATTTGCAAAAATCTGAATCTGTGCCACTCTGTTTTGATAATGACTCTGCTAATTTGTCTTACATCAAAAGCTTTTAAAAGGTAACCTAGATAATACTATTGTACTTCTGCTACCAAATGCAATGTTACTTTATCATGAAACACCACCATAAAATTAAAACAGGATCTCTCACATGCTCACAGTCCATTAATACAACTGTAATCGACAGTTGCATTTTAATATTGTATTAGATGGAAAAAAAAGAATTATAAAGAATAAGTTAGACCAATTACCAGTATTAACAGCACCATACATAATCTGTGTACTACGGTTTTCACATATTTAAATGTATATGAGAGTAATAAATGCATCAGAGTATATAAATACTGGTTTAATTTTGCCAAATAAACTGAGTGTATACTTATTTCATGATAAATTAAGATCATCTTTCACAAATTTTTTTCATTACCCTACGTTTCCTAAATATTAGCTTAAAAGTAATAATATGTATATGCTGCAGCAAATGTTTCAACTAAATGATTCGAATGTGAACTTATGGGGAATCTTGGTCGATGCAAATACCAGACACTTGGGTTTGCTTTTTTATACCTATAACTAAGATTGCACCCTCCCCAATTGTGATTCTTAAAGGATAAATAATTGTGAATCTAAAAATCTGGTTGAATCATAAAATAATAACTTGTTTTAAAGTAAATACTTAAACACATTTAGCTTTTCAGACTTAAATTTCAATGATTACCACAATTTGTAGTGAATGATTTTAAGGATTGTTTACTTCTTCCTATTCTAGAATTACAGTAAAGCAGTTGTTCCATGAGTAATACGTGGTGTCTCAGAAATAATAGAATAGATAGTGTTACAATCAGTATTCAGTACAGTTTATAATTTTCAACACAATTAAGACTCAAAACTGTTGTTCAGAGTGCTGCCCAATCTCTTTAGTACATTTTTCAGAATAATGACATTATCTGTGTTTGTGTAGGAATGGTAAAAATTGCACTTCACAGTTATGAATTTGAAATAAAATATGAATAATGTTTAAAAAAAAAAAATCACTGCCTTATTTTCTCAGAATGCATACTACTTTGACAGACATGGACTATCTGCCATGTGATGCTTACTGAAACAGATGAAAATGTGACATCTTTTAGAATCTGTTTTCAATAAATTATTACAGCTTCAATGATTTTTTTTGCATATCACTAGGTTGTTTTTTGAAATTGTTCATCAGGTCTATTGACATCGTGATCCAGTTCAAATAGTGTTAATTGTTTGAAATAAAGCTGTTCATGATTTGGAGTGGTAATGCCTGTTCAAGAGGAGCACACTCTTGTGCACAACCATAACAGATCACCTTTATATTTTCCAGTCTATGTAGCTCTTAAGTCTGTTGCCTTCTGAAGGAAAGCCTGTGCTAACACAGATGGATTTTTATTTGCCATGTACTGAGTATGTTGGTCTACATGTCTGACAGATCATTATGCTTATAAGTGACAGTCCCTGAAGTATTGTGAATAAATAGTAACAATTAATAGTAGTGTTTGCATAGCATGGTAGTGCAGGAGTTACCACTGCTTGCTCACAGTTCCAAACACGTCGTGATTACTGATGCATTCATTGTCTGTGTGGTGTTTATAGGTTGTGTTTATGTGGATCTTTTTCACATAAATGGAGGATGATTGTAAGTTACCGTAGTATGAGTTTATATGCATGGATGCATTTCATGGCAACACGTTGAGAGTGTGTGTGTCTTGTATTCTGTGCTGCCAGGATGGGCTTCAGGTTTCTGCGATCTTGTAATTTTTAACAAGTATTGTGGAGTTAGCCCTTTCACCCCCGACAGACACAGAACACACACATTTAATTTTTCTTCTTTACTTTATATGGCACCTGACACAGAGCACCAACAGCCACAATATAACTTAGTCCTTTACTTTCTTTCTCTCTCTCCTCTTCTCTACCTTTTCTTTCTTTTTTCTTGCCGCCTCCACTCCTCTCCCGCAAGCTCTGTCCTCTGCTTCCCAACTCCGGCTCCTCTAATTGAATGAGGCAGCCCCTTTTATATTTTACCCGGATATGCAACAGGTGCTCGTTGATGGTCTTCCTGCAGCACTTCCTGGTGTGGTGGATGTACTGCAGTCCAGGCATTAACAAATGTCCAGGCGCTCCCCCTGGCGGAGGCCACGGGCCCCCACATGGTTGAGCTTCCAAGTACTGTTCCCATGGCCCCAACACCCACCAGGACGGCTGCCCTCTCGTGTTCCGGGTGGGATACTGCTTCTCTCCCGGTCCTTCCAGTCTCTGGGTGTGCCAGCAAGGCAATAGTCCCAGCTGACTGTTACAGTGTAGTCAGAAAACAGACAGACAAATAGTGATTTTTTTTTTTTTTTTTTAAAGTACAGTGGCATGTAAAGTTTGGGCATCCTCTCCAAAAGGCTTAAAGTTACAGATGATACATTTCTTTAATATTTTAAGCAAGATTACAGTTTTACGTCCATCATTCACAGGTACAAAATAAAAAAAAAATGGAAAGGGTCTGACGCAAATGTTTGAGCAACCTACATAGTCAGCACTTAGTCATACCCCTCTTTGGCAAGTATCACAGCTTGTAAATACTTTTTGTAGCCAGCTAAAAGTCTTTCAGTTCTTACTTGGGGTATTTCTGCCCATTCATCTTTGCAAATAGCTTCTGATTCTGTGAGATTCTTGGGCCGTCTTGCATGCACTGCTCCTTTGAGATCTATCTACATATTTTCAGTGATGTTTAGGTTGGGGGATTGTGAGGGCCGTAGTAAAACTGTGAGCTTGTGCCTCTTGAGGTATTCCATTGTAAATTTTGAGATGTGTTTCTGATCGCTATCTAGCACCCATCCTCTTTTTAAATTCAACTTTTTTACAGACAGTGTGATGTTTGCTTCCAGAATTTGCTGGTATTTATTTGAATTCATTTTTCCCTCTAACAATGGCTGGTTCCTTGTGCCAGTGGCTGCAACACAAGCCCAAAGCATGATCAATCCATCTCCATACTTAATGGTTGGAGTGGTGTTTTTTCAGGAATTTAGCATCTTTTTTTTTCCAAACATACAATATCTTTGCACATTGTGGCCAAAAAGTTCCATTTTTGACCTCATTGGTCCATAGGACTTGTTTCCAAAATGCATCAGGCTTATTTAGATGTTTGTTTGCAAGCTTCAGGCACTGAATTTTGTGGCTAGGATGCAGGAGAAGTTTTCTTCTGCTGACTCTACCATCAAGGTCATATTTCTTCAGGTGTTGCTGCAGAGTAGAAAAGTAAACCACCACTCCAAAGTCTGCTAAATCTTCCTGAAGGTCTTTTGAGGTCAAACATGGGTGTTGATTTGCCTTTGTTTCAGAAAGTTTTCTTGGTCTTCCAGACCTCAAAATGACCTCCACCGTTCCTGTTAACTTTAATTTCTTAATAACATTACAAACTAAGGAAACAGCTACCTGAAAACGCTTTGCTGTCTTGTAGCATTCTCCTGCTTTGTGAGCATCAATTATTTTATTTTTCTGAGTGCTAGGCAGCTGCTTAGAGGAGCCCATAGCAGCTGATTGTTGGAACAAGGTTCGAGGAGTCAATTTATAGAGCTTTGCAGTCTGCATCACCTGGGGTTTTCTAATAATGACTGTGAACAAGCCATAACCCTAAAGAGCTAATTAAGGTCTGAGACCTCAAATATCTTGGGGTGCCCAAACTTTTGCATGGTTCTCCTTTCCTTTTTATGCATAGCAGTAGAAATTTCCTGAAACAGACACCTGCTTACATTTCAGATAAGGTCATGTTTTATTTTAGACCAAGTATATCAACTTTATTTTTCTGAGAAATTCATCAAACATAGATGTTTAATTTGAACAGTGATGGATTCCATGTGATGTGGACTTTCCTCAGCAACTGCCACTGTTATCTGAATGAATGGTTTCCTGTGGAAGCGTCATTTTGATTCATGATGCAAAGTTAAGGGTAAATGCCATGTGGTCACCTCTAAATATGTTTGGTTCACAGATAATTGAAGAAGATTCATCTCTTGTAGAGATAGGACCACGTTTTGTTTTGAACCTTATTAAGATTTTTAGTGGAAGCTTCAGAGGATCAACATTATATGAAAATCCTCACTACATGTCTCCAAATTTGGTAAGATGTTAAAATTTCTCAGTTTTATATATAAAAATGATCAGCATTTATATGTTTGAAAAATGGCTACATGTAGTATTGTTCCTAGTAACACCAAACTAAAATTTGGGGATGAAAATTAATTTTTGGTGTTTATGTAAGATTTAGTAGTGATGGTGTTCAGTACAATAATCTTTCTCTGCTGGCAAACGTTTAAATATGTACAAAACACACATTTATTGTAATTACAGTATGGTTTACATGATTAATAGTAACGACAAAAGGGATTTCTACATTATTCCCAAATATGTGTTATAGGAACTACCTTATAATACCACATTTACCCAGGAATAAGTTCTAGAATATTAAAAATGTAGGTGTTTGTCAGCATTTGACCTTTTTTATGTCTCTAATCAACAAACAATATTGACCAGCGAGATACCAGATATTAAAGAAGTTGTTTCACCCATTATCTGTGGTAGTGTTTTATTATAACCTTTGTAAGAAAGAAAAGAATACAATTTCCTACAACAAGTTGAATGTTTTGCTTTAATAGAGATATTTCTACACTTAGTCTTATCTAAATTAAATGGATATTTATATGAAGTACTGTATTGACCGTTTTGTGTTAACAGTTGATAAAGATTGTTCAATTCGCAAAATGTCCAAACTGTTAACTTTATCTCTCTGTCTCTCTCTTCTAATTTTCAATGAAAGCATCGTCGAAATTTACGACTAGCTGTTGCTGCAAGACTGAAAGAAAAACAGCTGGTTAAGGATGTGCAAAAGCATAAAAAAGAAGAAGTGAAAATGTTGGTCCCAGATGACCCAACTCATGATGTCTTTCAGACACCAAAAGAAAAGAAGCCTGCTGCTGTTCCCCATCAACGTCCAGAGCAAAAACCAAAGAAAATGAAAAATAAAAAAGAGTTCAAGCGTCAAAGACTACTTAAAAGGAAAAATAAGTGAGACATTGCTGTACTGATAGTTTCAGTGCATTCAGTACATCGAACACTTTTAATTTGTTATACTCAGTCTTTGCCGTTGGGGGAAGAAAGTGAATGAAGTGGTTTGTTTGGGGGGGAAAAAAAAAGTTGAACCAGTGTCTATAGATGAAAAGTTGGATGCGTGGTTATTTTATAAGTATATAAATGTGAACACCTTTGCTCATTTTGAATCCAGAGCTAAAAATGTTTGTTGTTCATTCCTTGTTTAGTAGTAATCCCCTTTCTTGAACAATACTGGTTGCAGGTTTTGTGTGCACCTCTTTTCATGATGTATTTTATGACATACCCAGTGGTATATAATTATGGGCTGCATCCTTGAACTGTTAGAGAAAACTTTAGCCCCTGTAAAAAAATACACAGGAATACATAAACAAACTAAAATGATGTTTAAACTGTTGACTCAAGTTAAAATATCACGTATTCAATATTATTTAAATTTTTTTACTCTATGCAGTGTGCAACATTAAACTTCATAATGTGACATTGGAAACTTGCCAAACTTTTTTTTATTAAAAAGATTTGACTTCACAGTAAGGATGTATCTGTAGTGATGCTTTTGCAAATTAAATGTTTCTTTGCCGCATTTTTGTTCAGATTTAGCAGCATAGCCGGTAATGACATCTGTGTCTTTTTTCACTGTTGAAACTGGAACCACTGGATTCCAGTAATTTTGACTAAAATGAAAATATTAGACAGCAGACAGTCATCTGATTGTCACTGAACATTTTTTTTATCTTCTTAAAGCCTAAAGCTAAATGTATGTTTAAGTGTAGATGGGTTGAGAAGGTTTATCCAGTCCAGTAGTGAATCATGTACTGGAACTCCAATTGATATTAGTATCTTGAGGGTCCATTGGAGCACCTTGGCAGCTGGGTATCCAGAAGAACTTGGATGGAATGGTCTCTTTGTGTTTGTAAAACTCACTAAATCCAAATTATTAAAACTAAAAAGATTTAATGACAATGTGAAAATAAAAACTAAACTGACAAATGTGTTTTGTGAAAAAAAAATGTGATGGAGAAAATTTTTTCTTTACTTTTATTACCTAAAATTAATGTCACAAAGGGTTTTCTCATTTTCGCCTGGTCTGACATAACACCTAACTTTTGTCCATATTTAGATGCAAAAGATTTAAGCTCCTCTAAGAGGAAATGTCATGAAACTATCAAAGTACAGTAAAATCAGTAAAGGCATCCTTATGCTGATGACCGTCAACTGTATATGGTGATGAATAAGTATGGAATTTAATTGCAGTGTGAAAACAATAACCTATAATTGACAGCTAATGTGTTTCTGAAAAAGTTACATGATAAAAAATGGTTTTCATTTTTACATTTAGCATTACATACTGTATATAATGTCTGTCACCTGGAATAATACTGATTTTTCAATGTATACCTGCAAAATTGGAAGGTGATGAATTTGAAATTTGTCGTTGTTATAGTTTTCATCTGGTACGCTCCAGAACGTGATCGAATTATTGTCCAGATAAAAACAAATTGCTACATTTTTGTCATTTACCAAGCAGTAATTTTAATTCATATGTTTTCTTAATCGTGTAAAACGCATTCATTAAAAAAAATACACCCGCACACTTAAAGACTGTATAAAATTGAGTTTTTAAGACTTGGTTTTGGGGTGGATGGGCAAATCATTTTTGGATACCAGCCCAGGCACTAAATGGCCAACTCTTTAGCCTGTTGGTGCTTTGTATCATTTAACAAAACACTTTTTTTGTCCTTTATTATAGTGCATTCATTGTTGCATGTTCCCTGAAACAAAACTGGGTCTTCATCAAGAACCTTGCGTTTGATTCAGTGGAGACATACATGAGCACGACTAAGCTACACAGTCATCTGGAAGCGTTTCTTTACAATTGGCAGCGGTCCACGGATGGGCGAGCCCTTCCTAAATCGTCCTCCATCCACGAATTGCTACTGGAACATCCGATGACTGCTAGCAGGGACTTTAATTTCATCGCGTGTATTTTTTTTAAGGTTGACAGAAGCTTATATTTTGTCGTGTGACGCGTCCCTATCTTTCGTATTGGGTTCAGATTTATTGCGTGACTCTTTTTGAGGTGAGGCGTTGGGCGGAATTTTCTATGCCCTCTCGGGCAGCCCTACTTAGCCGCTGAGAATGAAAAGCCCAATACCAATTTTCACCATGGCAGAAATGCTTTTGACGAGGATTTCATTAACTCACCTGGATTGCTGAAAAAGATCACGAGTGTGCTTAAACGCTACGGATTACTTGTGCGACAAACACGTTCATTAGGAACATGAGAAGTTTAATGTCAAGCACATCCTGCCCACGCAGGGACTGAACCCAAATCATGAGACAGAAAACGCAGCGCTCGACCGATGCGCCACTGGTTCGTGCAGCTGAAGCCACGCGTCGGTGTTTTCTCTTTTACATGGCCTCGGCGCCATAAAGTTCAGCACTGGAGCACTTGATTTTCACCATGGGGTTACGCACGATTGTGAGTCAGATAAAACCCACTTCTTTTGTCTGGGGGAGCATGTGCACAACAGCTTAAACAAAAACAAACAAACAAAAAAAAAGCGTAGCCCTGTCCAACCCAACTCATTTGGTATGAACTGAAACGTGTAAGGACAGTCCTTTATTGGGCACTATAAAAACAAAATCCCAGAAAAATTAAAACTGCCTCAACGTGTATTGCAATTACAGCCCCCCTTTTCATAATCAAAAATATAACAGCATTTAACTATCCTATTTAACTCCTAAAATTAACAGAATTGTGCAAAAAAAAAAAAAAAAAACGTATAAAACACCCGATGCAAAGTAGTGGGGGAAATACCTGAACGAATTTCCCAAGCTAAGACAGAAACTAAGATAAAACCGAAGAGTTTGCTTACAACAGCCAAAATAAACCTAAGGTTTACTTTACAGCAAAGCAGGTTGTTATGGATAGTGAGGCGATGAAATTAACAATTACCCATTTAATAATCTCTGATTGCGTAGGATCACTTTGCTGGTGTCCATAAACGGTGTGTGGCTTGAGCAAAGGAGAACTCTGAAAATACGTCACACAATAATCCAGGTGGCAAATTTATAGAAGGGCCAGGAGTAACTTTACATTTACAAAAAAGAGCCACAGTTTCAGTCCCTTTTAAATAAAATGTGCAAATATTACCATCAATCCCAAATTTTAATCTTAGAAATTCATTACGGGGGTATATGTCGTTGACAAGCGCAAGGGGTATTTCCTTAGCTTTAGGAGGAATAGAAAAAGACATGGTGTTCTGACGATTTGTCCTACTTTGTCTAAGTATCCTACCGTAGTTTATTTCGACATATATATATATCTATTATATCCGTTTATTGTAAGTCGTAACATTAAACTTATAACGTTATACCATGTCATCATTTAACATGTATTTAGAAGTCGTCTATCAAATTTATGGAAATGTTAACATTTCTCAATTTATTCTATATGCATCATTTAATGCCCGAAAGAGACACAGCCTGATGCAAAGATTTCACAAGACGGTCATTACTCGTGTATGGATACAATGGCCTGTACAAGATTAAAAGTCACACATGCAAAATATACAACTTATAAAATGCTGACAGTAAATACCTATGCAGTAAACTGAATGCATCTGCGCATGCGTAGTATCAGTGAGTAGATCATTTCGATGGGTAGGATGTTTCGTTAGAACAATGGCACGGTTCTGATACAAACTTGCTCACTCGTACAATAATTATGGATAATAAATATGCTAAAGAAACTATGAAAATTGGTAAAAGATGTTCTTATAATAATACTGTTACATTTTTAATCAAGAAAGCGACAATCGTCAGTAAATATACACTGCAATATTGTCACGGTTTGGGAGTATTAAAGATTCCTTCGGGTAAAAATTTAAATACTGTATTGCTTTAATTTGAATTATATTCCTTTACGAAATCCTCGAAGATGAACAAGTTTCCCGTACAAAACAGCAAATGTCATAATGACCAGATGCCTTTGCTCATTCAATTTTTTGATAAACAGCGGGCTTTCGTTTACGAACAGTTAAAGAGGATACTGTACTTGTTTCCGTTCTTCCTCAGCGGACGGAGTGACGTATTCGGCTAACGTCGCCATTTTATGACGTCTTTTTAACGCGCCCAGACAAGCCGGTAGGTGAGATAGCGTGTTGCACTCACATTGCTGTCTTCGTTGGACGAATACGAATGAATATATTGTAAAACTGAGTCTTGAAAAAAAAAACCCAACTTATTGTCACGAATCACATTGACAGGCTGCACGGTAAAACTATTTAAAAAGAGGGCTATACAATTTATCTGTCATCACGATGGCTTACATTTGGACAACTTAAGAAGCAAAACAACGATATCTTTGCAAAGTGAATGCCCAGTTATATTTATTTATAACCTAGGGCCCAGTGGTGTGAAGCAAAGAAGAATTCGCCTACCAGTTCACTCATAACCCTGCAGACGCTGGGCACAGCAGAGTACGATGAAGTGCCACTATGAAGTCTTGGGTGTCAAAAGGGACGTAACCGACGAAGAACTGAAAAAGGCCTATAGGAAGTTAGCCTTGAAATGGCACCCAGGTATGTGATTTGACTTTTCACTCATCGTTTACACACATCTGGAGAGGGAAAACTTGAGGGGGCACTTGAATGAATACTCACGGTGTTTGTGTGGGACTCATGCAGCTTGCCTACCGTTTCATAATTTATCCACTTCTTCTCTTTTTGCCAGTTTATTATTGCTTATTGTTTGGTTGACGCCTTTATGTACTGTACTGCGATTTACAACGTTTAAATACAAGTGGTTATATTTCTTTTGTTTTTCCACTTGGAGAGCACTTACGCCGTGTCAGTGGCAGGATTTGAATCCACTACCTCAGGGTTTTAAATCCTAGGTCCAAAGCCATAACCTCAATGCCATACCGCTTGTCCTTCTGGTAACGCTGGCGAGAGAGCTCTCCGTGATCTGTGCAATTTTACAGTTGCCGAGTGTTATAAGCCATTTTAGTCTTTAATGTAGTAACGCTCACAAGACGCCGTCAATAGTCGCCACCATCCCGGTATGATACAAGTAGAAGGTGGCGGGTTACATTGAGTTTAATAATCCACCAGATGGGTTCAAGTCTTTAACTACTGTAGATTACTTAAAAAGGCAAATCTACATCAATATACATTAAAAGTAGGCTCCTGAAATAAACCGAAGAGTTAAGTATAATCCCATTTGTTGCAGTCATCTTTATACATTGACTCATGATTCCTGTTTACTGTGTGTCCTTGGAAATATGCAGGGAACGTAGCATCACTATAATCTTATTCTATGATATCAGAGAGGTTTGTTCAATGAGAATCTGACTGGAGAGAAGGAAAAGGACACAGTGAGGGGTGTCTTCAAGCAATGCATAGATAGTAGTGGACAACAGATGATGAGGTTTGCCAAGCTTCAATTCAATTTTCTGTTTTTTAACAAATTCCAAGCTTAATGTTCATCATGCTGTCCTGTTGATTGTTTTGATTTATTTTGTCATATCAATGTCTGGTGAAGTGTCATTTTTATCACATGCTTGCTTGTACTAATCAACATGCAGCATGTCACCAATGTTTGGCTCAATGATTAGCGAGTAGTGCCTGAAAACTGTCTTTTATTGCATGTGAGGTACATTCTGAAATGCCTTCTATAGTCCTTTTCCACATTCTTTGCCAAACATTTCTTCTTCAAGGTGCAGTTGCACAATATTTAGTTGGAAATTCACCAAAGTCACATGTTCAGCATCAGAATGAGCCAAACAACTTAACTACGTAATATTGTCGGTGGACAATTTACCCTCGTGAAGCTCCTTTCTGAAAAAGTGATCAATTACACTAAAATATTGGTTGTGTTATTATTGGAGTTGTTTTTATTTTATGAAAAACTAGTTGTTCTTCTGGCCTAAGACGAGTTGAAATCTAATAAGTTGATTTCTATCTGTCTGGCAGCATCTTTGTTGGATGTATTCGGTGTTAACATTTGCCATGCTCCATCTATCCAGCCATCCATTATCCAACCTGCTATATCCTAACTACCAGGTCATAGCGGTCCGCTGGAGCCCATCCCAGCCAACACAGGGCACAAGGCAGGAAATAAACCCCAGGCAGGGCACCAGCCCACTGCAGGCTATATCTGTTGGAATGTATTTTTAAATGCATGTAGTATTAAAATGCATTCAACATGGAGGTGGATTACATCAGGGATCTGCTCTGAGCCCTTTCTTATTTGCAATGGTGACGGACAGGTTGACAGACGAGATTAGACAGGTGTCCCCGTGGACTATGATGTTTGCTGATGACATTGTGATCTGTAGCGAGAGTAGGGAGCAGGTTGAGGAGACCCTGGAGAGGTGGAGATATGCTCTAGAGAGGAGAGGAATGAAGGTCAGTAGGAACAAGACAGAATACATGTGTGTAAATGAGAGGGAGGTCAGAGGAATGGTGAGGATGCAGGGAGTAGAGTTGGCGAAGGTGGATGAGTTCAAATATTTGGGATCAACAGTACAGAGTAATGGGGATTGTAGAAGAGAGGTGAAAAAGAGAGTGCAGGCAGGGTGGAATGGGAGGAGAAGAGTGTCAGGAGGGATTTGTAACAGACGGTTAACAGCAAGTGTGAAAGGGAAGGTCTACAGGACGGTACTGAGACCAGCTATGTTATATGGGTTGGAGACGGTGGCACTGACCAAAAAACAGGAGACAGACTTGGAGGTGGCAGAGTTAAAGATTCTAAGATTTGCACTGGGTGTGATGAGGATGGATAGGATTAGAAATGAGTAAATTAGAGGGTCAGCTCAAGTTGGACGGTTGGGAGACAAAGTCAGAGAGGCGAGATTGAGTTGGTTTGGACACGTGCAGAGGAGAGATGCTGGATATATTGGGAGAAGGATGCTAAGGATAGAGCTGCCAGGGAAGAGGAAAAGAGGAAGGCCTAAGCAAAGATTTATGGATGTGGTGAGAGAGGACATGCAGGTGATGGGTGTGACAGAGCAAATGTAGAGGACAGGAAGATATGGAAGAAGATGATCCACTGTGGCAACCCCTAACGGGAGCAGCTGAAAGAAGAAGTATTAAAATGCATTGCTTTTTTTGTTCCAACAAAAGGCGCACAGACATCAGCACTGCTTTTACTAATCCCCTACCAAATTTTTATAATGAATGTATGTATGTATGTACTAAGAAAATTAATTGTGTTTTTCATTCCAACAGTTGACACATCACAAACATTAGCACTGCTTTTATGAATTACCATCCAAATGGCATTTAGCAGACATAACAACTAGATGGACACACAGATGCACTGACACACACAGACACTTGTGCTTTTATTAAGGTGGAAGAAGTGTTATAAATGAAAGTTACAAGCAAAGGATTTATATCAATATATTTGTTTTACATAAGAGAATGAATATATCAGGATTGTTTAAAGTGATTTGTTAAAGTTAAAGGAGTTTGCTGCTGCTACTGAATATTTCGGTACCAGTTATGAATCCCAAGCAATATGTGTTGAAAGCAGCCAAATTGATTTTTTTTTGTTCTTTATTTCGCCTACAATTTCTTGTATTAGGAATTTGTTAGTTTTCGCATACCCCTTGGTGTCAGAGCGCAGGGTCAGCCATTGTACAGCGCCCCAGGAGCAATTGAAGGTTAAGGGCCTTGCTCAAGGGCCCAGCAGAGTAGGATCTCTTTTGGCAAATTTCATAGTAATAAATTGATAATAATAATGTACCCTATTATTTTTGGTGTGAAGAGAGCTTAACTTGAGGCTGTGATTCTGGACAAGATAGACAGAGAGAGAGTTAAAAAAATTAATTACATGAGCATACATTTAATGTTTATGTATTTCAAGCTTTTCTTTGAAAATTTGTGTGTTATGTTGGTCTATGTATTTTCCTAAGCATGTTATTTTTTTTAAACTAGACAAAAATCTTGATAATGCAGAAGAAGCAGCAGAGCAGTTTAAGCTTATTCAGGCAGCTTATGATGTTCTCAGCGACCCCCAGGAGAAAGCATGGTAAGTTTAAAAATAACTTTTTTTTTTTTTATTAAAAAAAAAAAAAACAAGCTGGTACTTGATGATTCCTAATGTGCCTTTCAGTCCTCTATATTAATTTTTTGGTTGGTAAAATCACACATTTTCCTAGGAAAAAAAGTAATATACGCGTGAGTATGGGTGGAGCAATGATCAGTACAGCTCTAGAGACCTAATTTTGAATTCTAAACTAGGCACTATATGTGTGTAATTTGAATGTTCTCCTAATGTTTGTGTGGGTTTTCCCCATTTTATTGTCTATTTCTACCTGTATTTCAAAGATATACATGTTAGGTTAACTGCCAAATCTAAACCTGGCCCATTACGAGAGTGCTTTATAATATACTAGCTGTGAGCCCCTGCTGTATAAAGCCCGAGCTCCTAGAAACTATTGAAAGCGTCAGAAAAAAATTGAAATGCAGAGTCGACGGTTTCATGTTGCGGACGTTCACGTGCTCGCCCCCCTTGTCTATCAGCGGCTAAGCAAGTTTCTCTCTTGTTTGTCTTTCCTCAGCGGTTTCACATTGGCAGCAGAGTCGCTTTCTTTCAGCTTCATGCTGTAGCCTCATACTTCTTTCTTCTTCTGACTCGTTAACTTGGGGAAACCTTGGCAGCTCTTTGAGCTTCATGCTGTAGCCTCGCACTTCTGGGCCGGCCAGACAGACAGACACACACACTTCCACACGTAGATGTTTATATATAAGATTGGGACTAGGATTGCCTAGTGTTGCCCAGGACTGTTGCACATTTTGTTTCAGGTATTAGTTTTCATTTTGAGCATGGCAGGACAACACTGTAGAGACTGAAAATTTTAAATAATGAAAGTGTGTGTTTCTTTATTTGAATTTAATATTATATTATATATTAATTTTATATTATTTATCACCAGGCTAGTGTTCATTTGTTCATTCTAAATATATGAATTGTAGTCTTGTTTGCCTTGTAAAGTACCTTTCAATGGTGAGCTCTGTGAAGTGTGTTATTGCAAAAAAATAATTTGTGTATAATTTCTCTGTAGTGTTATAGTACTATATTGTATGTTTATGTAAATAATAAATGAATATGTTTATTTTTATAATCATTGTATAGTGCACAGTGCTAATAAGTGGAGGAATGCTTTTAATAGCAATAAACTTAATTGCCTTGAATATTTCAGTAATTTTTTGTATTAATTGAAATTTCTCAAGCAATTTGTATTTGTATTTCTTTCTCTGTGAATTTTTTAGTCAGTTTAAACATTTAACAAAGGATTTAGAAATGTGATGAAAACTGGTTACTTGCGAAGTATGTTGCACATTCCAGGATTATATATCATTTTTGAAGTAAGATTGATTTGGCAGGTACGATAATCACCGGGAGGCTTTGTTGAAAGGAGGAGTAGGTGGAGAATATGAAGATGATAGTGTGGACCTCTTGCAGTTTTTCACAGTTACTTGTTATTCAGGCTATGGTGATGACAAAAAGGTAGGTGATCAAAATAATACCCTTTAATCAGTTTCAGGTATAATATCGATGGAGTAGTTTCCTAATAGGGCATACTTTCCAAAACAGACTTTGACATTACGTAAATTCTAAAGCCGTGTTTTTTCATTCTTTTAATATTTACTAGTAAAACATTGTTACATAAAAAAATGCAGATATCTCACTGTCCTACCCTGACAGTAATCTAAACAATACATAATTTTTGTTTGGATTTGTGAAATATGACAAATAACATGCTCTCCGGATGTAGTCTGCATGAATACAGCAGTGTGATACTTTTTTCTTCGTGCTGTGCCATGAAAAGCGCTACTCAGCACAGCAATGATTGTGATTTTGATTATTTTTTTTAACTTTGATGATGGCTTTGTTTTGTTGCAGTTTTCTCATACTGTTGAAGAGACCAGCTCAAAATTCACATGTGCCTGTATAAGATTATGACTGTGCATGGATGGGAACTGTAGTTTTTGGGATGGGCCGTAATGCACATTAAATTTAATACCAAAGATATTGACTACTACTGTAGTTAATTATTTTTATATGCTTTAATGACTAACATTTGTATTATTTTCTTCAAAGTAAATATTTTAATGGATGCAGAACTACAATTTATTTAAATACATTTTTATTGAGATACCTTATATACTGTATATATATTGTATAGCATTATCCATATTGCTATAGTATTTCAGTACTTATTATGGCATTGAAGTTTTGGTATTTTGACAACCCTACTTGTTATGGTACATTT